>JANAVB010029620.1:16990138-17297638 GCA_029216955.1 Iris pallida
ATTCTGAGATCATTGGTAATGTTTATTTCAGCTTTCGGGGACTGTTGTACGAGTTTTGACTAATTGTAGCACATTGAGTAGTTCGGACTGTCGGTTTCACCAGCAGAGGACCACAGGCGAGTACAGTTTATTGTCTGCATTTCGATATTGATTTTTACTATATTTCATTGGTTGGCCATTGGTTATGTGATTATTTTCTGTTATAAATTGTTGAGTCAGGAATGAGAAGTACCAACGATGTGTGATCTGACCTTAGACCGTGTAGACCGTGTAGACCGTGTTGCATTTATTTCTTGTAGACCGTGTAGACCGTGTTGCATTTATTTCTTGTAGACCGTGTAGATAGTGTTTATTTATTTCTTGTAGACCGTGTAGACAGTGTTTATTTATTTCTTGTAGACAGTGTAGACAGTGCTTTATTTACTGCATTTAAACTGTGTAGTTAGTGATTATTATTCTGTAGACAGTGTTTCTTTATTGCTATATTTTCTGTAGCCGTGTAACTGTAGACCGTGTAACTTTAGACCGTGTAGACCGTGTCGCATAATTGTCCCGAGACCGATCACATATCAAAGGTACTTCTAACGGTGGAAAAGTATATTGGTCTATTTATTACTATTGATTTTTCTTACGGCTTTACTGTTTATTTTCAAACCCATGATTGATGTCTAACCTTTGTCTTATAGTCATTTTCTTTATTTGAAATTGCATTCAGTGAATTGTGCTCGTTCCATTCCTGACTGGAAACCAACATTTTTCAGGTTAGCCGTGGATTCACTTAGCATGGGAGATACGGGGGTACTTGCAGACAAAAGCCTAGAAACTAGTTAGATAGCGGAGTTGTAGTCATTCAAATCATTGTACAAGTTTACGTTTTCTGCAAATGTAAAACTTGTGATCTTGGTAAATTAAATTAATCTTGTGAATGAGTATATTTGTGATTTTGATCTTCATGGCCGTGACAGCGTTCTACCGCCGACACTGCGGCGTAGGCTGGCTTGGACACGCCTCGTATCCGTTTAAAAAAAAAAAAAAAAACGGGTGCGGGTCGTGACAATTATCTGCAGTAGTAGCAGTTTAAGGTTGGTGGGCCGAGAATAGAAGCTGGGCTGGACTTTGGGCCAGTTCTGTTGGGCCTGGAAAAATTGTAACGCCCCAGTCCGAAAATACGTAGGACAAAGTACATAGACATGCCAGCTGTAGATATACAAAAAATACTCCAATGTATAGAATCCTCGTATAAACACATAAGCTGTAAAATGTAGAGAACCAAGACATGCTAAATCTCATCCACAAATATATAATAAAATAAAGATAGAATCAACTTGAATAGTTATGGTACAACCGTTGGGCGGAGATAAAGTCCACTACCAACTATCTCAATGAAATAATGTACAAGAAAGCGATCGACAAAATGATAAAACGAACCAAGAGCAATCATCTTCGAGAAATGGGGAAGATCGCGGCCTTGGCTAGAACACCTACAAAAAACATGAACACACACTTGGGGAAAAACCAGGTCCTCAGAGGG
Source organism: Iris pallida (assembly GCA_029216955.1). Classification (NCBI taxonomy): domain Eukaryota; kingdom Viridiplantae; phylum Streptophyta; class Magnoliopsida; order Asparagales; family Iridaceae; genus Iris; species Iris pallida. The sequence goes on from JANAVB010029620.1 coordinate 16,991,670, forward strand.
ACGTAACAAGACACATAATATCATGCCATAAACTGAATAGTAAGAGCTCAATAGAAAATGTAAAGGTTCCTAACCATTCTATGTGATATACACTTTGAGAAGACAACGTTCTACGCAGGAGCTTAGGTGTTCAGCATAGATGGAGAGAGAGAGTGGTAGTAGGTAGCGCTCATAAGAGACACTATCGACCATGGACAGAAAGTAGCTCTCATACGAGAACTATCGGCCCCGGGGCTGTAAGTAGCGCTCATACGAGACACTGTCGGCCCAAATCTATGTGTGTACTGAACATGTAGCTCCTACGCTAATAACTGTCTCCCCCCTCCCCATGATACTATACTTGTGTCGACTCCACGATACTGGTTAATCCTTAATAACTGCCAAGTCTTCTACATAATCTACTAACAGTTATATCCTAACGCACGGCCTGTACGCGCCAATGATCAGTTAGCACGCAAGTCCGCATCTATATGCGACTCACAACTCACACACAATCCGTGGCACTTCGTGACAGTTTATGAGATGCACTAATCATACGGTGGTCCCTTAACACTAAGCCAATTGCATAAAATATAATAGTTTGTATATATATATAATTTTGAAAGAACAACATAAAAAAAAAGTATGCATGATATTGAGCAAGAAATTAAACAGTAAAGGCAAGGTGTCTTGCCCGGTGTATCGTCTGGTGTGGTGTAAGGATCCGACAATTTCTGTTTTGTCCAATTGCCATGGCCAGTACGTAGGAGGTCCGAAGTCACGAGAAAATAGGATGCACGATCAGTTACGACAAATGGTGATACTCGAAAGAGATTTTGCGGAATAGCAACGAATTGTAGAAAATATTAATATTAATTAATTTCGAAAATAGACTTATATATATGAAATTTAAATTTATGCACCTCATATACAATGAAACATAGTTTTCAAAAATAAGTTTTGGAAATTTCCAATGCGACGCATTTTACCATTTTAAGTAATCGTAAATATTTATTATTTGAAAAACCAAGCTTCTAAAATAAATGTTTTACAAAAATATGTATCTCGCACATATTCGCACTTGACGAGGCATACAAAAATACAAACTCGTACGCGACATCCCATACGACTATGCGACGTACAAATACCAAGTAAAAACTTTAAATACTCAATTTATAAAAAAATATTTAAAGTAGAAATTTTAGGGGGTTTACATCCTATCCAACTTACAAGAATTTTGTCCTCGAAATTGAGGAATAGGTAGGGTTGAGAAGATGGGGGAGAGAAGATCCGATTATTGAACGAGGCAAATAATGACGTTCAACACAAGTATGCAATTTGTAAGTCATGTTCTCGTTATCTACGAAAAATACCTCACTGCTATGAACTGAATGAGGATTGCTAGTTAACACAATAAAATAAGGAAGATTTAAGGTTTAAAGTATAATCATGATACGACATAGAATAAGGAGACAAGGGATCGACTAGATTAAGGGCAATCCATTAAGAGAATATAGTCGCCTAGGTTTAGGTTTGAATCCTTCTCAAGTTCGAAGAAGGTCGCAAAAATGAGTCTGGGGTCGAGGAAAAAGGACGAGTAACTCGAGACGGGGATCTAGTTATATTGGTTGGTCAGTGGCTAATTATCATCGCGTATATACAAATATCACGGTCATAGGATAATGGTTTGGCTCATTTTATCAAGTACAAGGCTTGTCTAGAATAGGAAAAAGACAAAGACCAATAAGAGTTCAAGGAATATATTTTGAATACCAATATGGGTTTCAATGGCGATTGAATACTTCAAAGAGATTTGTCAAGGCAGTTGCGGAAGAGACTCTAGGGCCCAGTTTAACTATGTCTCCATCCACGTTTGGACAATATACAAGAAGCGAACCAAGTGCACTATGGTTGATCAGACCATAATACGTCAGTTCTGATTAGACAATGTATTAATGGGCGCCCACATCAAACATATGTCATGATCAAGCTTGATAAAGAATAAGCTTGCAAAACTAAGCTATTTTAGCATCATAGGTAGATAAAATAATAAGTAAAGGGTAATGATGAAAGAAGTCAATTAGTCCAAGATCTTATAAAATCTAAGTTTCGCCCGAAATTTGGGCCTATGCAGTCGGCTTGGTTGACTAGACAAGTTAGAGTCCTCTTAAGTGTTATGGTCCAATGAATTTATCAATATGGTTCACTAGAAAAAGGATTTGTTAGGTAGTGAGATATTCTACCCAACTTACGAGAATTAAACTAATGGTGTGATAGGTCCAGCAATCAAGATAAAAATACAAGGTTAAGCATGTAAGGAATTAAGTAGAATAAAATCATATATCGGGTCGAAAGAATTGAGTCAAGGTCCATGGTCGATAAATATATCGATATCATGGTAAAAGTTACTGTTAGTCTTTACGACCCAAAAGTCGTACCATACAAATAGAGTACAAGGGGACGTGTTTTGGTAGGACACAATATAACTACATGAAGGTGGAGCCGTCTATGTCTTGCATGTGAATATTGGGGGAAGGAAAAGTCTAGTGTTGCGCTCCAAATATCAAAGTCACGATAGGGAACGCCGAATAATCAAAATAGAAAGTGGGTTTTCATAAGGTACTAATTAATGCACCAAAATGAAAGGTTAGGGTACGAATGAAGATTATTAATGGGATCTCGTAGATCGAGGTAAAAATAAGTTAGGGACACAGTTTCTAGAGAGAAAATAGTCTCATAAAGGTATGGTCAAGGGAATGATTCTAATCATTTCTAAGTTTCAAACAATTAGATAGCCACGAATAAAAGATCTAGATTTGTGGGAAGGTCAAGTGGGTCAAGATATGTTCATCGGTTTGGTCGATGACTACTATACTTGTGTAATTGTAATATCATAATCATAGGTGGCATGGCAATCTAATGTAGAATACTTCTATCTCACTAAGGTGACCTTTCTTGTTTCTTGGTCCTTTACCAATATGATCTAATCTAAATTTTAAGTTCTTCGAAGTTTCTTAATAAAATTTCCAAGATACTCCGCCACAATTACCAATTATCTTAGTCTGTCAAGTTTAATTTAAATCTCTAATCAATCTCGAAATAGTCATTGTATATCGCAAAATGAACATACTTTTTTTACCAAAATTTAAATATCCATAATCAAGACTTTAAACTCGAAATTTAAATAACTCTATAAATCATAGATCATAGGACAAAATTTGAAATTGGAATTTTTCCTTCAAAGTAGATATCTTCCAAGAATTTTAAACAAAATTTAATTTTTTTTCCATCATCTCTTCAAAATTTAATAAACTTATAAATCGTATGCACAATTTAAAACCTCAGGTTCTCTCCCTTCTAAACTTTCATCTCTCTAGTCGTCTACAAAATTATAATTTAAACTCTTTAAATAATCTCGAGATAAACTTTATCATATTACAATCCAAACTTAAAGTTAACCGTAAAACAAGTGTCACAATATAAAAACTCAAGATATTACTCAAATTGATTTCATATTCCTAATAAATCATAACTATTTTCACAATTTCAAAATTCATAAAAATTGTGTTTTCTCGATCTAGCTATCCTCTTGTGTATACCACTTTGTAAATTTAAAATAAAATTTTAACTATCCTTTGATGGCGGTAATATGCTACTACCCATCTTAAAATTAACTAATCCTTAAAATCATATCTCTAGAAAAAATAAATGCCTTTATACTCAAATATAACCTCAATGGATATTATTTGTCAATATAATCCTTCTAGCCATAGGGTTGACCAATAAGTATATAGTAGTGTAGTCATCTTTCTAACCATGTTTAAGCACGAGGTGATAGGGTGTTCGTAGAAAGAGTTCAAGCAAGATGCAAAAATCAAGGGAAGCCACGGGAGTCGGAATATGGAAATAAAGGAAGGTCAAGGAAGGTGATCAATTATGTGGATGAGATTCTAGACTCTAATCCTATATTGCAGGCCCTTCGGTACAGTCATGTAACCGAAACGGCAACTGACCTGCGTGTGCTACCATAAAAACATGTAACGTCCTAGTCCCAAAGTAGGACTAAGTACGTAGACATACCAGCTGTAGATATACGAAAAATACTCCAATGTATGGAATCCTCGTATAAACACATAAGATATAAAATGTAGAGAACCAAGACATGCTAAATCTCATCCACAAATATATAATAAAATAAAGATAGAATCAACTTGAATAGTTATGGTACAATTGTTGGGCGGAGACAAAGTCCACTACCAACTATCTCAATGAAATAATGTACAAGAAAGCGATCGACAAACTGATAAAACGAACCAAGAGCAATCATCTTCAAAAAATGAAAAAGATCACGGCCTTGGCTAGAACACCTGTAAAAAACATGAACACACACCTGGGGAAAAACCAGGTCCTCAGAGGGACGTAACAAGATACATAATATCATGCCATAAACTGAATAGTAAGAGCTAAATAGAAAATATAAAGGTTCCTAACCATTATATGTGATATACACTTTGAGAAGGCAATGTTCTACGCAGGAGCTTAGGTGTTCAGCATAGATGGAGAGAGAGTGGTAGTAGGTAGTGCTCATAAGAGACACTATCGACCATGGGCTGAAAGTAGCTCTCATACGAGAACTATCGGCCCCGGGGCAGTAAGTAGCGCTCATACGAGACACTATTGTTAGTACCCTGAATTTCGGGTTGATTTTTTTTTCATTTTATTTTATTTCCTGATTGATTGGTTTTGATAAATAATTTATTTTGTTATTTTTCCTTAAGTGTACTTTCCCGTGCCATTGATATTTGGAGTATCAGGGATGTTCAACTCTGGAAATCTTCTTCATGAGTTTTGGAGTGGACACGATTACCTTCATGACGGTATATGGTGTCCCATCCAAACTTGTTCTCTTGTGCTCTTTTTGTTTCGCTGAACTTCGGGTCGAATTAGACCGTTTGATTATTAATTGATTTTTCCCACTCTTTTCCTTGATCATTTTTAGCACGTTATCGTGACTTTTAATTTTGGAGCGCAAGACCAGTCAGTTTCTTGAAACCAACTTCTCATTGATGATCTACTCGAGACGCTCGTCACTCATGACCTTCGTGTCCCACTCAGACACGTCATTTTGTGCTCCATTTGATTCGCACAACTTTTCCGACATGTGACCCGATTTTATTTCACTCCACGGCGTCACATTCATCTTCCAACTTGATTTGTGGGTCCCCTGTCGACCAAAACCCGTCAGCCCCAACTATGGACATGGCCCACATTGAGCCTACTACCCGTCCGCCACTTGTGCTCTATTTATTGGAATCTCTATGTGCTACTTATTCACTCATGATCATCAACGTCTAATTTTAATTCGATTTTTGCACAATGTCCGATTTTGACCCAATCCGGCTCCACCAAGTCCAGCCCAGCTCCATGTTGCTCTACATCGTGACACTCTCATTTTTCCATGTCCAAAAATAATATTCCATACCTACTTTTCTATTTCGAATTTTGAGTTTAATTTCTATTTATTTAATCCATTGGAATGACAATTTCCTTCTAATTTAATCCTAGCCATTTGTTTCCCCAAACAAATCTTCACCATTAATTCCCAATGAACAACTCCCCTATCCCCTTACAGCATGTGGCCGGCCCTAAAATAAGAGGGAGAATCTTTTTCTCTCTCTCCCTCTCATACTTATCATTAATTCTCTCTTATCTCTTTCTCTCTCCTGCCCATTGTTACTTTTCTCACCAACAAAAACAAAAAAAATCGACTGCAAACACCTACACAGCCACCACCCGAGCTTCATCACCCCGACACCATGGCCTGAGCTCCGACCCCCTGGCCTCCTCCGCCGTGGGCGGCCATCGCCGCCACCACAGTGCAGCTCCTCCTCCTTCTTCCTCCTCTACAACACCAACCGACCACCATCAACCATCCATGGAACCACCACCATCCTCAACAAACCAGTCCGCCACCACCAACTCCGCACAGCCCCGACCACCATCACCACCTTCTCTGCCGCCCATGCGTCACCAGGCCACCGCGAGCGCCGCTGCGCGCGCGCAACAGCGCAACAGCGCACAGCGCAGCAGCAGCACCAAGTTGGCGCGCGCGTGCATGCTGGCCACCGCCTCCGTGGTCGGTGGGGATACCCCTCCAGGGTCGGGCGCACACATGGGTCTCCTCCCATGGCGGCCAACGTCCTCCGGGATGTGCCGTCGATGCGATTCGTGCATTTTGAACGACGTCCCGTCATGACGCGCGCGGGATCGAGTTCGTTTTGATGCTCCGTCGCAGCGACTTTGTGCACATTTTTCTGGAGATCCGACCGTTGGATCGGCGATTTCTTTGCTCCATCGCAATCTCGGTATATCCACCTTCGCTTATGTCAAATTTCGTCCGTTAATTTTATCGTTTGATACATGAAAACCGGCCACCAAGTGACCGTTTAAATTGTATTAAATTTGGACAGTTTCGCGGGGCCAACTTCGTCAGCTTGTATCTCCTCCACCGTAGCTCCTTTTGGCGTGCTACCAGTTCCTGTGCGAAGCTGGTATAACCCTCTTACTACCCCTCCAGTTTTGTTTCATTGTGAGCTTGTTTGATTGGTTGAATTCGACGCCAAAGTTGGTCGTCCGAATTCGTAATTTCCAACTTGTAAAATTCCATTTTTGAACACGGGACTCCAGATTTCATTTCTGACACCACCATTAGACTTGTGGCATCGTTCTGGCATGTTTTCATATAAAATTTGTTAGATTTGGAGAACGTGGGCCCGGGCACGTTTTTCGGTACAAAGCGGGTCCCACATTCTGGGTCAACAGGACTTTTTGACGCCGGCTCATCGGAATCCAATTTTGGATATACCGATGAGTTTGTATCGTCATTCTCGACTCGTTGACATATAACTTGCTAGGTTTTGGTGGACATTGGATCCGGCACGCATTTCGGTGCAAGTCGGATACTAATATCCGGGTCAACGGGTCATTTTGAGACCGGCTCATCAAAATCCAATTACGGATATACCGTTGAGTTCGTATCATCATTCTGGACTTGTTGATAGGTAGTTTGCTGAGTTTTGAGAACCTTGGCTCCGGCTAGCATTTCCGTGCAAACCGGAATCCCAAGTTCTGGTCAACGGACCAAATTGAGATCGGGTCAACGGAATCCAATTCTGGAGATACCGTTGGATTCGTATCGACATTATGGTTTCGTGGATATATAATTAGTTATATTTTATAGACTTGTTTCTTGCACATTTTTCGGTGCAAAACGGCTCCGACACGGACACCGTTTTGACCCGAAATTACCTTTTTGCCCTTGTGTCCAAATTGGACCGTTGGGTAGGCTATCCTAGCTAATTTGACCATTCTGGACACGTTAGCGATGTTCATTTCATCGTCCGACAATGTTTGTTGATAATTTCTCTGAGTTTAACCTTTTTATAATTAATTAATAATAATTCATATAATGTTCGTATTTCGGGATTAGTACAACGAAACTGAGATCAGCCAATTCCAGTGATCTCACATCGCTGAAATTGACAAGTTGGATACGTGGATCACTATAATAAGATTATCAACCTTATCGATAATCTTCTTATCTCGATTTGCGTGTCGTATGTTTCAACGTACAAATAACGAAGTACACTTTATATTAGACTATAATTGACCCTGTTTGACCAGAGTTGACCAGTTGACCCAAAGTCAACTGTAAGTCGACACTTGACCTAGTTTGACTAGATTATTGACCGGAGTCGACCTAGAGTTGTTTTGACTTAGAAGAACCTAGAATAATGTAGATTGATTATAGAGTTTTATTTATTACAACTTGAACACCTTGTAACCTGTGTTGCTTTAAATAGGACTCTGTGGCTTCAGTGGGACCCCTATACTTATCAGCTGTTCAGGTTATCGAGGCGAGTACATTCTCTGATCATTTCATATCCTGCTTAGAATTATATTCCTGCTTTAGATTACTATACTTGATGTTGTCACGACATTATCACGGATTAGTACTATATGGATCTTCTTATGCGATGTTATCCCCCTCGGGAGCATCGGGTACATTGTGTCATGTGCGTTTCACTTTCATCGTGTACTCCTGTGCTTTCATTACATGTGCACTCCTGTGAATCTTGTACTCTCATGTTCACGGAGCCCCCATGTATACTATCATCTGTACCCTATATGGGCCCCCATGTGATATCCTGTGCAACAACATAACCTATTTAGATCCTTGTGTATTGATTGGGGATACGGAGGAGTGCTAGTAGTCGTGTGAACAATTCCATTGTAGTGTAGATTTCTGTACAACCTCGATATCCTGTGCAAATCTGTCCTGTTCACATGTGTTATCTCGTACTCCGACTCACTAGCCACTGTTAGTTCTCTATTTATAGTAGATATTTCTATTACAGTCTCTCTCCCTGTTTACATACTATATTTCCTCAGATCCTGTATTTTACTCTACTGCGTGTTTATATTTTCTAACCTGCTATGTTCTGTTGAGATGTACTGTACTCGCTCCAATCCTGACTGGACCTGTTGATAAATTTTATAGATAGCCTGGAGGTGCCTGCTAGCCTAGAGGAGACACATTAGAGGTTGTTTAGGTAGTTATTTCATTTTATCTGGAGTTGTATTTACTTTGTGGATTACTGTATCTATATTTGAGTTTTGAGATGTATTTCTGGGTTTATGTATCTTAGACACTTAGACTTCTATCTCTTGTATCTCTTTTGGATTTCATGTCTTATCTATCCTTATCATGCTCTACCTTAGATGTGATTGAGTTTGTATCTGCTATGTCACCCCTATTCGGGGAGTATAACTGTTTAGCCTTATACTGTTAGATGCATTGAGACCTAGGACAGCGCTCTACCGCCGACACTGCGGCGTAGGCTGGGCGTTGTTACGTTTTCGTGCCCTAACTCTAGGGCGCGTGTCGTGACATATTTTTAGTGGTGGCCCATGCAGGTCTAGACTAAAAGTGTAGTGGTATTCGAACTTGAGTACCACTACAGCCTGCACTAGGAATAGGATATATTTTTGAAGATACTCAATCACAGTTAGGAACCCTTGAGAGATTCCTGGGACGACCCTGGAGAATCTTATTTAACTTCGATTTGAAAACTCTTTTTTTCCTTGATTTGTTTTATCTTTATTTTCTGTTGTTGAATTTGATTTTAATGGATTATTATTGAATTTGAGTTTGTATTTATTTATTTTGATGGATGATTGTCGAATTTTGAATTTTGATGATAGCTGTTGCATTCGAGTTTGTATTTTGATGGATTTTGTTCATTTCTGAATTTTGATGATCGTTAATAAATTTGATTTGATTTTTGAGTATTCATTATTGATTTAATTTAATTTTTGGCAAGATGAAATTATATGGGCTAGGTCATCTTTGTTATGGAATCTAGTCTTTTATAGTCATATTAGCCAGCATGGTGAGGACATATAGTCTGACTCTGGATATATTTCCCGGGTGTGGGAATTTAAGGTTTTCGCAGCCAAGCATGCGGCACCGCAAAAATGTTAAATACCATAATTTTAGAGATATGTGCATAAGTCAAGGGCTCTGTGATTATCGTAGCCTTGCTTACTAGTATGACGAGGATTTAGAGTACCATGATTTGGGATAGACGCATATGATTATCAGATTGCACCTTAAATATTTTTGAACATGTTTTCTCTACTTCTGTTCAGTCTTTCAAAAAAAATTTATTATTTATTTGTTTTGTCTAGTTTCCTATTATTTAACTTAAGAGTATGTTTAGTTGTTTTATAAACCTTGTGTAAATTCTTGCTATGAGTTCTTCTTAATACAATGAATCGATGAATTTGCTAGACATTATCTTGGATTTGATAATTTAACTCTGAATTTCAGAACGGTTCCTTCTTTAAATAGATAAGCAAAACAGATTTTATCGTTATTCTTTCTTGCTATTTTTCTTGTATTAGATAATAATAAAACTGTCTTGATTTTGTCAATCACCTACTCTGTAATTTTGGTAGGAATTTAAATGTTGATCCTGATGTAGAAATTAATTTTTTATTGGGACATGAGAATATGTATATGAATATATATAGCAGACACTTTGCCTAACACGTATGCATGCTACACTTGATTTTCCCACATATCTAGATACATATTGATATGGTGTTGATGTCCAAATTTTCATAACCAATATTTCTGGTCCTCTGCTTTTCCATGTTTAAATTCGTAATTTAAATATAAATTTCATGTTATTATTTAGGTTTATATCACTGCACATGTATGTTATACGTAGGGTTTCAGTTCAAAAGAATTTTGGTTGAAAATTTGTGTTTAAATTTGTAAATTTAAGACTGTGTACATATTAACCCTTAATACTGATTTCCAAATGTTTAGTTTAAATTACTGTTTTATTTTCTTAATATAATATTTAGAGCTGCGTACATTGTTGTAAGTAGGAATATAAATTTAGGTTTCATATTCTTACATGTTAGTTTGCGATAAACATTGAGTTGGTTTATAATGTTCAAATTTTTCCAAAACCCTGAAAACCAGTTGCATGTTAACATTTTTTACATTGATTTCCATGTTTAGTTAAATTTCAGATTTAACATGTAATATCGAACTGTATGCGTAGATAAATGTATTGGTAATATGTTAGGGTTTCATTTCTATCATGCTAGGATGTATTGGGAGCATTGAAATTAGTTGTGATGTTTCGAACTCCTAAATTTTGAAATTGCATTATGTTAATATTATACTGGTTAAATGTTAGGTTATTTTCAGATAATTTTTTTTATGTAAATGTTGAACTAAAACCTGGTTTTACCTTTCAATACTAAGCTATAACCCTGTACAAAGACACACACACACTCTAACATAGTATACAATGTCATGTAACCTAACCTTCCTCTCTATGTTATGATCATATACCTAGATATATATATAGAGTTTATGCATATATGTTATAACGTATATAGATACATAACTAAGTCTCTACCTTTTTATATATATATGGTTAGCTATGCATGTTATGATTAAATAAGTTGCGTATTGTGGATTGTTTAACCAATATGCCATGATTAGTGTAACTTGATAGCTGTTATTTTGGAACCCAAATCCTCGTATACACTTTCATGTATGTTCACGTACACACACGCCTACTATCTAACCGTATGAACATGTCCCCATACACATGATGCTAGTTTTCCCTCTCTAACGCTCCCTCTGTATATATATTGTGATTGGATTTCAGTGCAAGTGACTTTCAATTCTTCGACTTGTGATTTTGATTTTCTTGGGATAGTACTTTTTTTTCAGATGATTGGTAGTTATCTTCCTTTATTTTTTTATGAGTACCAGTTTTCATATGGGGTGGTAGACAACCTTATAGTTTTGATGGTTGTTGTTTCTGTATCTTTCTATTTTAGCACCCTGGATTGCTAGTGTGTTTGGATACACGATGACCGCCTTGGTTAGTATGACTAGTATACCTAGATGAGACTTTCACTACCACCGTATGCCATGACCCTGTATGCCGTTCTTTTTTTGATGGTATGTTTTATTTAAGTTCTGGGACTTTGATTGTGGGGGTTTGACCTAGAGGGAGTATGGACGTTTTAATTTCGAGGACGAAAGTTTTATAAGGTGGGTAGGATGTTAGCACCCTGAATTTCGGGTTGATTTTTTTTTTTTTTATTTCCTGATTGATTGGTTTTGATAAATAATTTATTTTGTTATTTTTCCTTAAGTGTACTTTCCCGTGCCATTGATATTTGGAGTATCAGGGATGTTCAACTCTGGAAATCTTCTTCATGAGTTTTGGAGTGGACACGATTACCTTCATGATGGTATATGGTGTCCCACCCAAACTTGTTCTCTTATGCTCTTTTTGCTTCGCTGAACTTCGGGTCGAATTAGACCGTTTGATTATTAATTGATTTTTCCCACTCTTTTCCTTGATCATTTTTAGCACGTTACCGTGACTTTTAATTTTGGAGCGCAAGACCAGTCAGTTTCTTGAAACCAACTTCTCATTGATGATCTACTCAAGACGCTCGTCACCCATGACCTTCGTGTCCCACTCAGACGCGTCATTTTGTGCTCTATTTGATTCGCACAACTTTCCCGACACGTGACCCGATTTTATTTCACTCTACGACGTCACATTCATCTTCCAACTTGATTTGTGGATCCCATGTCGACCAAAACCTGTCAGCCCCAACTATGGACATGGCCCACATTGAGCCTACTACCCGTCCGCCACTTGTGTCCCATTTATTGGAATCTCCATGTTCTACTTATTCACTCATGCTCATCAACGTCTAATTTTAATTCGATTTTTGCACAATGTCCGGTTTTGACCCAATTCGGCTCCACCAAGTCCAGCCCATCTCCATGTTGCTCTCCATCGTGACACTCTCATTTTTCCATGTCCAAAAATAATATTCCATACCTACTTTTCTATTTCTAATTTTGAGTGTAATTTCTATTTATTTAATCCATTGGAATGATAATTTCCCTCTAATTTAATCCTAGCCAATTGTTTCCCCAAACAAATCCTCACCATTTATTCCCAATGAACAACTCCCCTATCCCCTCACAGCATGTGGCCGGCCATAAAATAAGGGGGAGAATCTTTTTCTCTCTCTCCCTCTCATACTTATCATTAATTCTCCCTTATCTCTTTCTCTCTCCTTTCCATTGTTACTTTTCTCACCAACAAAAACAAAAAAAAACCGACATCAAATACCTACACAGCCACCACCCGAGCTTCATCACCCCGACACCATGGCCTGAGCTCCGACCCCCTGGCCTCCTCCGCTGTGGGCGGCCATCGCCGCCACCACAGTGCAGCTCCTCCTCCTTCTTCCTCCTCTACAACACCAACCGACCACCATCAACCATCCATAGAACCACCACCATCCTCAACAAACCAGTCCGCCACCACCAACTCCACACAGCCCCGACCACCGTCACCACCTTCTCCGCCGCCCATGCGTCACCAGGCCACCGCGAGCGCCGCTGCGCGCGCGCAACAGCGCAACAACGCACATAGCGCAGCAGCAGCACCAAGTTGGCGCGCACGTGCATGCCGGCCACCGCCGCCGTGGTCGGTGGGGACACCCCCAGGGCCGGGCGCACACATGGGTCTCCTCCCATGGCGGCCAACGTCCTCCGGGACGCGCCGTCGAGGCGATTCGTGCGTTTTGAACGACGTCCCGTCGTGACGCGCGCGGGATCGAGTTTGTTTTGACGCTCCATCGCAGCGACTTCGCGCGCATTTTTCCGGAGATCCGACTGTTGGATCGGCGATTTCTTCGCTCCGTCGCAATCTCGGTATATCCACCTTCGCTCATGTCAAATTTCGTTCATTAATTTTATCGTTTGATACATGAAAACCGGCCACCAAGTTGACCGTTTAAATTGTATTAAATTTGGACAATTTCGCGGGGCCAACTTCGTCAGCTTGTATCTCCTCCACCGCATCTCCTTTTGGCGTGCTACCAGTTCCTATGCGAAGCTGGTATAACCCTCTTACTACCCCTCCAGTTTCGTTTCATTGTGAGCTTGTTTGATTGGTTGAATTCGACGCCAAAGTTGGTCGTCCGAATTCGTAATTTTCAACTTGTAAAATTCTATTTTTGAACACGGGACTCCAGATTTCATTTCTGACACCACCATTAGACTTGTGGCATCGTTCTGGCATGTTTTCATATAAAATTTGTTAGATTTGGAGAACGTGGGCCCGGGCACATTTTTCGGTGCAAAGCGGGTCCCACATTCTGGGTCAACGGGACTTTTTGACGCCGGCTCATCGGAATACAATTCCGGATATACCGATGAGTTCGTATCGTCATTCTGGACTCATTGATATATAATTTGCTAGGTTTTGGTGGACATTGGATCCGGCACGCATTTCGGTGCAAATCGGATACCAATATCCGGGTCAACGGGTCATTTTGAGATCGGCTCATCGAAATCCAATTCCGGATATACCGTTGAGTTCGTATCATCATTCTGGACTCGTTGACAGGTAGTTTGCTGAGTTTTGAGAACCTTGGCTCCGACACGCATTTCCGTGCAAACCGGAATCCCAAGTTCTCGTCAACGGGCCAAATTGAGATCGGGTCAACGGAATCCAATTCTGGAGATACCGTTGGGTTCGTATCGACATTCTGGTTTCGTGGACATATAATTTGTTATATTTTATAGACTTGTTTTCTTGCACATTTTTTGGTGCAAAATGGCTCCGACACGGACACCGTTTTGACCCGAAATTACCTTTTTGTCCTTGTGTCCAAATTGGACCGTTGGGTAGGCTATCGTAGCTAATTTGACCATTCTGGACACGTTGGCGATGTTCATTTCATCGTCCGATAATGTTTGTTGATAATTTCTCTGAGTTTAACCTTTTTATAATTAATTAATAATTAATTCATATAATGTTCGTATTTCGGGATTAGTACAACGAAACTGAGATCAGCCAATTCCAGTGATCTCACATCGCTGAAATTGACAAGTTGGACACGTGGATCACTATAATAAGATTATCAACCTTACCGATAATCTTCTTATCTCGATTTGCGTGTCGTAAGTTTTGACGTACAAATAACGAAGTACACTTTATATTAGACTAGAATTGACCCTGTTTGACCAGAGTTGACCAGTTGACCCAAAGTCAACTGTAAGTCAACACTTGACCTAGTTTGACTAGATTATTGACCGGAGTCGACCTAGAGTTGTTTTGACTTAGAAGAACCTAGAAAAATGTAGATTGATTATAGAGATTCATTTATTACAACTTGAACACCTTGTAACCTGTGTTGCTTTAAATAGGACTCTGTGGCTTCAGTGGGACCCCTATACTTATTAGCTGTTCAGGTTATCGAGGCGAGTACATTTTCTGATCATTTCATATCCTGCTTAGAATTATATTCCTGCTTTAGATTACTATACTTGATGCTGTCACGACATTATCACGGATTAGTACTATAAGGATCTTCTCATGCGATGTTATCCCCCTCGAGAGCATCGGGTACATTGTGTCATGTGCGTTTCACTTTCATCGTGTACTCCTGTGCTTTCATTACATGTGCACTCCTGTGAATCTTGTACTCTCATGTTCATGGAGCCCCCATGTATACTATCATGTGCACCCTATATGGGCCCCCATGTGATATCCTGTGCAATAACATAACCTGTTTAGATCCTTGTGTATTGATTGGGGATACGGGGGAGTGCTAGTAGTCGTGTGAACAATTCCATTGTAGTGTAGATTCCTATGCAACCTCGATATCCTATACAAATCTGTCCTGTTCACATGTGC
This sequence comes from Iris pallida, assembly GCA_029216955.1. NCBI lineage: Eukaryota > Viridiplantae > Streptophyta > Magnoliopsida > Asparagales > Iridaceae > Iris > Iris pallida. Next base: position 17,006,978 of record JANAVB010029620.1, read on the forward strand.
TATCTCGTACTCTGACTCACTAGCCACTGTTAGTTCTCTATTTATATTAGATATTTCTATTACAGTCTCTCTCCCTGTTTACATACTGTATTTCCTCAGATCATGTATTTTACTCTACTGCGTGTTTATATTTTCTAACCTGCTATGTTCTGTTGAGATGTACTGTACTCGCTCCAGTCCTGACTGGACCGGTTGATAAATTTTACAGATAGCCTGGAGGTGCCTGCTAGCCTAGAGGAGACACATTAGAGGTTATTTAGGTAGTTATTTCATTTTGTCTGGAGTTGTACTTACTTTGTGGATTACTGTATCTATATTTGAGTTTTGAGATGTATTTCTGGGTTTATGTATCTTAGACACTTAGACTTCTATCTCTTGTATCTCTTTTGGATTTCATGTCTTATCTATCCTTATCATGCTCTACCTTAGATGTGATTGAGTTTGTATCTGCTATGTCATCCCTATTCGGGGAGTATAACTGTTTAGCCTTATACTGTTAGATGCATTGAGACCTAGGACAGCGTTCTACCGCCGACACTGCGGCGTAGGCTGGGCGTTGTTACGTTCTCGTGCCCTAACTCTAGGGCGCAGGTCGTGACACGTTTTTAGTGGTGGCCCATGCAGGTCTAGACTAAAAGTGTAGTGGTATTCGAACTTGAGTACCACTACAGCCTGCACTAGGAATAGGATATATTTTTGAAGATACTCAATCACAGTTAGGAACCCTTGAGAGATTCCTGGGACGACCATGGAGAATCTTATTTAACTTCGATTTGAAAACTCTTTTTTTCCTTGATTTGTTTTATCTTTATTTTCTGTTGTTGAATTTGATTTTAATGGATTATTGTTGAATTTGAGTTTGTATTTATTAATTTTGATGGATGATTGTCGAATTTTGAATTTTGATGATAGCTGTTGCATTCGAGTTTGTATTTTGATGGATTTTGTTCATTTCTGAATTTTGATGATCGTTAATAAATTTGATTTGATTTTTGAGTATTCATTATTGATTTAATTTAATTTTTGGCAAGATGAAATTATATGGGCTAGGTCATCTTTGTTATGGAATCTAGTCTTTTATAGTCACATTAGCCAGCATGGTGAGGACATATAGTCTGACTCTGGATATATTTCTCGGGTGTGGAAATTTAAGGTTTTCGCAGCCAAGCATGCGGCACAGCGAAAATGTTAAATACCATGATTTTAGAAATATGTGCATAAGTCAAGGGCTCTGTGATTATCGTAGCCTTGCTTACTAGTATGACGAGGATTTAGAGTACCATGATTTGGGATAGACGCATATGATTATCAGATTGCACCTTAAATATTTTTGAACATATTTTCTCTACTTCTGTTCAGTCTTTCAAAAAAAAATTTATTATTTATTTGTTTTGTCTAGTTTCCTATTATTTAACTTAAGAGTATGTTTAGTTGTTTTATAAACCTTGTGTAAATTCTTGCTATGAGTTCTTATTAATACAATGAATCGATGAATTTGCTAGACTTTATCTTGGATTTGATAATTTAACTCTGGATTTCAGAACGGTTCCTTCTTTAAACAGATAAGCAAAACAGATTTTATCGTTATTCTTTCTTGCTATTTTTCTTATATTAGATAATAATAAAACTGTCTTGATTTTGACAATCACCTACTCTGTAATTTTGGTAGGAATTTAAATGTTGGTCCTGATGTAGAAATTAATTTTTTATTGGGACATGAGAATATGTATATGAATATATAGCAGACACTTTGCCTAACACGTATGCATGCTACACTTGATTTTCCTACATATCTAGATACATATTGATATGGTGTTGATGTCCAAATTTTCATAACCAATATTTCTGGTCCTCTGTTTTTCCATATTTAAATTCGTAATTTAAATATAAATTTTATGTTATTATTTAGGTTTACATCACTGCACATGTATGTTATACGTAGGGTTTCAGTTCAAAAGAATTTTGGTTGAAAATTTGTGTTTAAATTTGTCAATTTAAGACTGTGTACATATTAACCCTTAATACTGAATTCCAAATGTTTAGTTTAAATTACTGTTTTATTTTCTTAATATAATATTTAGAGCTGCGTACATTGTTGTAAGTAGGAATATAAATTTAGGTTTCATATTCTTACATGTTAGTTTGCGATAAACATTGAGTTGGTTTTAATGTTCCAATTTCTCCAAAACCCTGAAAACCAGTTACATGTTAACATTTTTTACATTGATTTCCATGTTTAGTTAAATTTCAGATTTAACATGTAATATCGAACTGTATGCGTAGATAAATGTATTGGTAATATGTTAGGGTTTCATTTCTATCATGCTAGGATGTATTGGGAGCACTGAAATTAGTTGTGATGTTTCGAACTCCTAAATTTTGAAATTGTATTATGTTAATATTACACTGGTTAAATGTTAGCTTATTTTTAGATAATTTTTTTTATGTAAATGTTGAACTAAAACCTGGTTTTACCTTTCAATACTAAGCTATAACCCTGTACAAAGACATACACACACTCTAACTTAGTATACATTGTCATGTAACCTAACCTTCCTCTCTATGTTATGATCATATACCTAGATATATATATATAGAGTTTATGCATATATGTTATAACGTATATAGATACATAACTAAGTCTCTACCTTTTTATATATTTATGGTTAGCTATGCATGTTATGATTAAATAAGTTGCGTATTGTGGATTGTTTAACCAATATGCCATGATTAGTGTAACTTGATAGCTGTTGTTTTGGAACCCAAATTCTCGTATACACTTTCATGTATGTTCACGTACACACACGCCTACTATCTAACCGTATGAACATGTCCCCATACACATGATGCTAGTTTTCCCTCTCTAACGCTCCCTCTGTATATATATTGTGATTGGATTTCAGTGCAAGTGACTTTCAATTCTTCGACTTGTGATTTTGATTTTCTTGGGATAGTACTTTTTTTCAGATGATTGGTAGTTACCTTCCTTTATTTTTTTATGAGTAACAGTTTTCATATGGGGTGGTAGACAACCTTATAGTTTTGATGGTTGTTGTTTCTGTATCTTTCTATTTTAGCACCCTGGATTGCTAGTGTGTTTGGATACCCGATGACCGCCTTGGTTAGTATGACTAGTATACCTAGATGAGACTTTTACTACCACCGTATGCCATGACCCTGTATGCCGTTCTTTTTTTGATGGTATGTTTTATTTAAGTTCTGGGACTTTGATTGTGGGGGTTTGACCTAGAGGGAGTATGGACGTTTTAATTTCGAGGACAAAATTTTTATAAGGTAGGTAGGATGTTAGCACCCTGAATTTTGGGTTGATTTTTTTTTATTTTATTTTATTTCCTGATTGATTGGTTTTGATAAATAATTTATTTTGTTATTTTTCCTTTAGTGTACTTTCCCGTGCCATTGATATTTGGAGTATCAGGGATGTTCAACTCTGGAAATCTTCTTCATGAGTTTTGGAGTGGACACGATTACCTTCATGACGGTATATGGTGTCCCACCCAAACTTGTTCTCTTGTGCTCTTTTTGCTTCGCTGAACTTCGGGTTGAATTAGACCGTTTGATTATTAATTGATTTTTCCCACTCTTTTCCTTGATCATTTTTAGCACGTTACCGTGACTTTTAATTTTGGAGCGCAAGACCAGTCAGTTTCTTGAAACCAACTTCTCATTGATGATCTACTCGAGACGCTCGTCACCCATGACCTTCGTGTCCCACTCAGACACTTCATTTTGTGCTCCATTTGATTCGCACAACTTTCCCGACACGTGACCCGATTTTATTTTACTCCACGGCGTCACATTCATCTTCCAACTTGATTTGTGGGTCCCATGTCGACCAAAACCTGTCAGCCCCAACTATGGACATGGCCCACATTGAGCCTACTACCCGTTCGCCACTTGTGTCCCATTTATTGGAATCTCCATGTGCTACTTATTCACTCATGATCATCAACGTCTAATTTTAATTCAATTTTTGTACAATGTCCGATTTTGACCCAATCCGGCTCCACCAAGTCCAGCCCAGCTCCATGTTGCTCTCCATCGTGACACTCTCATTTTTCCATGTCCAAAAATAATATTCCATACCTACTTTTCTATTTCGAATTTTGAGTGTAATTTCCATTTATTTAATCCATTAGAATGACAATTTTCCTATAATTTAATCCTAGCCATTTATTTCCCCAAACAAATCCTCACCATTAATTCCCAATGAACAACTCCCCTATCCCCTCACAGCATGTGGCCGGCCCTAAAATAAGGGGGAGAATCTTTTTCTCTCTCTCCCTCTCATACTTATCATTAATTCTCTCTTATCTCTTTCTCTCTCCTTCCCATTGTTACTTTTTTCACCAAAAAAAAAAAAAAACTGACAGCAAACACCTACACAGCCACCACCCGAGCTTCATCACCCCGACACCATGGCCTGAGCTCCGACCCCCTGGCCTCCTTCGCCGTGGGCGGCCATCGCCGCCACCACAGTGCAGCTCCTCCTCCTTCTTCCTCCTCTACAACACCAACCGACCACCATCAACCATCCATGGAACCACCACCATCCTCAACAAACCAGTCCGCCACCACCAACTCCACACAGCCCCGACCACCATCACCACCTTCTCCGTCGCCCATGCGTCACCAGGCCACCACGAGCGCCGCTGCACGCGCGCAACAGCGCAACAGCGCACAGCGCAGCAGCAGCACCAAGTTGGCTCGCGCGTGCATGCCGGCCACCGCCACCGTGGTCGGTGGGGACACCCCTCCCAGGGCCGGGTGCACACATGGGTCTCCTTCCATGGCGGCCAACGTCCTCCGGGACGTGCTGTCGAGGCGATTCGTGCGTTTGAACGACGTCCCGTCGTGACACGCGCGGGATCGAGTTCGTTTTGACGAAGATTCAAATGTTGGATCGACGATTTCTTCGCTCCGTCGTAATCTTGGTATATCCACCTTCGCTTATGTCAAATTTCGTCCGTTAATTTTATCGTTTGATACATGAAAACCGGCCACCAAGTTGACCGTTTAAATTGTATTAAATTTGGACAATTTCGCGGGGCCAACTTCGTCAGCTTGTATCTCCTCCACCGCAGCTCCTTTTGGCATGCTACCTGTTCCTATGCGAAGCTGGTATAACCCTCTTTCTACCCCTCCAGTTTTGTTTCATTGTGAGCTTGTTTGATTGGTTGAATTCGACGCCAAAGTTGGTCGTCCGAATTCGTAATTTCCAACTTGTAAAATTCCATTTTTGAACACGGGACTCCAGATTTCATTTCTGACACCACCATTAGACTTGTGGCATCGTTCTGGCATGTTTTCATATAAAATTTGTTAGATTTGGAGAACGTGGGCCCGGGCACATTTTTTGGTGCAAAGCGGGTCCCACATTCTGGGTCAACGGGACTTTTTGACGCCGGCTCATCGGAATCCAATTCCGAATATACCGATGAGTTCGTATAGTCATTCTGGACTCGTTGACATATAATTTGCTAGGTTTTGGTGGACATTGGATCCGGCACACATTTCGGTGCAAGTCGGATACCAATATCCGGGTCAACGGGTCATTTTGAGATCGGCTCATCGAAATCCAATTCCGGATATACCGTTGAGTTCGTATCATCATTCTGGACTCGTTGACAGGTAGTTTGCTGAGTTTTGAGAACCTTAGCTCTGGCACGCATTTTCGTGCAAACCGGAATCCCAAGTTCTGGTCAACGGGCCAAATTGAGATCGAGTCAACGGAATCCAATTCTGGAGATACCGTTGGGTTCGTATCGACATTCTGGTTTCGTGGACATATAATTTGTTATATATTATAGACTTGTTTTTTTGCACGTTTTCGGTGCAAAACGGCTCCGACACGGACACCATTTTGACCCAAAATTACCTTTTTGCCCTTGTGTCTAAATTGGACCGTTGGGTAGGCTATCCTAGCTAATTTGACCATTCTGGACACGTTGACGATGTTCATTTCATCGTCCGACAATATTTGTTGATAATTTCTTTGACTTTAACCTTTTTATAATTAATTAATAATTAATTCATATAATGTTCGTATTTCGGGATTAGTACAACGAAACTGAGATCAGCCAATTCCAGTGATCTCACATCGCTGAAATTGACAAGTTGGACATGTGGATCACTATAATAAGATTATCAACCTTACCGATAATCTTCTTATCTCGATTTGCGTGTCGTAAGTTTTGACGTACAAATAACGAAGTACGCTTTATATTAGACTAGAATTGACCCTGTTTGACCAGAGTTGACCAGTTGATCCAAAGTCAACTATAAGTCAACACTTGACCTAGTTTGACTAGATTATTGACCGGAGTCGACCTAGAGTTGTTTTGACTTAGAAGAACCTAGAATAATGTAGATTGATTATAGAGATTCATTTATTACAACTTGAATACCTTGTAACCTGTGTTGCTTTAAATAGGACTCTGTGGCTTCAGTGGGACCCCTATACTTATCAGCTGTTCAGGTTATCAAGGCGAGTACATTCTCTGATCATTCCATATCCTGCTTAGAATTATATTCCTGCTTTAGATTACAATACTTGAAGCTGTCACGACATTATCACGGATTAGTACTATATGGATCTTCTCATGCGATGTTATCCCCCTCGGGAGCATCGGGTACATTGTGTCATGTGCGTTTCACTTTCATCGTGTACTCCTGTGCTTTTATTACATGTGTACTCCTGTGAATCTTGTACTCTCATGTTCACGGAGCCCCCATGTATACTATCATGTGTACCCTATATGGGCCCCCATGTGATATCCTGTGCAATAACATAACCTGTTTAGATCCTTGTGTATTGATTGGGGATACGGGGGAGTGCTAGTAGTCGTATGAACAATTCCATTGTAGTGTAGACTCCTGTGCAACCTCGATATCCTGTGCAAATCTGTCATATTCACATGTGCTATCTCGTACTCTGACTCACTAGCCACTGTTAGTTCTCTATTTATAGTAGATATTTCTATTACAGTCTCTCTCCCTGTTTACATACTGTATTTCCTCAGATCCTGTATTTTACTCTACTGCGTGTTTATATTTTCTAACCTGCTATGTTCTGTTGAGATGTACTGTACTCGCTCCAGTCCTGACTGGACCTGTTGATAAATTTTACAGATAGCCTGGAGGTGCCTGCTAGCCTAGAGGAGACACATTAGAGGTTGTTTAGGTAATTATTTCATTTTGTCTGGAGTTGTATTTACTTTGTGGATTACTGTATCTATATTTGAGTTTTGAGATATATTTCTGGGTTTATGTATCTTAGACACTTAGACTTCTATCTCTTGTATCTCTTTTGGATTTCATGTCTTATCTATCCTTATCATGCTCTACCTTAGATGTGATTGAGTTTGTATCTGCTATGTCACCCCCATTCGGGAAGTATAACTGTTTAGCCTTATACTGTTAGATGCATTGAGACCTTGGACAGCGTTCTACCGCCGACACTGCGGCGTAGGCTGGGCGTTGTTGCGTTCTCGTGTCCTAACTCTAGGGCGCGGGTCGTGACAACTATCGGCCCAAATCTATGTGTGTACTGAACATGTAGCCCCTACGCTAATAACTGTCTCCCCCCTCCCCATGATACTATACCTGTGTCGACTCCACGACACTGGTTCATCCTTAATAACTGCCAAGTCTTCTACATAATCTATTAACAGTTATATCCTAACGCACGGCCTGTACGCGCCAATGATCAATCAGCACGCAAGTCCGCATCTATATGCGACTCACAACTCACACACAATCCGTGGCACTTCGTGACAGTTTATGAGATGCACTAATCATACGGTGGTCCCTTAACACTAAGCCAATTGCATAAAATATAATAATTTGTATATATATATAATTTGAAAGAACAACATAAAGAAAAAGCATGCATGATACTGAGCAAGAAATTAAACAGTAAAGGCAAGGTGTCTTGCCTGGTGTATCTTCTGGTGTGGTACAAGGATCCGATAATTTCTGTTTTGTCCAATTGCCATAGCCAATACGTAGGAGGTCCGAAGTCGCGAGAAAATAGGATGCACGATCAGTTACGACAAATGGTGATATTCGAAAGAGATTTTGCGGAATAGCAAAGAATTGTAGAAAATATTGATAATAATTAAAAACTAGATTTCTATCATCAAAACAATAATTTAAATAAATATATACTAAAAATCGTTTTTTAGCAAAAATGCTCATAGATAGGAAACAATATTTTGTTAGTTAAGATAATGTAGATAATTTTTTGAAAATATTTTGAAAAATCACTCTACAAATTGGAGACTACATTTTTCTTATTCAAAATACATAAGAATCTAAACTAAAAAGTAGATTTTTGTCAAAATAATTTGTAGGTTAAAATCTACATATAAAATACCATAAACTAACTTAATGGTAATTTCTCACCAATATTAAATATATTGATATTTTTATTTTGTATATTGATAATACAATTTATAGAACATACTATTAATAGAATTTATAACTTATATACAGTAAAATAAATATAATAATAATGTTATTATTATTGTTAATGTATCAAAAATTAATGTAACAATATCAATCAAAAGTAATGTTAAAATAATAATAATAATAATAATAAAATGACATGTTATTATATGGTAACCCATAAAGTAGGGGCTTCCAATTGTTTGCAGAGAGGGGGAGAGCAGAGTGGCGAGAAGAGGGTTTTACCACGGGTTCGGCGGGGCGGCGACCGGCGGCAGGGCGTGGGTTCCAGGGGGTCCACGCGTTCCAGCGCTGTCGGCGCGCACCCGGCGACTCCTCAGCTGTGGTGCAGGAGCTCTTGGCGAAGGCGGCGACTGGAGGTCGAGGCAAAACTCAGTGGCGGCCGGCGGCGGAAAGACGATCGGCGGTGGTTGGCACCGAGGCTGGGTCACGACGACCAGTCTAGTGCGACCGCGACGCTGGGCGGAGGGTCGAGGCGCCGCATTTTCCAGCGGAATCGGCGGCGGGCCAAGGGGTTTGGAGAGCGCCGGTGAATGGGGTTTGGGCACGACGGGGCGAGGAGGGGCGGAAGGCACGGCCTGGCGGTTCGTGAGGGCGGCGGTGACCTGAGGCTCCTAGTGGCATCGGGTTCGAGGTTAGGTTTTCTCCCCCTTCTTCTTCCTGGTTGACGGAGGTGGTTATTCTTGGTGGTGGTAATGGCGGTGGGTGAAGATGTGGCGGTGGTGCCACGGTGGTGTTGGTGGCTGCCGATGGTGGCAGTCGGTTAACGGGGTTGGGGAGGAGTGCTGGAAAGGGTGATGACGGGTGTTGGGACAAGGAGAAGGAGGAAGTGATGGTGTCAGCGACTGCGGGAGGAGTACGTCGAGGGAGGTCGTGGAGGAGACGGGCTGGGATCGGCGACCGAGACGGCGTGACAGTGCTCCGGATTAGGTTTAGGGTTTTTTGTCATCGTGTTGGGGCTGTCCTACACGACAGGAATGGGGTCGGAAGAGGTGTCCTGCGCGACACGGGAAAGGCAGCGTCCGGGTTTGTCGGATGAGTAAAAATTGTATATATAGAAAGGAACAATTAGTGGATGGGAGGAATCACGGACACAATGTACAGATTTTTGGGTTGTGGAAATTTGTGGACGTAAGAAATTTATGGAGGAGTACCTACCTATTTATAGGATGTGGAAATTCCCAGTTGGATAGGGATTGGGATTTGATTAAATCCCCAATAGATAATATAAATTTTAATTAAAATCTAAATTTAAATTAAATTCCAATTTAAAACTAGATAATCTAAACTCAATTTAAGTATAAATCCTATCTTTAAACCATTTAAATTAAATCCATAAATTCAAATCGAGACTTAAAATGGCCACACAAAATTTCAAATATTTTCTCCAAAAATATCAATAATAATAATTTCAAAAATAGTAAATATTTTTAAATATCTTTTTGAATAACAAAATATTAATATTAATTAATTTCAAAAATAGACTTATATATGAAATTTAAATTTATGCACCTCATATGCAATGAAACATAGTTTTCAAAAATAAGTTTTGGAAATTTCAAATGCGACGCATTTTACCATTTTAAGTAATCGTAAATATTTATTATTTGAAAAACCAAGCTTCTAAAATAAATGGTTTACAAAAATATGTATCTCGCGCATATTCGCACTTGGCGAGGCACACAAAAATACGAACTCGTACGCGACGTCCATACGACTATGCGCCGTACAAATACCAAGTAAAAATTTTAAATACTCAATTTATAAAAAATATTTAAAGTAGAAATTTTAGGGGGTTTACAAAAATTCTGTGGAGGAATTTAGTAGGATCTGTTAGACTGGGCCTGGATGTTTGGGCTAGACTGTATGGGGTTGGGCCAGGACATAGGATGGGCTTACTGTAAGCTGATTTTGGGCTAGGTTTTATATAATAATGTGTAGTAAATAAAATTCATGTTGTAAGTAATGTTGTTATCCTATTGTTATATTTAGTATTATTTTTCTTACCGTTAATATTAGTTTTGTCAAGAGCAATAATATGTATACATTTCTAAATATTATTATTGATAAAACAAATGACTAAAACCTATATATACTTGTAGTAACTATCATTTATTATTTTGTAGACATTTTTTATTTCAGTTGCTGAGATCTTGGGTGATTAGCACCCCTTCATAGGCTGAATCGAGTCAAAGGACACGTGTCGTAGGTCCATAGCTCAAAGATCTCGGATTTGGTGGAGAGTAATCTGACAGGATACGCCTAGAATTGGACACATGAGTAGACTTTGGCTTGTAACCTTTAGGAGTCACGAACCAGTCTGGACGCATGGCTTTTGAGACACATGCGAGGCTTCAGTAGTGACTTGACTTATGTCTTTAAGGATCAGAGAAAAGTCTGAGGCGCATGGATTTTGAGGAGCATGCTGAGATTTGGGCGCATGGCTGCGGAGGCGCATGCGAAATGGTTGGGCGGCCACGTGACTTGTAACCGTCGGAGGAGAGTAATGATGATGCTGACGTCAGCGATGTTTCATTTTCTAAAAAAGCTGTCAACTGTTCAGTCCTCGAGGACTGGCTGCTGTTGTGTTAGTCTTCAGCATTTAATGTTTTTTGACGGATGATGGGCTGTTGAATGGGCACGTCGATCTGCATTTTACTAGGCGCATGGGGGCACGTGGAACACATCCTTATGAGGCGCTTGGTGCTGATGGGCGCGTCTGTATGATGCACGGTCTGACCGACGCATCTGTTTGCATGACGCATCTTTATTGGTCCGACCGTTGCGTTCTTCGAGTGCTTTAAATAGTCATTTTGACTTGGCTGAATTCGAAGCGTCAGGTTCATCAACATTAATGCAAATTCATTGCACGGGATTCGGAGAGCCAGCCACTTGGCGCATGGGTTTGATTTGCTCGGCCTATAAATAGTGGCAAGGAGAGAGTTTGCTTCTCGTTCTCTTACGTCCTTTCGAATGAACTTGTTTGCTCGAGCACATTCTGTTGTCGATATGCTCCCGAGGATAAAGATACGACGACTTGTCTTCATTTATGCACTCGTGAACGTGACTGTTACATCCAAAAGTTTGTGTCGAGGGCTTCTGAGGCAGGGGAAAGGTGCCTGTTGCATCCAAAGATCGGGATGCTCGAGCCTCGTCTTCGTTATACTGAAAGAGCCGCAGATCAAAATTGCGGTGCTCCAATCATCTTCCTTGGGCTTTGGAAGAGCTCCTCCTCCTGCTAGAGTGGGTGTTGCCTATTTTGGTTGTGTTGAAAGCTGCTCCTTTAGCCGCGGATTGCGGTGTTCTCCTCTTTCTTGGGCTTTAGAGAGCTCTTCCTCCAGCTAGGGGGTTGATTGCCTACTCTGGTTCTTCTCAATAAATGCTTCATTAGTCGAAGCACTTAATCGGGTCGAAGTAAGGCGCATATGCTGAGACTTCATGATGCACATAACTGAGACTCTTGAAGAGATGCGCCTGAATGACACGCCGAAGAGATGCGCCTAACTGAGACGTCGAAAAGATACGCCTGACTGAGACGCCGAAGAGATGCACCTGTTTGAAAGTGAATGGCAGTTGCTGCGCCTGGCTGTAGACTTAGGGACTTTCTTTTTGTAGAAGTTCCCCTTTTTGCAACCTTTTTTAGACATGTAATAGACTTTTATATGAAATAAAAATCCTCTTTTAATGTCTATGCTTATGCTGTTTGCTGTGCCAAGTACTTCATCTGAGCTTCCTGGCATATGTAATGTTAGGCGCATAGGATTCTGGTCCTAAAATTCCATGCTTCTACAAGACCCCCTTTAAAGTTTTCAAAACTTTTTGTCAAGTTTTGGAATACATTGAATAAAAAGCATGGTGGTGTCTTCAACGGGGCGCATGACTGTTCGGACGCATGAGTACTCTGCGCATCAGTGATGGGGCGCATGCTCCTCTCAGTTAATGCAAATAATAACGCTTCGAAGTAACCAAAAGGATTAATGATGATCTTTTTGGATTTATTTACAGTTATCACTTCATAGAACCTGAGGCGGCGGCTGATTTCACTCCTCATCGGTTTCCGCATATGTCTAAGCCTATAAATAGGCGTCTGATGGGGATAGAGGGTTCTTCTCCAGTTTGCTTTCTTCTTCTCTAGATTTCTTCTTTCGGAAAAAAACTAACTTCTTCTTTCACGAAATAGCCCCCAAGACTCCTCGCGGCGGTGCTGGCAAGGGGAAGGAGCCTACAGAGTTCGTCGATGAGGAAGCTCCTGTCACCATCGTGACTCTGACCGACGTTCGGCCTGCGGTGACGGGTGGGTGTGATCTTCCAACTTTTTAGAAGAGTCTGGAGCACATAGATGAGTTGCATCATGTTACTGTGCCCTAACTCTTTATCGCCGATGCGCATGGGCTTCTGTCCTGATGATGCGCTAAGGTTATTCCGTCGACACGTATGGGTTTAGGCCCTGATTATGCATCGAGGTTTTACTGCTGACGCGTATGGGTTTAAACCCTGATGATGCGCCGAAGCTTTACTGCTGACGCGCATGGGTTTAAACCCTGATGATGCGTCGAAGCTTCCCTGCTGACGCGCATGGGTTTAAACCCTGATGATGCGTCAGGCTGCTTAACACACCTAATATTTTGTCTTCTTAAGGCTTCTATGTTGCCTGACTTTTATTTTTGCTGTGTCAGTGTCGATGACTATCTCTTTGCTGAATAAAGTCCTTCTGGATGCTTCTCTTTGCCAAATGGGAGGTAATTTCGACGATGAGGTTATTAATCCCGCGAAGGCTGCTATCCTATTGAATCAACCTTCCGAGAGACTGCTGCAAATTCGAGATCAATCGCCTGTTTTCCTCTATAGTATGATGGAGAGTGGCAAACAGAAATCCACCGAGTCCGAGGATGCGACTTTTTTGAAACCTGTCTTTCTATTTGGTGACCGCTTGACCTCCACCGAGGCGAAGGTAATGAATATCAAGGAAGATTGGTTCTTCTCTGCGAAGGACATGGTTCTGTACATGCGGCAACTTGAACGTCAATTGCCGTTGACGACCTTCTACCGTTTGGCTTCCAAGGGAAAGATGCCATGTGAACTTACTCCTTCTCAAGGAGGGGCAGTGGGGGGTACCCTTTCGATTGATATTACTTCGAATCAAAGGGATACCTTGGCCGCCTCGCGAGCCGGGCCCTCGTTCAGTTGCCGAACTTTGCGTCCTGGGAGCCTTTATAGTGATGTCCCTAATGACACCTTTGTCTTTGGTGCTTCGACCTTTGCAAATCGGATGCTAACATCGAAGGTTATATATCCGAAAGGTGGCTTTAGGGTTGAAGGTTGGTGTCACCATGTGCCTAAGTGGGACGAGTTGACCCTTTGGGTTTTGACGAAGTTCAAGGCTGAGCTTAAAGAGATTGGGCTGACGGCCGCTATCCGTGCCACACAAGCCGGCGTAGATCTCAACAAGCATATGTTCCTTGTACTCTTAGAAATATTCAATACCCATACTGGCACTTTCTTTACTCCAATGGGGGAGTTGGGATTGGCTCTCCATGTGATATACGAGGTGTCCAAGCTTTCCTGGGGCTCAAAACCGTACGAGGAATATTTCTTGACAAATGAAGAGATCCTGGTTCTGAAAAAGAAGGACCCGAAGACGATGGCCATTTTCAAAGAGGTGGCGAGCCATCATAATCTGATGCATCGGAAGGACAAAGGCAAGACACAGCCTCACGTGACTGCTTGGAGGGATTACGTCTTCAAGCAGGACCTGGCGAATTCTTCAAAAATTCGATTTACGACTCCACAGGGGCTGAAACCTGCAGAAGTAACCTCCGAAATGAGTCGACTAGGCGAGAAGGCCCCCCGTTCAAATGAGAGTGGCAAAGATGTGTACAGCTGTTTCTGGCATTGCGTGCACCTGATGTCGTCCAAGGCAGTGTTGACTGCCTACTTGATGATATGTCTCCGGGACTGTGTATTTTTAGGTGGGTCAGGCTTTATGGAGAGGGTAACCCGGAACCTCATTTTGCCAGCAGTGAAACTGATTTTTGGTCGCCCTTTGGCTCTCCTCCCCGCGATGGTGTGTAACCTATTGCGGGGTTTGAGGGATTTTGTTGACGACGTGTCCCGTGAGAAGGGCAGGAAAGACAACTTTTCCCGTGCTGAGCTACCATTCCATTATCTGATAGGATGGTTGATTCTGCATTACCCGAACATGATGAGTCCGGGTCCTGAAGACGATCACGTTGAAGGTGACGCCTTTATCTACCGCTTCTACAAGAGGAAGTGGCTGCACACCGGCGTCCCCGTCTGTAGGAGAGTCTTGTCTTATCTTCAGGGGTGGGAGATCGTCAAGGTCAGTCCTATCTTCAAAGATTTCGAGGCTGACCAAGATTTGGAAGACTCTGGTGAGGATGCGATCACTCTGCCAAAATGGAGGTTTCGTTGGTTGCAGAGTATTCGGCCTTCCCACTTGGTCTACCGCAACTAGAATAAGTGTTATCTGGAGCCATATCTGCCAAGCCGATTTTTTTGCCAGTTTGGTTACACCCAGCTAATGTTACGGAACCCCAGCAACAGTCTGGGGTTTGCTGAAAGTTTACTGGATGGAGCCCGGGGTTGGCAATATTACAATACCGGGTGCACTGGAGTTCATTTCAATACACCAGTTCACTACCCTTGGCCATAGATCCTGTATTCGGCCGTTAAGCTATATTGCGCCATGAATACTGTGTCTCCTGATTATGATAGGGAGACTAGTTTCATCGTTGGAACTCAGCTAGAGACTACGAAGAACATGTTGGCAGCGGTCCGGTCATATCGTCTACCAGAGTTGGCGGGATATCGGGCTACCGCTGCATCGTCAACGGGAGGCATTCGAGAAGATCCCCCAACTGAAAAGAGGCGGGCTGACGCAGAAGTCGGTTCGTCTGCACCAAAAAGGCCGAGAAAAGCGACGACTCCAAAGGTAGGGGCTACAGGAGTGCCGCCCGTAATGCCAATGGAATCAATTCCTGCTGAGGTAAAGACGTTCTCCATAATCTGGCTCCTTCTGTCATTTTTGTGACATATGCTTTCCTTTTGTAGGAACCGTTGAAGAAGAGACCCCGAACTCCAAAATCGGGTGCTAGTAGACCAAAGGAGGTGGCGGGCTCACCTGAAGAGCGTATTCCTCCGATTGTGATATCTCCCGTGGAGGAGAATCCGGACAATGTCGTTCCTGCGGAGATTTTAGTATCTCTAGATTATGTTGGAAGGGACGCTGAGAATGCAGCAATTCTCAGAAGGGTCCAAGCCACCGTGGGGGCCTCTGACATTGAGGACCCAGAAGATAAGGGGCTTTCGGATAAGGAAGTGGAGTGGAGATCGTCGTCTTCAGATGACATTCCTCCAGAGATGAGTGAGCCTGTTGCAGGAGCAACACACATGATTGAAATAGATGAGAGGGCTGACTCCCCTTCTTGTCATGATGAGGGAAGGTCGGCTGTATCGTTGCCGAGCCCTACCCCAGACTCAGCAGCAGAGGCTGAGGTGGCTGCCGACCGGGAGGTAGCGATAGATTCTATCCCCGCGGAAGGATTCGATGAGGAAGGTGAGACTTGTCCGCCGAGCCTGACTCCAGGGGAGCCGAGTCAGGAAACAAGTACTGATCTCGCTGCTTTGCCAGAGGGGGAAGGTCCCGTGCAGCCTGCTGATAGTGTGTTGGATGCGGAGGAGATAGCTCCTGGCGTTGGTGGTCCCCCCGAGCTTAAGAAGGGTAAGGATTTGCTGGAACTCCCTGTTGCTCCTTCCACTTGGGGTACGATATCGACGCCCCTCTCTGCTCCTTCTGTTGTCTTGGCTCCTCGGGCCAGTGGCGAAGTTCAAGCCCCCGTTGAGGGAGAGTCCGTTGATGTCGAGGTTTCAGCCTCGCAAATTGAAGCCCGTGGGTCTTCTTCCGGTCCGCCGTCTAAAGCAGCTCCTCCAACTCCTGCTATGACGCCGTAAGTGCTGGCGGATACGGATGAGTACATAAAGTTTATCTTTGAGGCGATGTACAAGATGCTGCAGAGTGGCGTATCGACAGTGATGAATGCCAAGGGGAGTTTCGTGATGGCAAAAACTATAGCGCTCCCTCACATCGGTCTGATACGTTTCCACCAGGGCCATGATCATATGATCGAGATTCTGGAGGCATCTGTGGCCGAGCTCGACCAGCTGCTTTTCGAGCTTCAGAGTATCGAGCGAAATGATCTTTCCGCTCTGATATAAGCAGAAAAGGAGAAGTTGATCGCTAAAACTGAGTCATCTTATCAGGCCACCGTGGCTATCTGGGAACGCGAGGTGGCCGAAGCTGAGGTTGCGGTAGAGAGGCTGTCTTAGTCCATGCAGGAGAAGGTGGAGTTGCGAGCTGCGTTGGACTCTAGTATAGCGGAGGTTAATGCCAAGATTCGCCTCCTTGAAGACCAGCGGGCCCAACTCTTATTAGATGCTGAGCGAGTCCCGGCTGAACATGTAGCTTCTAAGGAGGAGGAAGCAGCTTTCACCCGCCAGGCTCTTTTTCTGGCCCAGTAGCGGCAACAGTTGGACGAGAAGTATGAGGATGACACTTCCCCTGAGGCCATAGAAATGATGCGTCAAGAAGCCGAACGCCGAGTCCTGGCGACCGCAGAGACTCGGGCGGAAGACTTGAAGCATCAGATCGAAGAGCTTTCAGCCAATCCCGGTGATGCTTAGGGATTATAGCCTCTTTTTTTTGTTATTTTGTGTAATTTGCAACTCCTGCTGGGGATGTAATCCTTTACTCTTAAAGAAAGAATAAAGAGTGGTGTATTCACTCTTGCTGTCATGAACTTGATGATTTGTGTGGACCTATTATCTTTTGCACACCTTGGTCATTAGGTACAGATAATAAGTTTGAGAGAACCGATATGTTTGCTCAGAGGTAATGTAGACGTGGCAAATATGGGGTTCAAATGATGGAATCTTCCTACTCAGAGGTGTTATGGACGTGGTAGGAATGACTCTGGAAGGATATGCGAAACTACTCAGAGGTAATATGGACACGGAAGTTCTGCGATCAATGTACGGCAACGCAGGGATTGTCTGTACGGGTTGTTTACTCAGAGGTGATGTGGATGTGGTAAATATTGATAAGCTGCATAATCCTACATGGTGTCAGATTATGTTTTGCAGGACGTAGAAGAGTAACTCAGAGGTAATGTGGACGTGGTTGTTCTTCTACTGAGGATAGAACGCCACGGAACAGCTGGGTTCCAGAAGCGTAAGATTTTATGGAAGGAAGGTGTACATGAGCCCTGATGATTGGGTCCACAGACTCCCTTATTGGGTGGAGATAGAAGTACATGTCTGAAGGATATCAATAGTAGTACTTCTTTAGGAACTTGTCGTTGATGGGCATCATGAACAAGTCCCCATTGGGTTTGGCGAGGCGGTAAGCGCCGTTTGAGTATACCGTCTCTATGATGAAAGGTCCCTCCCACTTAGGCTTGAACTTTCCTGGTGTCTTGTGAGTCAACACCATCGGCCTTCTGACTGCCAGAACCAGGTCGCCTACTTGGAAAGTCCTCTGTTTGGCCTTCTTGTTGAAAGCCTGTGATATACGGGCTTGATAGAGTTCGATGCGCTGTTGAGCTATGAGACATTTTTCGTCAAGTGCCTCCAATTATCGCAGACGGCGATGTTGATTGTCTTCTTCTGTGAGTTAATTTGTGATTGCTACACGGAGTGAGGGTATCTGAATCTCGAGAGGTAGTACCGCTTCGCTCCCGTAGACTAAGGAGAATGGTGTATTGCCCGTCGGAGTCCGTACTGTTGTGCGGTAGGCCCAAAGGCATTCGTCGAGCTTTTCGTCCCACTCGTGCTTGTTGGATGATACGACCTTTTTGAGTAGCCTAACGATAGTTTTATTAAACGCCTCGGGCAATTCGTTTGCTGTCGGATTGTAGGCGGTCGATGCCACGTTCTGAATGCGATTCTTGTCACAGAATCTGCTGAAAACATGGCTGATGAACTTTGGACCGTTGTCATGGATAATCCTATGGGGTTCCACAAAATGGTAGATGACATGATGCTTGATGAAGCTTATCACCCTAGAGCTTTTTACTACCGCCAGTTGAACTGCTTCTGCCCATTTGGAGAAGTAGTCAGTGATGGCTAGGATGAAGCGGTGTCCCCTCGATGAATGAGGAGTGATCGGTCCTACAATGTCCATGCCCCAAGCTTCGAAGGGCCAAGAGGCGACCGTGGGATATAGTGGTTCTGACGGTGTATGAATGAAGTCGGCATAAAGCTGGCAAGCATGGCACTTCTTATAGCATAGTCGACAGCATCGACTGCCATGGTTGGCCAATAGTAGCCCATGTGTCACAGTCGATCCTGCAACTTAGGGCCAGGTTGATGGGCCTCGCAAGTTTCATCGTGAGCTTCTCGAAGGACTTCGGCTGCTTCTTTGTTGGACAAACATCGAAGGAGAAGTCCATCATAGGAGCGTCTGTACAGCATTTTAGTAGCAGTATCGTAATAGAATCAAAGGGAACGCCTCCTGACTGAGACGACTTCTTTCGGGTCTTCTGGAAGAATTTTATAGACAGCAAAATCGATGAATGGGAACCTCCAGTCTCGGACGTTAACACCAGCACTTGTTGACATGACATAGGCCATTTGTGAGCATAGGTTGTTTTTAGGACAGACCAAGTCTCGACCAACTACCGTGACGTAGTGCTGAGTCCGGAGGGGTGCTGCCAATGAGGCTGCGAGGCCAGCCAGAGCGTCAGCCTCCAGGTTTTTTAACCGGGGTACGTGTTCTATGAAGAACTTAATCAAGGTTGAAATAATGTTCAATGCAACTTCATGGTAAGGAACCAGATCTTCATGGCGAACTTCGTATTGCCCTCTGACCTGGTTAACGACGAGTTTTGAGTTGCCGTAGGCTTCCAAATGATCCACCCCCAGCTGTTGCGCCAGCTGGAGTCCCATGATAAGAGCATTATACTCGGCAACATTGTTGGAGCACGGCTTCAAAAGGGAGTAAGCACGCTGGATGACCAGCTGATCGGGGGAGACTAAGACTACCCCCACTCCGGCGATGATTTGGCCTTTGGGGCCTGTTCTTGAAGCGCCATCGAAAAATATCAGCCAGACAGAGCTTTCTTCGACGACATTTGATTCTTAGACCTCATCCGGGATGTCTTCATAGAGTCTGGAGGACTCTGGGGTGGGGTGCGCGGCTAAAAAGTCGGCTAGAGCTTGACCCTTGACGGCTTTTTGTGGAATGAACACCATGTTGTATGGCGTCAATAGGATCACCCATGTAGCTAGCCGAGAGTTCAATGATCCTGACTTCGTCCTGAGAACCCTGAGTGGATTGACTCGGAAGATGACATGAATTGTCTGGCCCGAGACATAATGGCGAGTCTTCTGGATGGCGAACACCAAAGCCAAACACTCTTTTTCAACGAGGTTGTACTGGTGTTCGGCCCCGATTAGTGTCCTACTGAGTTAGTAGATAGTTTGCTCGTAGCCCGCATCGTTGTTCTGGGACAACAAAGTGCCGAGGGAGTGATCCATGGCACGAACATAGAGGAGAAATGGTTTGCCTGAGACGGGTGCAACCAGGACTGGCGGGCTCGTCAGGTAAGCTTTGATATCATCGAAAGCTTTTTGGCATTCCTCTGTCCAGACGTAGGAGACTCCCTTCTTCATGAGCTGAGTGAAGGGTTGGCATTTTTCGGAAAGGTTTGCTATAACCCTTCGGATGTATGCCAGACGCCCTTGCAAGCCTCGAAGTTCTCGAAGATTCTTCGGAGGGTCCATGTCAAGGATGGCCTTGGTCTTCTCGGGATCGACATGAATGCCTTTCGCCATGATAATGAAGTCCAGGAACTTTCTGCTAGAAACCCCAAGAAAGGAATTAGCGGGGTTCATCTTGAGTTGATGCGCTCGCATGTGATCGAAGACTGTCTTAAGGTCTTGTAGATGATCACCTTTGAGACGGCTCTTGACTGTGATGTCATCAATATAACACTCTACTGTCTTGCGAAGATGTTGACAGAAGATGGTACTCATAGCCCATTGGTATGTAGAACCAGCGTTCTTCAAGCCAAAGGGCATCACTGTGTAGCAGAAAACACCCTTCGGAGTCCTGAATGACGTGTGTTTTGCGTCATCGGAGAACATCTTGATCTGGTTGTAGCCCGAATACCCGTCCATGAAAGACATGCGTTCGAAGCCACACGTATTGTCGATCATCACGTCAGCGATTGGAAGCAGGAATTCGTCCTTCGGGCAAGCGGTGTTGAGGTCCCTGAAGTCGATACAGACTCGTATCTTCCTATTCTTCTTGGTGACAGGGACGACGTTGGCCACCCAATCCGGGTGTTGTTCTTCATGGATAAACCCGCTGGTCAGGAGTTTGTCAACTTCTTGATCGATAGCGTTCATAATGTCAGGACGAAAATGTCGTTGTTGCTGCTTTATAGGCTTGGCATCATGTAAGATGTTAAGCCTATGCATCACGATCTGGGGATCAAGTTCCGACATATCTTCATAGCTCCAGGCGAAGACGTCGATATAATCTTTAGCCAGTTGGATTAAAGATTCTCGGTCTGGTCCCTTTAGACTCTTGCTGATGAAGATGGGTTTGGAAGAAGATCCATCCCCAAGGTCGATCTGCTCGACTTCATCTTCGGTAGGGGGTTCTCGTAATTCAAAATGAGACTCCCACTGTGCTCCTAGGCGTTGAGCCCAAGGTTCTTGTAGCCTCTCTTCCCAAAATTTTTTAAAACATTTTTTTATTATTTATTTGATTTAAAATAGTGATTTTAGATTTTTATAAATAATTAAATAGTTAATTACTACGGTAGATAATTTTAGTCATAGTTGAGATTTGGAGTACAAGATGACTAGGAATCATGGCACGGATAGCTTAGTGGCGTGCTTTGACTAGTGTTTATTCATGGTAGGGGAAGGCCGAGACATAGTGATGTCCTAACTAAGAAAACCAGGCCAAGTTATAACATGGCCATTATAAATAGTTTAATTATTTATTATTAAATTTATTGACTTCGTAGTGACCCGGTTGTACCGAACCAGCCCGGACTGGACCCGTACCAAGCCCAAGCCTATGTAGTCATGCGGGACGTCCAATGACATTCGTGTCGATATATTTTGGTATGATGGTGTCGTATTCTATTTTAATGATACAATGAATATTTTCTAAGTATTTTTAATTAAATATTATAAATATTAATATTAGTTGATATTCGATGATAATTGTACAAATGTGTCCTTATACGTGTTTGGATTATTAGGCTGTATATATAACATATTTATCTATTATACAAAACACAAAGGTTTTTGAATCCTAGGGTTGTCTGTGCCAAGATAAAGAGCGGTTGGGATTTAATCTTGGTGAATCAACGGTTGTGGGGTTTTATGGAGAATCCAAAGAGTGGGGTTTGCACTCATAATGGTTGTGGATGAGCATCATTGAGAGTGGGGTTTTATGGGGAATGAGCATTATTGAGAGTGGGATTTTATAGGGAATGAGCATTATTGAGAGTGGGGTTTTATGGGAATCCAAAGAGTGGGGTTTGCACTCATAATGGTTATGGATGAGCATTATTGAGAGTGGGGTTTTATGGGGAATCCAAAAAAAATTCACATCCAGCAGTGGTTGGGAATACCTTAAATATTTTAATGGGGGCCTCATAATTATTATTGTTCGTTTAAAATTGGGGGTCCAAGATTTTGAGGGGGAATACCTTAAATGAACCATGCCCTATGGGCACGAGTTATGACTAGTATATATATACGTTTATAATGTATATAAACATATGAGTGTATATATATAAATATATTATATGTGTATGTGTGTATACAGGTATACAGATAAACAGATGTGTATGCGTGTGTATATATATATAGGAATATATATAGAGAGGCGTACGTTTTGTGTAAATATTCATAAATATATAATTATATATAAATGTGAGTATATATATATATATATATATATATATATATATATATATATATATATATATATATATATATATATATATATATATATATATATATATATATATATATATATATATATAAACAAAAGAAAAAGGAAAAAAAAGAGAAGCAAGACCAGCCAGGCTATATATATTTATATATATAAATATATATAAATATATATATATATATATATATATATATATATATATATATATATATATATATATATATATATATATAAACAAAAGAAAAAGGAAAAAAAAGAGAAGCAAGACCAGCCAGGCCGGCCCAGCCCAGGCCCGGCTAGCCCGGCCTGCCCCAAACTTCCCGAGCCCATAGACTCACCAGAGAACCCGAGCCCCTCAAGGTTGAGCAGAGCCTGTTCTAAACAGAGCCTAGCTAAAGCCCTGTTCGATAGCATGTCTACATACGTACATAACAGAGAGAGGGAGAGAATCGAGATAAGGAAAACGCAACAGCGGCACGAAACCCTAACGCAACCCTTCCTTAGACCCTGGGTGGCCACCAGCGAACCGCGCCGCCGCACGACCGTCGGACGGCGGCTAGAATCGCGCGCGCACGGACAGGGGAAAACAGAGTCAGCAGCAGTAACGGTAGCAGACGAGCGGAAGCAAGGTGAGTTTTCTCCGCCCACCCTCAACTATTTTCCGATCTACAAATTCCAACACACAGACAACATATAGGTCTTTAAACCCTAGTAATTAGTTTGAACCAAGTCGAACCAAAATTGCATGCAAAATCGACCCGAAATAGACGAAAAAACTGTCTCAAACAAGACAGAAATTCAATCCCTGAGACCTCATTTGGAAGGCACATATCTTCCAACCTAGATCGATTCATCGAAATCTAGTTGAACCTATTTGAAGACAACCTGTAGGGCATCAAAATGCAGTTTACGGATTTTTATCCATCCAATATACATCAAGATAAACTTCCTTGAAGATCGAGAAAAACCTGTTTTAGAAAATATAGAAATTCAATAAAACCATCCGATACGACGTGCGTCCCGCCATTCCGGGCGACGTTGTCACGAACCGAAAGCATCGAAAGCTGCGTAACGGCTTCGTGGTCGTGTGGGCTTTGACGGAATTCAAATTGGTCGCGTGTGCGCGACGACTTTGATCCGTATCCGTTGAAATTCACTATATCGTGCACTTTGCAAATTCTCCAATTACTTCGTGCACACTCGTCAGATCGAGATGAAACTTGCGCCAACAGGACCATATCATTTTTCTGGTCCTATACGCCAAGTTTGGTCCGATTCTGAGACAGTTGATAAATTTGTCGTTTTGCGGGTCCCACGGTCCCACTTAACGGGCAATTTTGTGCACGGCCCGCCGGAATCCAACTTTGGACATACGGTTGGGTTTGTATCAAAAAAATGGATCCGTAGACATATAGTTTGATGACTTTAGAGACCGTTGACTCTGGCACGCTTTTCGGTACAAAGCGGGTCCAACGACGGACATCATTTTTGCCCGAAATTACCGTTTTGCCCCTGTGTCCAGAATTGGACTTAAGGACAGGCAATCCTAGCTAATTTGACTATTTTGAGAATGTTGGTACTATTTATTTCAGCATCCGGAGACTTCTGTATGTGTTGGTTGATTGTGGCTCGTTGAGTGGTATATTATTATTGGTTTCTCCAGCTAAGGACCTCAGGCAAGTGCACTTTCTAATTGCTTTTCGATTCATAGTAGTCTTTTCATTTTATGTCTATACATATATCTTGCTGCTTGTTGACACGCTCGTCACACAGAATTGTTGGGAGGGGAAATATCTTAGTATACATGTGGACTACCCAGAAATATCCCAATATGTCTATTCTTGAATGCTAGCCGCTGCGCACGACACGTGCAGTGTGCCTTATTTACCCCCTAGCCGTCCACATGTTGAAACGGATATTTCACCCCACCTAGACAGATGTCTTTTATTAGTTTTTCTTTACTTTCATTCTCTATCGTGCTATGTCATCAGTTTTCTTACAGCTTTCACATCTCATATGCTATTTTCATGTCTTGTTAATTATGTTGTGTTTTGCATTGCCGTCGGTTTGTGTACTTGTTCCATTCCCGACTGGAAACCAAAATTTTTCAGGTTTAGCCGCGATCACTCTTAGCATTGGGAAGGCTTGGGTATGCTGAAGACAACCTAGAAATAGAAAGCAATTGTATCAATTTAATTAATTATAAAATCTTGTATTTTCTTTAATTATAAATGTTGTAATAAATCTAGAAATGTGAATGAGCAATAATGTTTATTTTGGAGCATTTATTTCTTGCGGGCTTGACAGCGTTCTACCGTCGACTCTGCGGCGTAGGCTGGCTTGGACACGTCTCGTATCCGAAAAGCGGATGCGGGTCGTGACAAGTTTTTGTGGTGGCCCATGCAGGTCAATTTTCACAAAAGATTACGAACTCGTGATGGTACGTTAGTCGTACTATTGCGAGCCTGCGACCAAGAATTGCTCATTCACAAACTAGGATTAAAATAATTTAAGAGAATGACTAGGACTAGGAGTCCCTTGTTTAAATTGACCGTTGGGTAGTTAAGGTTGTTAGATAGGCCATGCAATTTAGAATTATTCAATTTAGATAGCTTGCTAGATCTCTATAGGTACACTCTTACTTTTGATATGACGATATGATTCCATGTGCTTACACCATACACTTGGTTAGTTAAATTTTCCCAGAATTAAAGCTATAACCTTGATAACTTGCTCAATTTTCTTTTTGCTCTATTTAGATATAAATCTTATGTCATAAATTAGAATTGCCTACTTAAATTCATTTTTGCTGTAATGAATTGATTTAGAATTACTGATTCTTTTATTCGTATAAAATCTCGAGGTAGATTGATTCGAGATTTCCCTCAACCAGTGAAATGCATAGGAAATAGATACTAGAATGTTTGTATTTCTTTCGCATTTAGTTATATTCTCCATGTTAAATCTTTTAATTTAAGTGTTGTGACTGATAGGACAAATACCTACGCTTCATTCTTAGTCAACTTGTTTGAATCTCTAGAAGCTCATAAAATTTTACGATCATAGTTAGAGAAATATTAGCTAACCCATAAAGTTTAGACAGCAGCGCACTGTCATCAATTATTTGAGAGTGGAGAATGTGGGTTCACTGCAGCCAGCAGCGCATTGGCGAGGCACAACCCATAGAAATGAAACCATTTTGAGGATCATAGGTTATAGAACATTGCTAAAACTATGTTTTAGTTGACCAAGACTTTAGGGATAGTAAGATTGTAGGAAGACTGTGTAGGAAAGAACACCAGGTGAGGTTTTCGATTCTCTTAAAACTCGAACTATTTATTCCTCCTTTCAAAAATCTTGCGTACTCGTAATTTGACTCTCTTGACCAATGCTGCTATTACAGTCTAGTTTTGCAAGCTTACTCTTTTATCGAGCTTGATTCGAGAAATATGTTTATTGGGGACGCCCGCTAACATATTGTCTAATCAGAATCAGTGTATTACGGTCTGATCAACCATGATGCATTTGGTTCGCTTTTTTATTTAATTATCCTATGTGGATTGAGATATAAATGTCTCTAGGATCTCATCCACGACTGTCTTGACAATTCCTCTTGAAATAGGCATTCGCCCTTGAATCATGTAATTGTGTTCAGTGACACATCTCTTGAACTCTTTATTGTTTTTGTCTTTCGCGGATTGGAAAGACGAAAACTCGTAATTGATAGATAGACACAGAGTATTTCCATGGCTATGATAGTTGTATATACAAGTGTAGCTACCCTCGTCCAGTCCTGTGACAGGAACCTTGCCACCATATCCTAGCCTCTAAGGTGGGTAGAAGTCCTCGGAGTTTTCGGAGTTACAAAATGACAAGAAAGAGGATACAACTATTTTGAGAAATTAAATTTGAGGAGTTTAAGGGAATACTAGACTTTGAATTTTAAGAAATAGTTATGAATTTGAATTTCGAGGACGAAATTATTTTTAAGGTGGGTAGATTTGTAGCCTCCCTTCCCGGAAATTTTCAAAATATTTTTTTATTATTTATTTGATTTAAAATAGTAATTTTAGATTTTTATAAATAATTAAATAGTTAATTACTACGGTAGATGATTTTAGTCATAGTTGAGATTTGGATTACAAGATGACTAGGAATCATGGCACGGATAGCTCAGTGGCATGCTTTGACTAGTGTTTAGTCATGGTAGGTGAAGGCCGAGACATAGTGATGTCCTAACTAAGAAAACCAGGCCAAGTTATAACATGGCCATTATAAATAGTTTAATTATTTATTATTAAATTTATTGACTTCGTAGCGACCCGGTTGTACCAAACCAGCCCGGACTGGACCCGTACCAAGTCCAAGCCTATGTAGTCATATGGGACGTCCAATGACATTCGTGTCGATGTATTTTGGTATGATGGTGTCGTATTCTGTTTTAATGATACAATGAATATTTTCTAAGTATTCTTAATTAAATATTAATATTAGTTGATATTCGATGATAATTGTACAAATGTGTCCTTATACGTGTTTGGATTATTAGGCTGTATATATATATATATATATATATATATTTATATGTACACCCGTTATTGGTTTATTAAACTTCGTTATTATTATTAGTATTATTTTATTGAAATTGTTATTTAATATTATTATTATGTTTGTTATATTATTTCTGTAAAATAAATATATTATATATGAAGGTGTATGTGTGCATATATATCTATTATACAAAACACAAAGGTTTTTGAATCCTAGGGCTGACTGTGCCAAGATAAAGAGCGGTTGGGATTTAATCTTGGTGAATCAACGGTTGTGGGGTTTTATGGGGAATCCAAAGAGTGGGGTTTGCACTCATAATGGGTGTGGATGAGCATTATTGAGAGTGGAGTTTTATGGGGAATGAGCATTATTGAGAGTGGGGTTTTATGGGAAATGAGCATTATTGAGAGTGGGGTTTTATGGGAATCCAAAGAGTGGGATTTGCACTCATAATGGTTGTGGATGAGCATTATTGAGAGTGGAGTTTTATGGGGAATCCAAAGAAAATTCACATCCAGCAGTGGTTGGAAATACCTTAAATATTTTGATGGGGGCCTCATAATTATTATTGTTCGTTTAAAATTGGGGGGTCCAAGATTTTGTGGGGGAATACCTTAAATGAACCATGCCCTATGGGCACAGGTTATGACTATATATATATATATATATATATATATATATATATATACGTGTATAATGTATATAAACATATGAGTCTATATATATAAATATATTATATGTGTATGTGTGTATACAGGTATACAGATAAATAGATGTGTATGCGTGTGTATATATATATATAGGAATATATATATATAGAGGCGTACGTTTTGTGTAAATATTCATAAATATATAATTATATATAAATGTGAGTATATATATATATATATATATATATATATGTATATATATATATATATATATATATATATATATATATATATATATATATATATATATATATATTATATGTACGAAAGTATTTATGTATATATACCTATATATATATATATATATATATATATATATATATATATATATATATATATATATATATATATATATATATATATACATAAATACTTTCGTACATATAATATATATATATATATATATATATATATATATATATATATATATATACATATATATATATATATATATTAATAAACAAAAGAAAAAGGAAAAAAAAAGAGAAGCAACACCAGCCAGGCCGGCCCAGGCCAGGCCGGCCCAGGCCAGGCCAGGCCAGCCCGGCCTGCCCCAAACTTCCCGAGCCCATAGACTCACCAGAGAACCCGAGCCCCTCAAGGTTGAGCAGAGCCTGTTCTAAACAGAGCCTAGCTAAAGCCCTGTTCGATAGCATGTCTACATACGTACATAACAGAGAGAGGGGGAGAATCAAGATAAGGAAAACGCAACAGCGGTACGAAACCCTAACGCAACCCTTCCCTAGACCCTGGGTGGCCACCGGCGAACCGCGCCGCCGCACGACCGCCGGACGGAGGCTGGAATCGCGCGCGCACGGACAGGGGAAAACAGAGACAGCAGCAGTAACGGTAGCAGACGAGTGGAAGCAAGGTGAGTTTTCTCCGCCCACCCTCAACTATTTTTTGATCTACAAATGTCACTACCACATTTCTAGTATGAGGATATTTTTGTCATTTTTGGGGGTAATTTAATTTATTAGAATTTATTAGAATTTATGGGGATTTTTAGGAATTATTTTGGAATTGTTTGAACTAGATTGATTTTGGCTAGTTTGGACCCATGTAGACCAACCTAGGAGCTAACCCTAGTTAGTATGGACTTGGTTAGGTTATGTGACTCTAGTCTAACCAAGCCTAATCTATGGTTTGGTCATTAGAACCTATTTAGCTATAGAAATTAGAAAGCCATAAGCCATGACTTATGATTTAGAGTCCTTATTAATCAAATCAAACCATAGCTTATGTAACTTGGCCCAAAGCCCAAACTACCAAACCCTAACATAGCCCATCATGGCCGGCCACCTAGTTTCATTGGGATTCCCCCACTATAAAGTCTCTCCTAAAATCTAGGGCTAGCCTCCTTTCCCTAGGAAAATTATTTCAAGAAGAAAGAGGTGAGTTTCCATCCTTCTAAATTCATATAAAATCCATTTTAGGTCTTATTTCCTCCAAACAAGTTGCATTAGATTCTAATATTATTGTTCTTGCTGTTATAAAAACTTTGGTTCAGTTTGAGGTTGTTTTGATTGGATTGGGATACCAAGAGAGGAGCTCACAAAGAGGATTTTTTTTTTATTGAAAGTTTATCAAGAGACTCTCTCAATACTCCATGAAATTTCATTTTGTCTTCATGAATAGGTAGCCCTAAGGGTCCCCTAAGTGTCTGGATAGGGTTCGTGTCGGGAATCCTAGGATTCTTGTCCGTTCTGGACACGTATCAGACCCTAGGTTGTGGTATTTGTCGATATGCCTCAATGGGAATTTTGTATTGATTTTTGATTTGTTTTTAAATGGAAATTAATATTTTGTTGTCGCTTACACATTCGTGATCGATTGAGGTGGTTCCTGTGTCGCGCCGTGTCGTTTAGGACACGTGCACACGAGGGTGCATGCACGCGCGCACAGGCAGCGTGTCCTGCCTCTCGAGGTGAATTCCTCGATGGACACGGCGACTCAGGTCATGCCACTTGGCGTGGGCCAAGGGGCAACGACTGACACGAGTCCCTCCAAATCTGAGATGCTCTCGTGTCGTGTCGGACACGAAATCGATCGTGCACGGGGAAATGCCTGTGCGTGCTCATACTGTGTTGGTTCTCTGTGATTTGTTTCAGTTTAATTTAGTTTAAAGCATGATTTTAATTGTTGTTTAGCTCCTAATTATCATGTATTGACTATGTGAGATTAGATTTAAATGTTAGTTTAGGTGTTTGATGAGGGATTGGATTCGAACTGGGTAAGTTTGCATGTTACTGATACGAAGACTGATACACAGTATTTTCCCATTTTTCCTAAACTGTTAATTCCTGTGTTAACCTATGTTAGATTGTTGTTCTGATTATTTGATGATTCTCACATGATAAGTTGGTTCATGATAATGCAATATTCATTCGAATTAGGCTTTGGTTTAAGAAATGGATAGTCAAAACCTGAGTTAGTTCACTGTTCAGGACTGATACAGGTTCTTCTCAATGCATGGGTTGATTTCATTTCTTTAAACTGTTTGGTGAATAATTTGATCACAATGTTAACTCTGAACTATCTACTACCTGGGTTGTTTGAACTGGATTATAATGTTGAACCTGAGATTGATTTGTAAATACCATCTCGAATTGAGTTCCTTTCCTTATTGAACCCAGTTGATTCACAGTGTTGATTATGCTAACCCAGGAAATCTTCCTTATCACTGTCCACATTTTGATTTTAAATGTTTCCTGCATTGTATAACCTGGAAATTATATTTAGTTCAAATCTGAGATTTTGTATGGGTGATTCAAACCTGTTTTGATGTGGGAATTCAAATCTGGGTTCATAAGACAGATTCCTGTTTTCCATCAAAACCTGAGTTTATGTGTGGACTGTTATGCCTTGGGTTTACTCTCACACACTCCTAGTTTCCTGTCACCTAGTTTGGTTTGAACCTAAGTTTTGACTCAATGGCCACACACACAGATTTCTGAACTGAGTTTCCCTCTCCATGTTTACATCCATGCTAACACACACATTGTTTGCATGATCCACACTCATACACTGTTTTTATTACACTACACACACAGCCTTTGTATCACCCTCTCTTCACTGTTCTATTCCTGCACACTGTTTTTACACACACATGACACACAGTCCTCCCCTCTCTCTTCCTGTCACACACTATTGCACACTCTTTCCCCCACACAACAGCACACTGTTTTACTTTCCATCAGATGTTCCCCCATCACTCACACACACTCTAGCACACAGGTTGTCCTAACACACTACATCAGTCACTCTCTACACATACATACATTTATTCATGCTTTTCCTATATGCCTACCTAATGTACAGTCTAATATATGTGTCCATATATATATAATGCAATTGTATTTTATATATATATAAGTTAATATATGCATTGTGATATATATATGTTCCTATATATATGAGTGTGTGTTTTATATATATAGATATATATGGTGTATGGGGGGATGCCATGTGATAGTACATATATGGGGTTGTATGGGTTATACAAGTACATGTATATGCCATATATGTATATAACTTGGGTATTTACTATATATAGGTAATGTATATACTTGTGTTGAGCATAGGCCTAGGTAGTTTGGTATAGCTTGGTGAGTCTAGATAGGGCTTGTACAACATTATTAGACTTAGTATAGCCTAGTTTAGACTTAGTTGACCTAGTTTGACTTCTAGGGTTGACCAGAGTTGACCAAGAGTTGACCTTGGCCTAGATTGACCTAGAATCATGTAGAATGCATAGTAGAACT
The DNA here is from genome assembly GCA_029216955.1 of Iris pallida. Classification (NCBI taxonomy): domain Eukaryota; kingdom Viridiplantae; phylum Streptophyta; class Magnoliopsida; order Asparagales; family Iridaceae; genus Iris; species Iris pallida. The sequence continues at coordinate 17,038,489 of JANAVB010029620.1, forward strand.
TCATTTTGCCATTTTAGACTTGTTGTGACTTGTGCTGTTCTGATTAGGAGCCAGACACCACTCCTCGGATAGTACCTTTCATATTGGACACTCAGATACAGGCGAGAACATTCTCTGATCATTTCATATCCTGCTTAGAACTATTTCCTGCAGTAGATTACTTTACTTGTACTATCACGTTGGTCACACGGATTGGTACTATACGGATCCCTTCTTGAGATGTTATCCTTAGGGAGCATCGGGTACTACATGTTCTGTGCGTTTTACTTACATGTGGTATCACTATGCTTCACAGATTCTTCGATCACTTGTGACATATACTCTTATGATCACAAAGTCTCATAGAATCCCCATTTTTAGGACTACTATGTACCTCCCTTCGGGGGCTTATCACCTTTCGGAGGCTTATCACCTTTCGGAGGCTTACCACCCTTCGGGGGCTTACCACCCTTCGGGGGCTGTACATAGTATCATAACATAATCTGTTTGGATCCTTGTGTACTGACTGGGGGTACGGGGGGAGTAGAAGTAGACATGTGAATAATACCCAAGTAGTATCTTATCTGAATCTCTTCCATAGTATCTTATCAGAATCTCCTATGCCATTTACATGTCTATATTGTACTCTGACTCACTAGCCACTGTTAGTCTTTATTTATAGTAGATATTTCTATTACAGTTTTCTCTCTCTGTTTACATACTGCACTTCTTTCAGTACTTGTATCTTACTTTACTGCATGATTATATCTTCTAACCTGCTATGAACTGTTGAGATGTACTGTACTCGCTCCTGTCCTGACTGGACCTGTTAAAAATATTACAGAGGACGAGGAGGAGGCTTGCCTGGACACTTACTACTGGGCAGCCTTAGATGACACCTGCGAGCTGGACCCTCAGGAGGACCCAGCTCTAGCTGAGGATATCACCCCGATTGCCTAGATTAGATTAGTTAGGCTTATCTATCTTTTATGCAGTCTTGAGACATGTTTAGCTAGACTTTATTTGGAGTTCAGAGTTGTATATATTCTTTTATTCTGTTTCTGAGACCTTGTACTGCTGGATATTGCTGGGATTATCTTAGACTACTTTTCATCTATTTATTTCCTTGAGTTCTATTTCATATCGTGCTATCTCTTCCTTAGTTGTGATTGAGTTTTACTGCTATGTCACCCCCATTCGGGGAGTATAAAATATTTAGAGATATATTGCTAGTTGATTGTTGACCTAGGACAGCGTTCTACCGTCGACACTACGGCATAGACTGGGCGTTGTTACGTTCTCGTACCCTCACAGTGGGTGCGGGTCGTGACACGTTTTTAGTGGTGGCCCATACAGGTCTAGACTAGAAGTATAGTAGTATTCGAATTAGAGTATCACTACAGCCTGCAGTAGGATATAGGACATTAAATTTAAGGTACTCCATAACTTTAGGAAAATTTCTTTTATTGCCAACTAAATCCTTTTTGTCAGCTGATCCTTTGAATTATAATTGTCTGCCTTTGTTATTTTGCTTCTTTTTCAGAAATTGATACTCTTGTTTATCTATCTTCAGGATGGTAGAGACTCGATCGCAGTGTGCCATTCATGATGATGCTATAGAGGGGACTGCTACCTCTCAGCCAGCACGGCGAGGCCAGGGGACTGCAGCTCCTGCCACCTCAGCTCGTGTTGAGACCTCGGCAGCCGCAGCAGGGGGTATGCATCCACCGACTCGGAGGCAGGACCCGGTCATTCCAGAGGATCCCTTCAAGCAGCCACCGCCTCCAGGATACGTGGACGCAGCTCAGATGTTCGCGTATTTCCAGTAGTTCATGGACAGACAGCAGGCTCGACAGGACAGAGGCATGGAGTTGGCCGTCACGACAGCCGCAGCTTGACCAGTGGTACAGCAGCCGAGGACATCGGGGATCGAGCAGTTTCAGAAGATGAGCCCCAGAGACTTTCTGGGGACAGAGGGGATCCTATATGCCGATGAGTGGATCAAGCATATAGAGAAGATCTTTCGCTTGGCCAGGATACCAGCAGATCTTCAGATCGAGGCTGCAGCTAGCCGGATGCGAGATCTTGCTCGCACCTGGTATCAGTCAGACCCCAGGGTGGGGGTACCTGGACAGACTTGGGAGCAGATCAAGGGCTTCTTCAAGAAGAAGTTCTTCCCAGATTCAGTACTTAGAGCCTTGGAGTCGCAGATCGAGAGCCTGCTCCAGGGGAGTCTCTCAGTGGAGGAGTACGCCGGCGAGTTTGGCCGCCTTGGCAGGTTTGTGGAGGGCTTGAGCGAGACGGCGAAGGCCCAGAGGTTCCGAAAGGGCCTAGTCAAGGAGGTCAAGTCCTTGACTAGGGGCAACCGGGATGCTACGTTCGAGGAGATCTTGACAGGAGCCTTGCTAGCAGAGGATGATCTTGAGCTTAGGCTCAAGAGGGGGAGAGACCCAGTTGGAGGCAGTAGCATCGGGGGCCAGGCCAAGAGGCCCCATTTTTAGCAGCAGCAGCTGAGGCAGTTTCAGCCGCAGCCGATCCAGCAGAGGCCAGTTCACCAGCAGCAGCAGCCGAGGCAGCACCAGCAGGGTCAGAGACAGGGTGGTACTTGTGCCTATTGCAAGAAGCCTGGGCACGTCTTCAATGAGTGCCGAAAGAGGCTGGGCCAGTGCCTAGTGTGTGGTTTATCAGACCACCAGATAAGGGAGTGCCGCATAGTACGAGCAGCTCCGGAAGGTGGAGTCAGAGCTCCAGCAGGCCAGCAGAGGGGACCAGCCCTGCCGACGCAGCAGCAGAGGTTCGTCCAGCACCAGCAGCAGGCCAGGGGAGGCCAGCAGGGGCGAGCTTTCGCCATGGCAGCTGGAGATATAGAGGTGATAGGAGAGCTGATTGCAGGTTCGATTCTTCTCGACTCCAGTCCAGCATTTACATTATTCGATACCGGTGCTTCGCATAGCTTCATATCAGTATCTTTTGTGATTAGACATGGTATCGTAGCTGAATCGTTGCCTAGGACTTACAAGATCACGACCGGGGGTGGCATTATCCTCGTGAGTGATATTTGTATGGGTCGGAGAGTAGTTCTGGGAGGCCATGAGTTGGAGGTAAGGCTGCTCGTAATGCCATTGCCGAACTACGATATTGTACTAGGAATGGATTGGTTGAGCAGGCACCACGCCAGCATTGATTGTAGAGGGGGTAGAGTTCTTTTCAGAGCACAGGGGAGCCAGAGTTCAAGTACTCCAGACGTCAGGTAGAGCAGAGCAGTGGAGTCTTCTGTGGAGTCTCGGTCGAGGAGCAGACGATTCCACACCCCTTGATAGCAGAGTATATAGATGTTTTCCCAGAGGAGTTGTCGGAACTGCCACCAGACAGAGACATAAAGTTCTCGATAGACTTGGTTCCAGGAGCGGAACCCATCTCTCAGAATGTCTATCGGGTGAACAACAGCGAGCTGGTGGAGCTGAAGAAGCAGATGGACGAGCTACAGGACAAGGGCTTCATTCGCTCGAGTTCGTCGCTATGGGGTGCACCAGTGTTGTTTGTGCCGAAGAAGGATGGGTCAGTACGCATGTGTATTGACTATAGGGCACTCAACAACCTCACGATCAAGAACAAATACCCACTGCCGCGGATCGACGATCTATTTGACCAGTTGAGCGGAGCTCGGGTATTTTCCAAGATTGATCTGAGGTCAGGATATCACCAGGTGAAGGTGAAGAGGGAGGATATTCCCAAGACCGCTTTTAGGACGCGGTACGGGCAGTTCGAGTTTTTGGTTATGCCGTTTGGGCTAACCAATGCACCAGCAGTGTTTATGAACCTTATGAACAGGGTGTTCCACCAGTATATGGATTAGTTTGTTGTGGTGTTTATTGACGATATCTTGGTATATTCCAAGACTGAGGAGGAGCACGAGGAGCATTTGAGGATCGTGCTGGAGACTCTCAGGAAGGAGCAGCTTTACGGGAAGCTCTCCAAATGTGAGTTCTTCTTGGATCGGGTAGACTTCTTGGGGCATGTGGTGACTGGAGATGGTATCTCAGTTGACCCCAAGAAGATTGTAGCAGTTGAGGCATGGACAGCGCCGACTTCAGTTGCAGATATCAGGAGTTTCCTGGGGCTGGCAGGGTATTATCGGAGATTTGTGCAGGATTTCTCCCGGGTTGCAGAGCCGTTGACTCGGTTGACCCGGAAGGATGCTGAGTTCGTTTGGTCAGAGGAGTGTCAGGCAGCTTTTGATGAGTTGAAGAAGCGGCTTACGACAGCTCCAATTCTGACATTGCCTTCAGGATCAGGCGGATTCACTATTTATAGTGATGCTTCAGGAACGGGGCTGGGTTGTGTGTTGTAGCAGCACGGGAAGGTGATTGCCTATGCTTCCAGACAATTGCGTCCCCATGAGAAGAACTACCCTACCCACGACTTGGAGCTAGCAGCAGTGATATTTGCTCTGAAGCTGTGGAAGCATTATCTGTATGGTGAGAGGGTGGAGATCTTCACAGATCACAAGAGCTTAAAGTATGTGTTCACTCAGAAGGAGTTGAACATGAGACAGCGCAGATGGCTAGAGTTGATGAAGGATTTTGACATCCTACTTCAGTACCATCCCGGGAAGGCCAACGTGGTTGCCGATGCCTTGAGTAGGTATCCGACAGCCATGTGTTTGACCATGGATCGGCATTTGCTTGCCGACTTGGAGAGCCTTGGGATTGAGGTGATCGTGCCCAGAGTACAGATGCAGCTATGGGGGATCCAGATTCAGTCAGACTTGGTGGAGAGGATCAAGTCGGCACAGTTTGAGGACGTTGCTCTGCGGTGTCTCCGAGAGCAGGTTCGAGCAGGATTGCTGGAGGGTGAGTTTTTTCTTGTAGAGGATGGTGCCTTGAGGCACGGTTCCAGGTTATGTGTGACCAGCGGAGATCTCAGAGAGCAGATTATGCAGGAGGCCCACAGATCTCAGTACTCTATACACCCGGGTGCCAACAAGATGTACCGAGATCTGCGAAAGCATGTATGGTGGTCAGGAATGAAGCGGGAGGTGGCTCACTTCGTGGCTAGGTGTTTGGTCTGTCAGTAGGTCAAGGCAGAGAGACAGAGGCCCGGTGGATTGTTGCAGCCGCTGCCCATTCCCGAGTAGAAATAGGAGCATATCCCGATGGACTTCGTTTCTGGATTGCCGCGTACTCCATGAGAGAAAGACGCAATTTTGGTCATCGTTGACAGGTTGACCAAATCGGCCCACTTCTTGCCATTCAAGGTGGGTACATCTACAGAGAGACTGGCGAAGTTGTATATGCGGCAGATAGTCAGGATCTACGGAGTTTCGGTCAGCATCGTCTCAGATCGGGATAGCCGTTTCACTTTCCATTTCTGGAGGAGTCTGCAGACCAGCTTGGGCACTCAGCTCAAGTTTAGTACTGCATACCACCCCTAGACGGACGGACAGTCAGAGCGGACTATTCAGACCCTTGAGGATATGCTGCGGACATGCGTCTTGGACTTTGGAGGTTGCTGGGAGGATCATCTTCATTTGGTGGAGTTTGCCTACAACAATAGTTACTAGGCCAGCATTGAGATATTACCGTTTGAGGCTCTGTACGGGCGTAGGTGCCGTACACCCTTATCCTGGGATGATGTTGGTGAGCGAGCTTTACTGGGGCCAGAGATGGTTGTTGTTGCAGCCGAGAAGGTGAAGCTCATCAGGGACAGACTTTGCGTAGCGCAGGACAGACATCGGCACTGGGCCGATAGCCACCGGAGGCCATTGGAGTTTGAGGTACAGATTAGAGTAGAATTAGATTTAGGTTTGTTGTTTATAATTTTGATCATGTTTGTTTATTATATTAATTGAGACCTTGCTTGTGATTAGGTCGGAGGCCAAGTTTTCTTGAGGATATATCCGACTCGTGGTACGATACATTTTGGTGGAGGCGGGAAGCTTAGCCCGCGCTTCATCGGCCCTTTCGTTATCAGCGGAAGAGTCGGTGACGTTGCATACAGGCTAGACTTACCGCCTGCACTTGTGGGGGTCCACAATGTATTTCATGTATCACAGTTGAGACGGTACGTGGCTGACCCTAGCCATGTGCTCGATCATTCAGAGATAGAGGTTGGGCCTTCTCTCAGCTATCCAGAGCAGCCAGTGGAGATTCTGGATCGACGGAAGAAGGTTCTGAGGAACCAGGTGATACCTTTGGTGCGTGTCGCATGGAGGAATCATTCTCCAAGAGAGTCTACCTGGGAGCGGGAGGATGAGATACGCGAGCGCTACCCTTATCTTTTTGGACCCTGAGGTATGCTTTCTATCCTTCTCATCAGTTGTATTTCGCCTTTTAATTTCTAGGACAAAATTCTTTTAAGGAGGGTAGATTTATCACTACCACATTTCTAGTGTGAGGGTATTTTTGTCATTTTTGGGGGTAATTTAATTGATTAGAATTTATGGGGATTTTTAGGAATTATTTTGGAATTGTTTGGATTAGATTGATTTTGGCTAGTTTGGACCCATGTAGACCAACCTAGGAGCTAACCCTAGTTAGTATGGACTTGGTTAGGTTATGTGACTCTAGTCTAACCTAGCCTAATCTATGGTTTGGTCATTAGAACCTATTTAGCTATAGAAATTAGAAAGCCATATGCCATGACTTATGATTTAGAGTCCTTATTAATCAAATCAAACCATGGCTTTTGTAACTTGGCCCAAAGCCCAAACTACCAAACCCTAACCTAGCCCATCATGGCCGGCCACCTAGTTTCATTGGGATTCCCCTACTATAAATTCTCTCCTAAAATCTAGGACTAGCCTCCTTTTCCTAGGAAAATTATTTCAAGAAGAAAGAGGTGAGTTCCCATCCTTCTAAATTCATATAAAATCCATTTTAGGTCCTATTTCCTCCAAACAAGTTGCATTAGATTCTAATATTATTGTTCTTGCTGTTATTGAAACTTTGGTTCAGTTTGAGGTTATTTTGATTGGATTGGGATACCAAGAGAGGGGCACACAAAGAGGATTTTTTTTCATTGAAAGTTCATCAAGAGGTAACTCTCTCAATACTCCATGAAATTTCATTTTATCTTCATGAATAGGTAGCCCTAAGGGTCCCCTAAGTGTCTGGATAGGGTTCGTGTCGAGAATCCTAGGATTCGTGTCCGTTCTGGACACGTATCAGACCCTAGGTTGTGGTGTTTGTCGAAATGCCTCAATGGGCATTTTGTATTGATTTTCGAATTGTTTTTAAATGGAAATTAATATTTTGTTGTCGCTTACACATTCGTGATCGACTGAGGTGGTTCCTGTGTCGTGTCGTGTCGTTCAGGACACGTGCACACGAGGGTGCATGCGTGCGCGCACAGGCAGCGTGTCCTGCCTCTCGGGGTTGATTCCTCGATGGACACGGCGACTCAGGTTATGCCACTTGGCGTGGGCCAAGGGGCAACGACTGACACGAGTCCCTCCAAATCTGAGATGCTCTCGTGTCGTGTCGGACATAGAATCGATCGTGCACGGGGAAATGCCTGTGCGTGCTCATACTGTGTTGGTTCTCTGTGATTTGTTTCAGTTTAATTTAGTTTAAAGCATGATTTTAATTGTTGTTTAGCTCCTAATTATCATATATTGACTATATGAGATTAGATTTAAATGTTAGTTTAGGTGTTTGATGTGGGATTGGATTCGAACTGGGTAAGTTTGTATGTTACTGATACGAAGACTGATACACAGTATTTTCCTATTTTTCCTAAACTGTTAATTCCTGTGTTAACCTATGTTAGATTGTTGTTCTGATTGTTTGATGATTCTCACATGATAAGTTGGTTCATGATAATACAATATTCATTCGAATTAGGCTTTGGTATGAGAAATAGATAGTCAAAACCTGAGTTAGTTTACTGTTCAGGACTGATACAGGTTCTTCTCAATGCATGGGTTGATTTCATTTCTTTAAACTGTTTGGTGAATGATTTGATCACAATGTTAACTCTGAACTATCTACTACCTGGGTTGTTTGAACTGGATTATAATGTTGAACCTGAGATTGATTTGTAAATACCATCTCGAATTGAGTTCATTTCCTTATTGAACCCAGTTGATTCACAGTGTTGATTCTGCTAACCCAAGAAATCTTCCTTATCACTGTCCACATTTTGATTTCAAATATTTCCTGTATTGTATAACCTGGAAATTATATTTAGTTCAAATCTAAGATTTTGTATGGGTGATTCAAACCTGTTTTGATGTGGGAATTCAAATCTGGGTTCATAAGACAGATTCCTGTTTTCTATCAAAACCTGAGTTTATGTGTGGACTGTTATGCTTTGGGTTCACTCTCACACACTCCTAGTTTCCTGTCACCTAGTTTGGTTTGAACCTAAGTATTGACTCAATGGCCACACACACAGAGATTTCTGAACTGAGTTTTCCTCTCCATGTTTACATCCACGCTAACACACACATTGTTTGCATGATCCACACTCATACACTATTTTTATTACACCTCACACACGGCCTTTGTATCACCCTCTCTTCACTGTTCTATTCCTGCAAACTATTTTTACACACACACATGACACACAGTCCTCCCCTCTCTCTTCCTGTCACACACTATTGCACACTCTTTTCCCCACACAACAGCACACTGTTTTACTTTCCATCACATGTTCCCACATCACTCACACACACTCTAGCACACAGGTTGTCCTAACACACTACATCAGTCACTCTCTACACACACATACATTTATTCATGCTTTCCCTATATGCCTACCTAATGTACAGTCTAATATATGTGTCCATATATATAATACAATTGTATTTTATATATATAAGTTAATATATGCATTGTGATATATATATATATATGTTCTTATATATATGAGTGTGTGTTTTATATATATAGATATATATGGTATATGGGGGGATGCCATGTGATAGTACATATATGGGGTTGTATGGGTTATACAAGTACATGTATATGCCATATATGTATATAACTTGGGTATTTACTATATATAGGTATTGTATATACTTGTGTTGAGCATAGGCCTAAGTAGTTTGGTATAGCTTGGTGAGCCTAGATAGGGCTTGTATAACATTATTAGACTTAGTATAGCCTAGTTTAGACTTGGTTGACCTAGTTTGACTTCTAGGGTTGACCAGAGTTGACCAAGAGTTGACCTTGGCCTAGATTGACCTATAATCATGTAGAATGCATAGTAGAACTTCATTTTGCCATTTTAGACTTGTTGTGACTTGTGCTGTTCTGATTAGGAGCCAGACACCACTCCTCGGACAGTACCTTTCATATTGGACACTCAGATACAGGCGAGTACATTCTCTGATCATTTCATATCTTGCTTAGAACTATTTTCTGCAGTAGATTACTTTACTTATACTGTCACATTGGTCACACGGATTGGTACTATACGGATCCCTTCTTGAGATGTTATCCTTAGGGAGCATCGTGTACTACATGTTCTGTGCGTTTCACTTACATGTCGTATTACTATGCTTCACAGATTCTTCGATCACTTGTGACATATACTCTTATGATCACAGAGTCTCCTAGAATACCCATTTTTGTGACTACTATGTACCACCCTTCGGGGGCTTATCACCTTTCGGAGGCTTATCACCTTTCGGAGGCTTACCACCCTTCGGGGGCTGTACATAGTATCATAACATAACCTGTTTGGATCCTTGTGTACTGATTGGGGGTACAGGGGGAGTAGAAGTAGGCATGTGAATAATACCCAAGTAGTATCTTATCAGAATCTCTTCCATAGTGTCTTATCAGAATCTCCTATGCCATTTACATGTCTATATTGTACTCTGACTCACTAGCCACTGTTAGTCTTTATTTATAGTAGATATTTCTATTACAGCTTTCTCTCTCTGTTTACATACTGCACTTCTTTCAGTACTTGTATCTTACTTTACTGCATGATTATATCTTCTAACCTGCTATGAACTGTTGAGATGTACTGTACTCGCTCCTGTCCTGACTGGACCTGTTGAAAATATTACAGAGGACGAGGAGGAGGCTTGCCTGGACACTTACTACGGGGCAGCCTTAGATGACACCTGCGAGCTGGACCCTCAGGAGGACCCAGCTGTAGCTGAGGATATTACCCCGATTGCCTAGATTAGATTAGTTAGGCTTATCTATCTTTTATGCAGTCTTGAGACATGTTTAGCTAGACTTTATTTGGAGTTCAGAGTTGTATATATTCTTTCATTCTGTATCTGAAACCTTGTACTGCTGGATATTGCTGGGATTATCTTAGACTACTTTTCATCTATTTATTTCCTTGAGTTCTATTTTATATCGTGCTATCTCTTCCTTAGTTGTGATTGATTTTTACTGCTATATCACCCCCATTCGGGGAGTATAAACTGTTTAGAGATATATTGCTAGTTGATTGTTGACCTAGGACAGCGTTCTACCGCCGACACTGCGGCGTAGGCTGGACGTTGTTACGTTCTCATACCCTCACAGTGGGTGCGGGTCGTGACACGTTTTTATGCAGTCTTGAGACATGTTTAGCTAGACTTTATTTGGAGTTCAGAGTTGTATATATTCTTTCATTCTGTATCTGAGACCTTGTACTGCTGGATATTGCTGGGATTATCTTAGACTACTTTTCATCTATTTATTTCCTTGAGTTCTATTTCATATCGTGCTATCTCTTCCTTAGTTGTGATTGAGTTTTACTGCTATGACACCCCCATTCGGGGAGTATAAACTGTTTAGAGATATATTGCTAGTTGATTGTTGACCTAGGACAGCGTTCTACCACCGACACTGCGGCGTATGCTGGGCGTTGTTACGTTCTCGTACCCTCACAGTGGGTGCGGGTCGTGACAACAAATTCCAACGCACAGACAATATATAGGTCTTTAAACCCTAGTAATTAGTTCGAACCAAGTCGAACCAAAATCGCATGCAAAATCGACCCGAAATAGACGAAAAAACTGTCTCAAACAAGACAGAAATTCAATCCCTGAGACCTCATTTGGAAGGCACATATCTTCCAACCTAGATCGATTCATCAAAATCTAGTTGAACCTATTTGAAGACAACCTGTAGGGTATCAAAACACAGTTTACGGATTTTTATTCTATCTAATATACATCAAGATAAACTTCCTTGAAGATCGAGAAAAACCTGTTTTAGAAAATATAGAAATTCAATAAAACCATCCGATACGACGTGCGTCCCGCCATTCCGGGCAACGTGGTCGCGAACCGAAAGCATCGAAAGCTGCGTAACGGCTTTGTGGTCGTGTGGGCTTTGACGGAATACAAATTGGTCGCGTGTGCGCGACGAATTTGATCCGTATCCGTCGAAATTTACCGTATCGTGCACTTTACAAATTCTCCAATTACTTCATGCATGCTCATCAGATCGCGACGAAACTTACGCCAACAGGATCGTATCGTTTTTCTGGTCCTGTACGCCAAGTTTAGTCCGATTCTGAGACAGTTGATAAAATCGTCGTTTTGCGGGCCCCACGGTCCCACTCAACGGGCGATTTTGTGTACGGCCTGCCGGAATCCAACTTTGGACATACGGTTGGGTTCGTATCGAAAAACTGGATCCGTAGACATGTAGTTTGACGACTTTAGAGACCGTTGACTCTGGCACGCTTTTCGGTGCAAAGCGGGTCCAACGGCGGATATCGTTTTTGCCCGAAATTACCGTTTTGCCCCTGTGTCCAGAATTGGACTTAAGGACAGGCAATCCTAGCTAATTTGACTATTCTGAGAATGTTGGTACTATTTATTTTAGCATCCGAAGACTTCTGCATGTATTGGTTGATTGTGGCTCGTTGAGTGGTATATTATTATTGGTTTCTCCAGCTAAGGACCTCAGGTAAGTGCACTTTCTGATTGCTTTCCGATTCATAGTAGACTTTTCATTTCATGTCTATACATATATCTTGCTTCTTGTTGACACGCTCGTCACACGGAGTTGTCGGGAGAGGAAATATCTTAGTACACATGTGGACTACCCAGAAATATCCCAATATGTCTATTCTTGAATGCTAGCAGCTGCGCACGACACGTGCAGTGTACCTTATTTACTCCCTAGCCGTCCACATATTGAAACGGATATTTCATACCACCTAGATAGATGTCTTTTATTAGTTTTTCCTTATTTTTATTCTCTATCGTGCTATGTCATCAGTTTTCTTACAGCTTTCACATCTCATATGCTATTTTTATGTCTTGTTAATTCTGTTGTGTTTTGCATTGCCGTCGGTTTATGTACTTGTTCCATTTCTGACTGAAAACCAATATTTTTCATGTTTAGCCGTGATCACTCTTAGCATTGGGAAGGCTTGGGTATGCTGAAGACAACCTAGAAATTGAAAGCAATTGTATCAATTTTATTAATTATAAAATCTTGTATTTTCTTTAATTATAAATGTTGTAATAAATCTAGAAATGTGAATGAGCAATAATGTTTATTTTGGAGCATTTATTTCTTGCGGGCTTGACAGCGTTCTACCGTTGACTCTGCGACGTAGGCTGGCTTGGACACGTCTCGTATCCAATGTGGAAGACTAGAATAATTAAAAGACACTCTATTATTGATGAAATATGAGATTTTATCCTACGGGATTACATTGTCCAGAGAGGGTGCATCTTCATCAGCAGATATATATTTCCCTAGCTCTTCATCTGTGAGTACTGGGGTTGGTTCGGGAGAGTCCACCGCAGCTTTGACCTTGGGGTCTGAGAGGGCTATGTGGGCCTTCTCCGGCAGCTTGGATGAGACGGGTGATTGCAGAGGCTTGCCTTTAAGACGCACCATCAGAGGTGCCTCAACTGTGCCTTCAGTGATTGGTACCTTTCTATGTAGTTTTGCCACATGGGGAGCCAATGTTTGGGGCGGCTTTCGCTTGAGCCGTATCTTCAAGGGAGCTTCAGTGGGTGTTCTACCTAGAGCAGTTGGTGCTTTTCCAGGTAGCTTGATGGTCATGGGAGGCAGCATCTGAGGCGATTTCCCTTTGAGTTGAATTTTTAAAGGAGCGTCGGGAATCATCTCTGGCTCCATGTCCGGCTCTGCTGCCGTTTCTGCTTCATCGTCAGCATCATTGGCTTTCCCTTCGTCAGGCGACTTGTACAGGAAAAATCAGTAAAGTAGGCTTCGACCCCCTTGAAAGGGTCAATGTCCGCAAACTCCGTCTGGATGATGTCGTTGGTGGACATGTACTTCATATATTGGTGGAGTGTGGATGGTACCACCATGTACTCATGCAGCCACGGATGACCCAGTAGGAGGTTGTAGTTGACGTCGGCGTCTACGACATAGCAAGTCACCTCGGTCCTAAGGTTACCGATATGACACTTCAGTCGTATTTTGCCCAGCGGCTCACTTTTGCTAGCATTGAAACCGCTGATTGTAGTGTTGGAAGGCATTAGACGGTACATTGGGATTCCCTGCGTTGAGAGCATCGTCATTGGAATGATGCTAAGGGAAGACCCTGGATCGATCTGAATCCGCTTTACCTTGACGGAACCGACATACCCTGTATAATATAGTGGCATGTTGTGTCGGTTGTGCTTGAGCAGCATGTCTTGTTGGGTGAAGGTTATGTTGGGGATAACTTCATTCGCACAATGGCAGTACGCACATGTGGTTGGTGTATCTTCAGGCTGCTTGATCTGACTGATGAAGGATTCAGCATCCTTCAGGGCTTCACAGAGAGCTTCACGAGTGTCCTTGGAACGACGAAGAAGCTCAAACAGAGATAGACGGGCGGGAGTACTGGCAAGTTGTGCCAGTATGTCAAAGTTTTGGGGCTTGGCTAACCCCAAAGCATTCTCCTTTCACAAAGGCTTGTGGAAACGGGCCTCTACATGCTTCTGCTTATTGGCTGCCGGAGGCCTGGATGGGCCCTCTTCCTGGGCAGCAGGGACGGTGCAAGGAGGCACCACCTCGACGGCAGCTTCGTCAGGTTGGGCATTCTGATGTGAACACGTCTGTACAGAAAGTGCCTCTTCCGCAGAGGAAGAGACCATGCGGCAAGACTTGATCTTCCTGCCCTTGGTTTTGGAGGCAGAGCGTACCTCCGGTTGAGTAACTTCGGAGACGAGGTCAGGGTAGACCCATAAGACCTCTCTCCGAGATGTGGTGAGTGGGATGAGTCCACTCACGTCGTCACGAGTAAGTGGTAGATTGACCACGTTCATTATCGCCTTTGGGATGGGGACGACGCCATCTTGTGTTGTGGTCGGCGACAAGGTGCCAAATTAGAGTGACACCAGGTTGGCCGAGACCGTTTTCTTCTCGTAGTCGATGGAGATAACATTCGCATTGATCATGCGCTGGATATAGTTCTTGAGGACGTAGCAGTCCTTAGTTGGATGTCTGACAAATCGATGGTAGTAATAGTACCTCGGACTGTCCACTCTCCCAACCTCGTCGGGACGCTTCGGGTCCGGCAACTTGATCTTGTCACCCTTCTTCAATATCTCGAATAGTTGCAGGGTATCTTCATCGTTGAAAGAATAAATCTTTGGCCTTGGTGCAAGTGGAGGCTTCTGAGTAGGTGCTGGTGCACCTTTGGAGGCATTGACAGTCAACGCCTGTTTCCACTTTGTCTCTCGTCCAAGGTTGTTGGCTGTAGGCCGTTTTCTCTTGTCCTCAAAGGCAGGGAAACTGACTCCCAGAAGACGAGCATTGGACACCTTCTTTCAGCTACTTCCTCTTCGATGATTAAGGAACTCCAGTCGGGAGGAGGAGTGGAGTTAAGCCAGAGTTTGATCGCAGGTAGCATGTTCATGCTGCAGAAGGAGAGGAGTGCATGTTCTGGCATGTCCAGGGGCAGTCTGAAGCAGGCTTGTCAGAACCGTTCGATGAATGCTCAAATTATTTCCTTCTTCTTCTGACGTATCTCTATGAGGGACGCCATTGTCATGTCCTTCCCTCCGTCGTAGAAACGATCGAGGAAGAGACGCGTCAAGTCGTCGAAGAAAGATATGGAGTTGTCGGGAAGACTGTAGTACCAGTCGTAAGCCACTCCTTTCAATGCCCCGACAAATATGCTGGTGAGTAGCACATCTTCCTTCGGGAGATGTCTCGTTTGAGACTAGAAGTACGTCAGATAGCGGCACGGAGAGTCCTTCCCATCGTATGGTGTCAATGTTTGTGGTTTATATTTGGGAGGATCAACCACTTTGTTCCATTCGAGAGGGTATGGTTGTGGGATCCCCATCTTCTGGTGCTCCTCTTGTCTATTCTTGGACTCAAAGCGCTCGTGCAAGTCCCTGATCATCTCAACCACATCTTCCGTGGAGCTGGGAGTCGGGAAAGGTGGTACAGCCTGAAGTTGAGCATTTGATGGCTCCGACGTCCGTGGTGCTTCGCGGCGATCCGTATCCAAGGATATCCGTTGAAGGGTTACGCTTGATTCTCCATTAGCCCCTGGGTCAGGACCGGTGTATCTCAAATACTGTTTGAGTCAGTATTTGCATAGAGGCAGAGAGGGTTTTGAGTCCTCCCTCCAAGGTATCCATGCACTGGACGAGGTCTGCTGGTGGCGCATCTGACTCGGCATCACCCCATGTCATGTATACTGTCATGACATGGCTGGAAATGGATGGATCGGTTGAGGCTTCACTTTTGGCCTTACTCTCCTGTAGGGGAGTTGCTTCTCTTGGAGCTTCGTCTTGGCTACCCCCAGCTATGTCATGGGGGATATCTTCGCCTTCGAAAAGGACTTGGCTACCCTCATCTGTGCTCTGGAGGACGTCTTTGTCTTCAGGAGGACGATCAACAAGGATTTGGCTATCTCCAGCTATGTTCTGGAGGACGTCTTCGCCTTCAGAAGGAGGATCAACAAGGGCTTGACTACCCCCAGCTTCCTCCATGGTCTTCTTTCTCTCCCGAGTGCCTTCAAACACTCCAAAGGACGGGGCAGTCGTTTTGGTTTTCCTCAGCTGGCTCTTGGATGAAGACGAGGAATTACCAGTCGCCTTTCGGATTGACGAGGAGTTAGAGATTACGTTGCATGAAGGAACCTTTAGTTCTGGTTCCTCTTCAATTGACACCTACTTTCCGAGGCGACGTCGGAGGGGTATTGATGATTGCAGCCGCTGGAACACCGACTGCCTTGGTGGTGGGACTGCTATTTTGCAACAACAATTGATGGTGATTACAGCACAGGTGTGCCCTGTGAAGGACGTATTGTGCTTGCCAGTCGACTCTCCTGATCGGCGCTTGTGACTGATCACATTACGCAAATCATTGGAGGAGAGTGCCACCTTCGCACCCCCATCAGGTGCATGGCAAGGCAAAGCGCCGAGGTGGTCAGGTGAATGCTGCACCCCCTGAACCAACGCAGAAGATGCGCTCATATCAGTAGTGGGGGCACAACATTTACAGTAACTTGAACCAGCCACAGACGCACATCCTATGTAGGCGCTAGGGTTCAAGACCACAGAGTTTGCCTTGCTCAACTTGGTTGTGAACGCAACAGATGCACCCAAGTAAGGCAAGGACTTTGAAGGTCGGCTCGTTTCTGGCACAGAAGCACCCGAGTCGACCTTATACAGCTTACCATTTGCAGTGCCCATGATTGTGAGCGCATGCTTCTGGTTTGCTGTCGGCATAACACGTTTAAGGCGCATGGCCCGTGCTGCCTTGGACTTCTTCGTACCAGCCTGCTGGGGTGCATAGTACTCAGAGTCCAAATTCTCCTTGCTACGACAGCGAGTGAGTATGTCAAAGACAGAGGCCTTCTGTGGCGCATCAGAGGTGATGTGCAGGGCATTAGCTGTGCCCTTGATCCGTCGGCGCATCTTTCTTGTCTGAGAAGGAGATGGCTGGGGAATGTGGTCAGCACCACGCTTTCTAGAGAGATGCGCTGCACTGGTGGGCGCATCCTGGCTGTTGAGGTTGTCAGCGAGAAGGGTGGACTGCGTCGGCACATCCCCTTCAGTGGTGGTGCCAGGGGTCTTGACCTTGCGCACCCAGACTTGGCGAGTCTTCTTCGGCTTTGGCAGCCGCTTCGAAGAACTCGTTCTGCCTTTAGAGATGAACTCCTCATACGCCTATTGATTGAGGTGTACGACCAGCATCTTGTGGGAGGAGCCCACCTTCACGTCGTCGGATTGCGATACAGCTTTCTCGATGGAGGAGAAAGAGGTCCCCAGCAAAGTCGCCAGCTTGTTTGCCATAAAAATATTTTAATTACAATTTCAATTACAAACAAAACAGTGTTACAATGTAGGACTTAGATGTAGTCCTAGGAGTACACTTTCGTTTATCTGGGTCCCTTATGCCGATGGAGTGAGTGGTAATGTGTTGACTCCGTTGATGATCTAACGACAGTTTTCGGTTCTTTGAAGGTCTGATTTGCTCTGGATGCTGGAGCTTGTGGAGAGAAAGAAGACGTTGAGTGTCTGCATCTGCCTCTTTCATTTTGTGTAGGTCTCTGTCTGTCGGTATGTCCCTCTGTGTGTTCGTAGATCTGGAAGAAGGAAATGATCCTTCTATTCATAGCTTGCAGGCTGGCTGCTCATGCATGCATATGTAAGATGCGCCTGTTTGTTGGGATGCCACGTGGTGATTGCTGATGGAGGTACATGGGCGATGCGCTCTGATTGAGGACATTCTCTTACGTCCTCCCGAATAAACTTGTTTGCTCGAGCACATTCTGTTGATGAGATGCTCCCGAGGGTGAAGATGCGAAGACTTGTCTTCATTTATGCACTCGTGAAGGTGACTGTTACATCCAAAAGTCGGGATCGGGGGCTTCTGAGGCAGGCGGAAGGTGCCTGTTGCATCCAAAGACCGGGATGCTCGTGCCTCATCTCCGTTATGCTGGAAGAGCCGTAGATTGGAATTGCGGTGCTCTGATCATCTTCCTTGGGCTTTGGGAGAGCTCCCCTCCTGCTAGAGTGGGTGTTGCCCATTCTAGTTGTGTTGAAAGCTGCTCCTTTAGCCGCAGATTACGGTGCTCTCCTCTTCCTTGGACTTTGGAGAGCTCTTCCTCCAACTAGGGGGTTGATTGCCTACCCTGGTTCTGCTTAATAAATACTTCATTAGTCGAAGCACTTGATCGGGTCGAAGTAAGGCACATATGCTGAGACTTCATGATACACATAACTGAGACTCTTGAAGAGATGTGCCTGACTGAGACGCCGAAGAGATGCGCCTGACTGAGACGTCGAAGAGATGTGCCTGTTTGAGAGCACATGGCGATTGCTGCGCCTGGCTGTAGACTTAGGGTCTTTTCTTTTTGTAGAAGTTTCCCTTTGTACAGCCTTTTTTAGACATGTAATAGACTTTTATATGAAATAAAAATTCTCTTTTAATGTTTATGCTTTTGCTGTTTGCTGTGCCAAGTAATTCATTTAAGCTTCCTGGCGTATATAATGTTAGGCGCATAGGATTTCTGGTCCTGAAATTCCATGCTTCTACAACTATCATTTATTATTTTGCTAGAAATAATTAATTCATATATATACTGTTTTTAGTTCAAATCATATTTTCAAAATGTTGTTTAGCTAGATATGGGTATGGTTAGCTGTAAATACTTTTCTAAAAAAATATTATTTTGCAAAACGTATATAATTTTAGCTAGATTCTATAATAAGTTTATATTTAGAAGAGTTGAATTATTGCTAGTATTTACAAATATTTTTCTAATTATTTTACTATTATATGTTCCCAATTAACTAGTGATAGAGAATTATTTTGTTAACAAATATATAGAGAATTTTAGTATATCAAAATGTTCCTATTTCTAAAAGTTGTATAGTTATAATTATTACCTTGCTAATAAAGTATTTCTAAAAACCTTATAAAGTTATAATATATTTTCTAAAATATTGATTAAGCTAAGCTAGGCCTATAATTAGTACTAGAGGAAGTTAGTGATATTTAGTTAGCCAATGATCTTTATTTCAAAATCCTAACAAATTGTACAACTACCAGGTGATCACTTACATCCATGCAGTACTACTCACGTGCTTCCAAGGTGAGGCAAGTACACCGACTCGACTTGTACTTTATATTTATGTCTTATATTCATATGCCATATTCTCATATCGGACACGAGATACGCACGATTATCTTGTACCTTGTTCATTGCTTGTGAGTCATTGTTTATTGCGGGAATTGGAGAAAATATTAGCTTTTGTGTGACCACACCCAACATAGGTATTGTGGATAGCCTAATCGTACACTTCACGTACGATGAAGCCGGATCTTGTAGAATTGATTGACTCAATGATTGATTATGTTCCTTAGCGGGTCACACATTAGTTTAATATTTTAAATTATCACACTTGCATATAGATTATCTTACTCGTTGTCTTGTTCATTGATAGTCGTGTTCATTGTCTTGCATATTGATTGTCGTGTCTATTGCCTGCAGTTTTACTTTTTATTTCTGGTACCGTAGTTTTATTTTCAGTTCTGGTATTCTGTTTTCACCTTGTATTTTGTACTACAGATTATATTGTATATTGTTCTTGTCGAGGTTGTACTTTTGCTCTTTTCCTGACAGGATATGTCGTAGGTGAGCTTGGGCCCACATGGAGCATGTGATTGCATTAGATATTGTAGGCTTTATTTTATTTATTTTTCTGGAGATTGTATTTTTATAATTTCATCGTTGTATATTTTATTTGACCGGATTTGTCTCCGGATGACATTGTATAAAATGACTTGATGGATATTGGTAATTTTTCTAGGAACATTATATATAAAGTTTTGGATGTTTACATTACATTGTGACTTGGAGGTTTCCTTAGTATTGTACAGCTTACTTCGTCGTGTCCATCGACGAAGGCTGGGCATGTCCGACTCGTATCCGATTATTCGGAAGCGGGTTGTGACATGTTTTTAGTGGTGGCCCACGCAGGTCTATCCTAATGACACTTAGGCAATAAAGTGTTATTGGGGGACCAGTGAAGCTAAGGAAAACTCATCACAGCATAGGAACCGCAGAAAAATGGTTTATGGTTATGGTTATTGATATTTAAATTTGAAATTTAATTTGATTTACTTATGATTTTTAGGTTAGTTTATGATTTTCTAGGGCATAGCAATCAACGGTTTGTTTTTCTGTTACAGGATGGTCACCATGACGAACGCTGGGACTAGCGAGCAGTCTGTACCCAATGCGCAAGAGCAGCTCCCACAGCCTCCGCCTCAGCCGCTTCCTTCGACGATGACGTTCGACGGCACGCAGATGATGGCCATGTTCCAGCAGTTCATGGAAGCGCAGAACCACCAGGCCATGCAGTTCCGTGCGACGATCATGGACGTGCTCCGAGTTAGGGGGCCAGCTCCACCAGCTCCGCTAGCACCGTCGGCATCCCCAGCACCACCAGCACCAGCAGCGCCGAGGCCAGGGACTGTCAAAGACTATCAGAACCTCTGCCCGATAGATTTTTGGGGCCATGAGGGGATAGTCTACGCAGACGAGTGGCTGGAGAATACGGAGAGGACATTGAAGATGGCGAGGATTTCGGATGATTTGAAGGTCGAAGTTGTGAGCATGCGACTTTTCGATATTGCTAGAGCTTGGTACAATGAGGAGCCTCAGTTGGCAGAACCCCAAGTTCTCTGGAAGGATTTCAAACTGCTGTTCCAGGAGAAGTTCTTCCCGGATATGGAGCGGGACGAGCTTCGGATGCAGTTTGAGGCATTTCAGCAGGGGAGTATGACCGTGGCCCAGTATACATCGGAGTTCACCCGACTCAGCGAGTTCGCGGAGAACCTAGTCATCACACCGCAGGAGAGGGCTTAGAAGTTCAAGAAGGGCCTCACCTGGGAGTTGCGGCATGCAGTGGCTATCAGCCAGGCCACTACCTATGCGAGCATTCTTAAAGTTGCTCAGGGAGTGGAGAAGGAGATGGACCCGAAGCTTAAGCGGGACCGGGATAATGGCACCAGCAGTTCCCAGGGTCCACCGAAGCGAACCGACAGACAGCAGAGGCCATCTCAGCCTCAACATCATCCTCATGTTCGAGCTCCGACATCGCCGAGGCAGCAGAGATAGATTCAGACTCCGATATACTTTTCTTGCGCATACTGTAAGAGACCGGGACACCGTGTCGAGAAATGCCGTAAGAAGTTAGGGCAGTGCTTGGTTTGTGGATCTGCCACTCACCAAGTGAAAGATTGCCCTGCGGCTTTCACTCGCCATGGACCAGCACCAGAGTTGCAGCAGGAGGACCCACCCTTTGAGGATCAGTAGCAGCAGGGAGCGCAGCTGGACGGACCATTTTTTTCTTTATGTCGCTTGTAGTATCTTGATTTTTGTAGTACCTATTTTGAGGCTTGTCTCTGAGTATTTCTTGCATTTACTACTTTCATATTGCCTAGCGACCACTTGTTGGCCTTGTTATCTCTTTCTACCTAAATAAAACCATTTTATCTTTTGTTGCTTTCTTGATAAATTTTGTTTGATTTTTTGTGCATATCTACAACTCCTGAAATTTCGGGGACAAAATTTCTGTAAGGGGGGTAGATTTGTAACTCCCTGAATCATTTTTCGGAAATTTAAGATTTTTCTTATTTTCTTGAATTTAATATTGTTTTCTTATAAATAATAATAATAATAATTTCGATTGAATAATTGATTAATATAAATTTGACTGTTAATGAATTTTCTTTATTAAATTTATTATGCAGCCATTAATCTTAATTGTTCTTTAGTAAATTTCAAATATTTAAGTTATGTATATTTCTTAGTAATTAGGCATGATTCTATAGTTTCTTATTAGATCCTTTATTAGAATATTCTTAATTAATTGTTAACTTGATTCTCTAATTAATTTCATAGTTGATTATTAGTCAACTTTTGGAATAACTGTTTTATTTTTGAATCAGTTGGAATTTAGGAATATGTTATTTCATTAAATAATTATGGTAGTTAGTTATTAACTAATTTTGAAATTATGGAATCTGTTTTGAAATCTGTTTTAAATCTGTTTTGAATATATTGAATTTGAAAAACCTGTTGATTTTGAATTATGAAATCCATTTGAAAACTGTTTTGAATTTTTGATTTTGAAAATCTGTTAGAATTTAAAAATCTGTTTGAAAACCATTTTTTGATTTGAAATTTTGTTTAAATATTCAAATTTGAAAATCTGTTATATGTGTTTCCAAAAGACCCTCAAATCTGCATTTAATTACCATTCTGCCACTATAGAGATTAGCCTCAGATCTATCACTAATTACTACATTGCCACTATCCTTACTGGACACACACACACATTATTTTACTATAAATAATATTATATTATTACACAGTTCCCAATATTCTGACACACTCTTTCTCTCTCTCTACTATTTCTCTCTCCTCAGCTCTAGCCGAGCGCCACCGTGAGCCGCCGGACCTCGCTGGGATCTGCCACCGTCACTCCAGAGGCCAGAGCCTATTCGCCTCCACCACAGAGGCTTCGAGCCACCGGATCTCCCCTCAGATCTACCGGGGAGTCACCGTCAGGTCTCTCGACCTCACCGGAGATGACAAACCGAAACCACACGCCACGACGACCGGAGCTCCGCCACTAGTCCACCGCCTCCTCGAGATCCCGGCACCTCCTAGAGATCTGTGCCAATGCTTCTTATAGACCGAGCCGACCTTGGCTGCAGCGCCAACTGTCAATTTTTACGCTACCTCCTCGAGCAGTGCGCGGCTCTTCGAGAAACGAGAAGTCATCTCGTGAAGAACGTCGTCCCTTCAAGATCTGTGCCGCCGTCAGTGACCGGAGCACCACCACATCAGCAGCCATTACCGTCGGCGCCTCATGTGCTCAAGGCCGATCATCTCCTCGCCGCCGTCGCCTGACACAGTGTCGAAGCACCTCTAGAACTGAAGCCATACCGTCACTTCGAGATCAGCCAAGGACGTCGGAGCCATCCAGCCGCCAGATCCACCGCTTGGACCATCGTCGAGGACCGCCGTGGATCGACATCCCCAACCGGCCTGTGAGTCCTCCGTCTCGATCTTCCGTTCCTCTTCCTTATTTTTTTTGTGTGTTTTTCTAGGGTATTTTGTGTGGTTTTGTTAGAGGAGAGAGGAGCTAGGTTCTGTGTGGCCATGGGTGTGTAAACTAGGGTTTATTGAGGAGTGAAGATGACCTAGATCTTGGGTTTCGGATCTGAGAAGTTGGGGTTGATGATGGTGATGGAATGAAACCTAGGAGCTAGGGTTCGGTTGTGAAGACTCTGGAGTTGAGGGGGAAACATAAGGTTTTCCTTCGAAGTTGCCAGAGGAAGAAGTGAGAAGTGTGAGCTTATTTCTAGGGTTAGGTTTTACACAGAGGAAAGTTTTGTGCGGCTGAGTGTGTGACCGAATGGGTAGAGAGAGAAATTAATGAAGATGGTGATGGGGGCAGTTCTGGACTGTTTGGCTAAGGGCTTTTGAGTGTAGAGATGAGAGGAGAAGCTTGGGGTTAGAGTTCAGACGAAGTGAGAAAGAAGAGGAAGGGAATAGGATTTTGAGGAGTCGGCTGAGTGTTAGAACTAGGAAAGGAGAGAGACAGAAGAAGAGAGTTTTTATGTTAGGGTTTGTTAAATATGGGCTGGGTCTGGAAGATGGATGTTGGGTTGTCGTAATGGGCTGTTGGCTGGGTTTTAATTTTTAAAAACAATTATTATCTGCAGCAGTAGCAGTTTAAGGTTGGTGGGCCGAGAATAGAAGCTGGGCTGGACTTTGGGCCAGTTCTGTTGGGCTTGGGAAAATTCTGTGGAGGAATTTAGTAGGACCTGTTAGACTGGGCATGGGTGTTTGGGCTAGACTGTATGGGGTTGGTCCAGGACATAGTATGGGCTTACTGCAGGCTGATTTTGGGCTGGGTTTTATATAATAATGTGTAGTAAATAAAATTCATGTTGTAAGTAATGTTGTTATCCTATTGTTATATTTAGTATTATTTTCCTTACCGTTAGTATTAGTTTTATCAAGACCAATAATATGTATATATTTCTAAATATTATTATTGATAAAACAAATTACTAAAACCTACATATACTTATAGTAACTATCATTTATTATTTTGCTAGAAATAATTAATTCATATATATACTGTTCTTAGTTCAAATCATATTTTCAAAATGTTGTTTAGCTAGTTATGGGTATGGTTAGCTGTAAATACTTTTCCAAAAAATATAATTTTGCAAAAGGTATATAATTTTAGCTAGATTCTATAATAAGTTTATATTTTAGAAGAGTTGAATTATTGCTAGTATTTACAAATATTTTTCTAATTATTTTACTATTATATGTTCCTAATTAACTAGTTTTGCCTATTAGTGATAGCTAATTATTTTTGTTAACAAATATATAGAGAATTTTAGTATATCAAAATATTCCTATTTCTAAAAGTTGTATAGTTATAATTATTACCTTGCTAATAAAGTATTTCTAAAATCCTTATAAAGTTATAATATATTTTCTAAAATATTGATTAAGATGAGCTAGGCCTACAATTAGTACTAGAGGAAGTTAGTGATATTTAGTTACCCAAGGTGATCACTTACATCCATACAGTACTACTCACATACTTCCAAGGCGAGACAAGTACATCGACTCGACTTGTACTTTGTATTTCTGTCTTACATTCATGTGCCATGTTCTCATATCGGACACGAGATACACACGATTGCCTTTTACCTTGTTCATTGCTTGTGAGTCATTGTTTATTACGGGGATTGGAGAAAATATTAGCTTTTGTGTGACCACACCCAACATAGGTATTATGGATAGCCTAATCGTACACTTCACGTACGATAAAGCCGGATATTGTAGAATTGATTGACTCATTGATTGATTGTGTTCCTTAGCCGGTCATACATTAGTTTAATATTTCAAATTATCACACTTGTATATTGATTATCGTGTTTATTGTCTTGTTCATTAATAGCCGTGTTCATTGTCCTGCATATTGATTGTCGCGTCTATTGCCTGCAGTTTTACTTTTCATTTCTGGTACCATAGTTTTATTTTCAGTTCTGGTATTCTGGTTTCACCTTATATTCTGTACTACAGATTACATTGTATATTGTTCTTGTCGGAGTTGTACTTTTCTCTTTTCTTGACAGGATACGTTGCAGGTTAGCTTGGGCCCACATGGAGCATGTGATTGCATTGGATATTGAAGGCTTTATTTTATTTATTTTTCTGGAGATTGTATTTTTATTATTTCATCATTGTATATTTGATTTGACCGAATTTGTCTCCGGATGACATTGTATAAAATGACTTGATGGATATTGGTGATTTTTTTGGGAACGTTATATATAAAGTTGTGGATGTTTACATTACATTATGACTTGGAGTTTTCCTTAGTATTGTACAGCTTACTTCGTCGTGTCCATCGACGAAGGATGGGCATATCCGACTCGTATCCGATTATTCTGGAGCGGGTCGTGACAATAGCGGAATTAGTCATGATGTTCGGGTGGGAGCAAGACATTAGTGCTGTATCTTCCATCCCAAGGGGAGGATTGGGTGGCTTAGTCTGATTTCCAGATTCAGGGTGACGTTGAGCAGCCGACGTGCCAGGGTTACACCGGCTAGGTTTCTTAAGCTCGGGGTGGGCCCAGTAGCAGTACTGCATGGAATGGCCGCTCATCTGGCAGTATTTACAGAAGATGATGTTGTTATCGTAGAGCAACGCTTGTCGGTGTGTTTGGTCTCCGAGCTCAATATCAATAAGTTTGGGAGGGTCATGCGCGAGGTCTAGCTCCACACATATCTTCGTGTAGTTGCATTTGGAGAGGTTGCAGGTTTCTTCTGCGATAGCTACCAGGGTCCCAAAGGAGCTGGCTATCCGTTTGAGAGCAGCTGCGGGAAAGCAAACCAGGGGTAGGTTGGGGAGGGTGATCCATGTTGATATGATTGTTGAGTCAGCTTTGGGGTTGACGTTCGGAGACCATTTGACAATTGTGACGGTTTATGTGCCAATTCTGGAAGTGCCCTTGGCCCGGACTAATGAGTAGTCTGGTTCTGATGAAAGGTGGAGGAGCACGTGCCTGGGGTCAAGAGGGGCGACCCGGTAGGCTGCATAGAGACCCCACCCGGCGACCGCTTCTATGGCAACGGTGATTTTTGGGCATCTGGATTCAAATTTGAGGAAAAACATTTTATTGAAGGAGGTAGATAGGAAGGAAATTTCTAGCGCGGTGAAGGTGACACGGATAGGGTAGCCGTCGGGAGGTGGCGAGAATACAACGTCGGGAAGCTGAATCTCGGCCGCTGGAGGGTGTAAGTGCTTCCCCCGATAAGGTGAAGAATCACGGCGTAAGAGGTAGCACAAGGGGGGTCCGTCGCACTAGGGATGTACGAGTGCGAGGAGGCTCCGGGAGGGGCCACTGTACGGGGAATGTCCGATGTAGAGGAGTGTGTAGGAGCGTAAAAAGTGATTCACAAGAAGGGTCAAAGTGATAGATCAGTCTACTCAAATTGATCCCCTTTATGCCAAAGAGAGGCTAATCACTTTACGCCTGTGCAAGCTTATCGTCTTACGCTTAGGTCTAAACTGATGGCTCTTTACGCTTATGACTAGCCAACTACTCCTTTTACGCTAGGACAAGGCTGTCTAGTCTCGCATTTAATGCAGAACCTGACATGGAGATATTAATGATGGCATTTACCACAGAATCCAAAGGAATTTGTCTCATACAAAGACCATTTTTGTCGTTTATGTGGATCGAGCTACTTTACGCTCACTATATGGTTTCTTTTACGCACGGAGTTTTACACGAGTCTTTACGCTCATAAAACAATGTGTACGTAAAGTCTATTTGAGCCATTTTTACGCTCAAGGTTATTCAATAACCACTTTACGCAGAAAACCTATGACGGAGCTATTTTACGCTCATCTTACAGCTTTACGCCCAGAGGATGTTGGGGCTATTTTTACGCCCTATTCTTTCTGGCCAGTTTGGAACGTGGTTTGCCTACATGGCCTCCATGCCACATATTTCGAAGAACGTGTGTACATGTATCCTATTCTCACTGAAATGATAGGACGCGTGTCAACGTATGCAAAGGATTACTCTGATCATGGGTGGCAGTTGTTAGCGTAAAGACAGATTTTGATGCTTTTTACGCACAGAAGCCCCAGTCTATAAATAGACTGATTTTTGAACGGAGATAGACATACAGA
This sequence comes from Iris pallida, assembly GCA_029216955.1. Classification (NCBI taxonomy): domain Eukaryota; kingdom Viridiplantae; phylum Streptophyta; class Magnoliopsida; order Asparagales; family Iridaceae; genus Iris; species Iris pallida. The sequence goes on from JANAVB010029620.1 coordinate 17,065,613, forward strand.
CACAGAGAGACAGGAGAGGATACAAAGATCAGAACTTTGAGACTTTGATTCTCCAGAGCATTCTTCTTCAACTTTTCTTTCAGAACAGAGTGAAGCAAAGCAGGAAAGTATTCGGCCTCGCCATCAGTGCCCAAGTGCGTCGATACCTTTCTGGTGACTTAGTTCTTCCAAGTTGTTCTACTTCAAGCAGTGATCTTCATCATCATCATATGGTCCAAGGAACAAAGTGATCATTTACAGATCAGACTTTCATAGCAATACTTTTCCAGAATCAAATTTGTACTTCTTGTACTTTTTCTCGTTTTATTTTCAAAATCCAACTTTTGTTTGGCATTTTTGTTAAGTGAAACAAAATGGCGACTCAGCTGGGGGCTACCTTCTCCTCTAACGAGAAGGCGATTGCTCAATATGATGATGTTTCGGTCGGTTCGACCAAGAAGACTCTGGTTGTGCACTTCGACCAGACTGCCTATGAAGAAATGCTCTGAACTGGAGGTGGTTCTCGCCACTTCAATGTTCAAAAGTCTCGCAAAGCATGAAAAGTTTGGATTCCCAAATCCAAAGTGGTTTCTGATCTATATGTTGCTTCTGATGACAAGGGAATTCTTCCCACTCCTGTCGTAGGGGCTCCCGTTCGTAACGAGGCAGTCCTTACTTCAGAGTTGCACTCAAAGTGTGACAATTTATCTTCCGTTTGTAACAGTAAAGATAATCAGGTTTCACGCCCACTGCGTAAGAATCAAGTTTTACGCTCAGTGTGTAAGAACCAAATTTTACGCTCAGTACATAAGAATGAATCTCCCATTCGTAATGGGGCAGACTCTAAAGTTTATGCTTCTGAGTGTAAGAATCAGTCTCCCGTCGGTGACGTGGTAGGCCCAAATAAATTACGCTCCTCGCGTAAAGCAAAATCTCCCGTCTGTGATGTGGTAGATAATCAATTTTTACGCTCCACGCGTAAAGGTAAGTCTCCTGTCTTTGACAGTGTAGATAAAATTCATAATGATGTTTGCACATCTAATGTGAATGTACCTAAACGTGTGCAGCGTAAAAATGTCGTTGGTAAAGCTTCTGTCCTACACCAACAACCTTCTTATACTTCTTTACGCAAAGTACCAAACTTACAAATTACACGCCATGAAAATAGAGTCCTTCGTGCTAAATCTCAAGATTTACGCACACAACTCCAAACGTGTAAAAATGTACAGTTTGGTTCTGCGAATGCAGCCAGTAATCTTCTTTATACACAAGGGACTAAACGTTTTTCTACCCCAAATGTAATAAAGAAGAATACTCCATCTGTTCCTTCTGATTTACGTGAATTGCTAATACAAAAGCGTAAGAACAGACAATCTCCGGTAATATTCCCCCAAGAAAAATATTATTGTGAATATCACCAGGTTGTGATCAACTGTTGTTGTTCGGCTTCAAAACGGTCAGTTTTTGATCGTTTAAGTTTCAACTCGCCTCAACATCAAGCTGAAGACCAAGAACATGAGCTGTCATATATGTCAGTCAACATGGCATCTCATACTAACAGAGGACGACATCCAAGACGGAATATGTCCCAAACCCCAGGTCAACAACAGTTCAACAGGCTTCTTGATTCCTTTGAAGGAGTATATCAGAATACTCGATCAAGAAGACAAAGACAATTGCAGACTTCTGATTCAGAAGCTGGGGGTACTCAATCTTTTGAGTCTGATACCGATAGTGTGGATTCATACTTCTATACTAATCCCTCTATATCTTCAAGAGAGGTTGAATCCTACGCTGTTGGAGATGAACCAGAGACGTCATCTGCTAATACGGAACAACGTCTCACTGCCGTGGAGCAATCATTAAAAGACATGCTTAACATGGTGCAAAGCATGCATCAGATAATTTTGAATCAGCAAACTGCTCAACCTACAGTAATCACTCCGGTACCAGTAGCAGCACAAACTCAAGATAGTCAAGGGGCTGATATACCTTTGAATATTCAAGAGTATGTTGTTAATCAAAATTCTGCATCTCCAGATTCCATCATTCCAGAAGATGTACCGCCTCCGGTGGGGATTACGGTACATCCAACGACTATTCAATCAAGCGTGCTTCCTCAAACCAGTAAAGCCATTCAAGCAGTGCGTGAACTCAAAGCACAGTTTGAAGTTTTGAGGCACAAAGATCAGCTCCAGAGGTTAGGGATTAAGCAACCTTATCCTCCTCATTGGAATGATGTACCCTTTCCACCAAAGTTCAAGCCACAATCCATGGTTTTATTCGATGGAAAAGCATCTTCCAGTCAATATATCAATTACTTTGATATTATGACTGTACACTTGCAGAAAAATGATGCACTTCTCACTCGAGTGTTCATCAGGTGCCTGACGGGTTTGTTGGCCCATTCCATGGTCACACCCGATTTCGATAATCAACATATACTTCAGTCAATACACAAAATATAGAAAATGCTGCTAACTATTTCAGGATGCATGAAATTATATTCAACGGACGATGTACTGCAAAAATCAAAGCGTCAAAGTCATCAAAATCTTCTGAAGACTCTTTTCTACTTTTATTCTGTATTTTACATTTTATTGAGTCTAGGAATTACTTTGTGAAATCAATTATGGTAATACTGGCTTAGGGTTAAAATTGTCCTCATTTCTAGAATCCTATTTTTACCCTTTCGTATTTTCAGTTACAAATATTTCAAAATCATATTTCGAAAATATTCTTTTCAAATGATTTTACAAATAACCAAAAACCAGTTTGAAAACTATTTTTTTTTACAAAAGAATTTCAAAATATCTCCTGACAGAACTCCCAGCCGAGTTCGGCCCGAGTTCGGTCCGAACTCTGACCGAGTTCGGTCAGTTTGTATTCAAACTTCAGTTGCCTCCAAATCTACGAGCAACGTCTATTTTGTGAGATATTTGCACCCGAACTCTGCCCGAGTTCTGCCCGAGTTCGGTTGGTGAAAACACCTATAAATAGAGAAGAACTTTTCACTTCAAATCATAAATTCATTCTTCATCTTCTCTTCTCTACTATTCAAGTGTTTTCTAAATGATCTAAGATTTTCAAATCTCACCTACACATCTCTTAGCCAAAAGCCAGTACTATCAGAGTTGATTTAGAGTCTTTTGGTTACTCAAGAGTTGTAAGAGGTCGTTTGAGTTTCAACAACTTTTCTGTTGTGGAGCCGGTCGTGCGCTCGCCTCCAAGCACGGTGTTGTGAAGCCGGTCGTGCGCTTGTCACCAAGCACGGTGTTGTAAGAGATTGCAAGCTCTCAGTTAAAGCTTGTGCCATAGTAGATTAACATCGAGCAAGAGTACTCGAGACTGGATTAGTCCTCTCAGAGGGATACCAGTATACATCGCTGTGTCACTGAGTTTGATTCTCCTATCTTTATTTACTGTCTCTTACATATCTGCCATAGTTTAATTTTTTTTGGTGATTATTTTCCGCTGCACACACGCACTCTATTCACCCCCCTCTAGAGGTGCTCAACGATCCTACAATTGGTATCAGAGCAGGTTATATTCTTATATAACATACCCTAGAGAGTATATATATGGCAGCCGTGAAATCTATATTCAACGGTGAAGGGCAATCCACAAATAGACCTCCCATATTTGATGGAACAAATTACACTTACTGGAAAACACGTATGACTTTCTTTCTTAAGTCTCTAGATTTTGATCTTTGGTCAATAGTCATTGATGGGTATAAGAAACCACCACCTACAGTGGTTGAAGGTATTCTTATGGAAAAGCCGCATGACAAGTACACCGATGCTGAAAAAGCAAAGGCTAGTCTTGATGCTCGAGCCATCAATGCACTATTCTGTGCAATTGACAAAATCGAGTTCAACAGAGTTTCAACCTGCAAGACGTCTCACGAAATTTGGAAACTTCTTGAGGTAACCCATGAAGGGACTTCCCAAGTGAAAGAATCCAAAATTAGTAGACTGACTCAGGAATATGAATCTTTTAAGATGAAACCCGGCGAGTCAATTACACAGATGTTTACTCGTTTCCTTGATATAACTAATCCTCTGCAATCTCTTGGTAAAGATTACAGCAATCACGAGAAGATTAGAAAGGTGCTGCAGGCTCTAACAAAGAATTGGAATCCAAAGGCCACAACAATTATTGAAGGAAACGACCTCACCACAATGTCGTTGGAAACTTTGATGGGCAAGCTCATGACCCATGAACTCGACTTGCAAGATTTTGAAGAAGCAACACCAAAGGAGAAAACTATTGCCTTCAAAGCTCATGCAAGAAAGCCGACATACAATGATTCCGATGAAGAATCCTCAAGTGGTGATGAACAAGCCCTACTTGTGAAGAACTTCAGAAAGTACCTAAAGTTTACAAGCAGAAAGAAGAAAGACGTCCAAGAAAGCAATGAAGATGAAACCATATGCTTTGGATGTAAGAAGTCAGGGCACATGAAGAAGGACTGTCCAGCTACCAAGAAGAGCAGTCCATATGACAGATCAAGATCAAGCAGAAAAGCTACAACTGGTCGAAAGTATGCCAACACAAGTATCTGGCATGAAAGCGACGCCAGTGATTCTGAAGAAGAGGATAGACCCTGCGGAAATGCAAATGTCTGTCTTATGGCATTTGACAAGGTATCTTCAAACCCTCTATATGATGAATTTACTTTCGATGAGTTAGAAAATGCCTTTAGCGATTTACTTGAAGAACACAAAAATGTGCTTGACAAGTATAAGCAATCTCGAAAAGAGATTAAGGCATACACAATCGAGTTAGCTAGACTGTCCAATCTTATTCAAGATATTAAAGAGACGTCTACTACCGGTAACACGGAAGAGATAGCCAAACTCAAGGTAGACTATCATGAAGCTATCCTCACTATTCAAAAGAAAGAAAGAGATTATGGTAAGATGCAAAAACTGTATGACACAGAGAAGAGGATGCACTTAGTAACAGAACAGAGACTCTCAGTTATGACTGCTAAATATGAAGAGTCTATTGTGATTTCTAAAAAGTTAGAAATCAAGTTAGGCAAACAGGAAATGCCTGTGACACAGCCTAATTTTAGTCCTAATGCAAAGCATACACCTAAGAGGACTAAAAACAAGAAAGCACAGAAGAAACACGAGTATCATCATGCTTTCACTTATAGGTTCTCCAAGAAACCAAACAAGCATGTGAACACAGTTTCAACCACATCTGGTTCTAAACTGACTTGCACTTATTGTGGTACACACGGACACATATCACAGTATTGTCTTACAAGAAAGCTTGTTGATAATCATACTTTAGTCTGGAGACCTAAAGCTAATCAGCATGGACCCTTCAGAAAATGGGTACCAAAGGATTCATCTACTTGTTTTATAGGTGGACCCTCAACCCTCTCATGCTAGAAGCAAATGGATCCTCGATAGCGGATGTTCGCGACACATGACTGGTGATGCATCTTTATTCGCTACGCTATCGATGAAGAAAGAAGGATACGTCTCCTACGAAAATAACTTGAGAGGTGATATTATAGGTAATGGTACTGTAGGTATTTCTCCTTATCCAATAATAAAGGATGTTTGTCTAGTAACTGAATTGAAACATAACCTATTGAGCATAAGTCATTTGGCAGATAATGGTTATGGTATCAATTTTGTGAAAGATAAATGTACCATATATGATATGTCATCTGGTGATCCCGTATATAAAGGGATTAGAGAAGACAATATTTATGTTTTCTTTTTGGAGAATACTAATAATGCAGGAAGGTGCCTAGTAGCTAATCAAGATGAAAGCTGGCTATGGCACATGAGACTAGGACATGCAAACATGGATACTATCTCACGTCTGAACACAAAGAAGTTGGTAAAAGGACTCCCAGAAATTCCATTCAAGAGAGACATGGTATGTGCTGACTGTGAAAAGAACAAAGCACATAGATCTTCTTTTAAATCCATCAACGCTTCATAGATCTAGCGACAGTGATGATGAAGATGCACCTACAAAGACAAAGAAGAGTTCTGAGAAAGATCCTACCCAAGAGGCAAGAACTGATAAAAGTTCCGAAGATGCAGGAACTGAGAAGAGCCTTGTGAAAGGTATGACCCAAAGATTCGAATCATTGAGATTCAAACCAGATCATCCAGAAACTCTCATAATAGGTGATGTATCCAAAGGTGTAAGTACTCGTTCATCTCTTAGAGATTCTGAAGTAGCAGCTAATGTAGCATTTATTTCACAAATAGAACCTAAGAATGTTGATGAGGCTTTTTCTGATGAATTTTAGATTTCTGCCATGCAAGAGGAACTTAATCAATTTGAGAGAAACCAAGTTTGGGAACTCGTTCCTAAACCTATTGGTCAATCGATAATTGGTACCAAATGGGTGTTCCAAAATAAACTTAGTGAAGATGGACAAGTTCTACGCAACAAAGCACGTCTAGTTGCACAAGGTTATAATCAAGAAGAAGGAATTGATTATGATGAGACCTATGCTCCTGTTGCTAGACTAGAAGCCATCCGCATGTTTTGCGCTTTTGCTTGTTTTAATGATTTCAAACTTTTTCAAATGGACGTAAAAAGCGCATTTTTAAATGGTTATTTGAAAGAAGAGGTTTTTGTGAAACAACCCCCTGGTTTTGAAGATTTTCAAAAACCTGATCATGTTTTCAAGCTTAAGAAAGCACTTTATGGACTCAAACAAGCACCTCGTGCTTGGTATGAACGCCTAAGCGCCTTCTTACTTGATAATGGATTTTCAAAAGGCAAGATTGATACTACTCTTTTTATTAAATCCATGAATAATGATATACTTCTAGTGCAAATTTATGTAGATGACATTATCTTTGGTTCTACTAATGAACAACTCTGTCAAGAATTTGCCAAGTGTATGCAGAGTGAATTTGAGATGAGCATGATGGGAGAGCTGAACTTCTTCCTAGGATTGCAAATCAAACAACACTCGAACGGAACATTCATCAACCAAGCCAAGTACACGAAGGACATACTGAAGAAGTACGACTTCGAGAATGTAAAGCCAATTGGGACTCCTATGGCTACATCTACAAAGCTTGATGCTGATGAAAGTGGCAAACCTGTTGATCAGCGTAAGTATCGAGGTATGATTGGTAGTTTATTATATTTAACTGCTAGTCGCCCTGATATTATGTTTAGTGTTTGCATATGTGCACGATATCAGGCAAACCCTAAGGAATCACATCTTAGTACCATTAAGCGTATCTTCCGATACCTTAAAGGAACTTCTACAGTTGGCTTATGGTATCCCAAAACCAAATCCTTTGACCTTATAGGTTACTCGGATGCGGATTTTGCTGGATGCAAAGTGGACCGTAAAAGTACCAGTGGCACATGTCATTTCTTAGGAAAGGCCTTAGTCTCTTGGTTTAGCAAGAAACAAAATTCAGTAGCATTATCAACAACTGAGGCTGAGTATATCGCCGCAGGACGTTGTTGTGCTCAAATTTTGTGGATGAAGCAAACCCTAGAGGACTACAATCTGCACTATACAAATATTCCTATTTATTGTGATAACACTAGTGCAATTAATTTGACTAAGAACCCTATCTGTCATTCACGCACAAAGCACATAGAAGTTAGACATCATTTTTTACATGATCATCAACAACACGGGGATATTTGCTTAGAATTTATTGATACTGAACATCAACTAGCTGATATTTTTACTAAACCATTGGCTGAAGACCATTTTAACAACTTGAGGCGTGAGCTCGGCATTCTTGAATTCTCGGTTTCTTAAAACATATGGTAATTAAAACTGCATTTATAACTTGACAATTTATTATTTAATAAAAATTATTTTTGGGGACAAACTTACAAAGGGTAATGTCTGTCACCACGGCTACGGTCGAAGCGAAGCGGTACTTAAGAGTTCCCCGGTGAACCACCGTTAGCTGGGACAACCCCTATAGTTAACCCGAAAATAATAGCAGTTATTTAATAAACCAGTCAAATGTTACTTTTTACAGTCTTTATTTACCTGACTGCTTTGACTGTCTCGGGAATACAAGTGGCCGAACTCGGCCCGAACTCTGACCGACTTCGGACCGAATTCGGACCGAGTTCGGTCGGCGCTGTGATGGTTCCAGAACCGAACAGCCGGCCCTAGCACCTATTTAATTCATCCTTTCTTCTACTTTTTCTCCACACCAAAACGTGGAATACTTCCATCTCCTACTAGAAATCCTTCCTCCTCCTTCTTTGCAAGGAATCGACAAGTTCAAGTGGGCGATCTTCTTCCTCATGGCTCCGAAACGTCAACGAGGAAATTCTTCTCAAGGTGCTTCCTCCTCATCTGACTACACTCCGGCAAGTCTCTTCAGTCCAGCCAAACCTAGAGATCCCGAGGAATATGATAGCACTTTGTTTCCCGACAAAGACTTCTCCGATCTCTGGTTTGATTCTTTCTCTCTTCGTCGTATTTGTGCTGGAGCCTTCGTCAATTTTACAACTTTCTTTGAATATGCTCCTGTTTTTGATCAACTTGGATTCCGTGACTTTTTCGAGGTCCAAGATAGCATTTACGACAATGCAGTCCGTATGTTTTACTGCAATTTGCAAGTAAAACAAAATAGGAATTTCTATTCCTGCATTGCTGGACAGGAATTAGAATTTAGCGCCACCGATATCAGTGAATATTTTCACATTCCTGATCTTGGTGATGTACTTGTTGACATCCACCATATTCAATTCCCTGCCGATGTCACTTTAGCTTCCTTTAGGGAATTGATTTGTCACCCTACTCCTCCTCCCCGGAGAATCTTTTCTAGACATCTAAACCAAACTTTTTACGAGCTTCATCGTATGATTTTTTCGGCCCTTCTTCCGAAGAAAGGCTCTACCGATGAAGTTACATTTTTGGAACTTTCTGCTCTTTATCACATTCATTTTGGAATTCCTTTCTCTGTTCCAAAAACTATGATGTCTTGGATGCTCAGCTGCAAGAATGCAGGTAGGAACCTAGTCTTTCCTATGCACCTAGCTAGTATTTTTCGACGTTTTGAGATTGATCTCGAAACGTGTGCCATTTCTTCTCCACCTGTTGAGTTGACCCGCTCTCGTCGGTTTCCTCAACCTCCTGGTGCTGCTCCTGCTGTCCCAGCTGCTGATGCTGAGGCCCCTCCAGCTGATGCTCATCCTACTCCGGCCCATGCCCCAGGACTTGATCAGGCATTCTACCAGCGGTTTGATAATTTCGTTGCCGTTTCCACGCAACGTTATCAGGACTCCGAGTTTCGGCACATTTCTCAGGCCCAGGTGCTGAGAAACAGTATTGCCGATCTCCACTACAGCCTGGTTCAGGATCCAGTCCGTCCACTCACTATCCTTCCACACCCGGCTTTTCCTGGTCCTCGTTTTACTGATGAGGTCACTTTTCAGTATTTCGACCCGACCACTGCCTATTTCCCTCATGATCCTCCCGATGCGGACGACCCAGCGTTGTGATAAGGATTCAGCCATGGGATAGTGGATTTAGTTTTGATTTAGTTGATGCAGTTTATGTAGTAGTTTTATTTTTATTTCATGTCTAAACTGTTTCAGTTAGACTTTATCAGTTGTATTTTTTGGATTATTAGTGGAACCTCTATGATATTTCAGTTTATTATAGTTCATTTTATTCCAGTTGTCTATGCTGTGATTACTTCTTTTTACTTCACTTTGTCGTATCTATTCTATTGTTGGCTTCATGATTTACGGGGGAGCCTATTCATTTTACTACTTGACAAAGGGGGAGAAAAAGAGTATACCAAACGCATATCCAAAACAAAAACAATTTAATTTTCAGGTATTTTTGTTATTTTGTTCTATTTGATAAAAATATATTTTGGTATAGACTCAAGTTTGTTAATTATCAAAATGGGGGAGATTGTTGGCCCATTCCACGGTCACACCCGATTTCGATAATCAACATATACTTCAGTCAATACACAAAATATAGAAAATGCTGCTAACTATTTCAGGATGCATGAAATCATATTCAACGGACGATGTACTGCATAAATCAAAGCGTCAAAGTCATCAAAATCTTCTGAAGACTCTTTTCTACTTTTATTCTGTATTTTACATTTTATTGAGTCTAGGAATTACTTTGTGAAATCAATTATGGTAATACTGGCTTAGGGTTAAAATTGTCCTCATTTCTAGAATCCTATTTTTACCCTTTCGTATTTTCAGTTACAAATATTTCAAAATCATATTTCGAAAATATTCTTTTCAAATGATTTTACAAATAACCAAAAACCAGTTTGAAAACTATTTTTTTTTTACAAAAGAATTTCAAAATATCTCCTGACAGAACTCCCAGCCGAGTTCGGCCCGAGTTCGGTCCGAACTCTGACCGAGTTCGGTCAGTTTGTATTCAAACTTCAGTTGCCTCCAAATCTGCGAGCAACGTCTATTTTGCGAGATATTTGCACCCGAACTCTGCCCGAGTTCTGCCCGAGTTCGGTTGGTGAAAACACCTATAAATAGAGAAGAACTTTTCACTTCAAATCATAAATTCATTCTTCATCTTCTCTTCTCTACTATTCAAGTGTTTTCTAAACGATCTAAGATTTTCAAATCTCACCTACACATCTCTTAGCCAAAAGCCAGTACTATCAGAGTTGATTTAGAGTCTTTTGGTTACTCAAGAGTTGTAAGAGGTCGTTTGAGTTTCAACAACTTTTCTGTTGTGGAGCCGGTCGTGCGCTCGCCTCCAAGCACGGTATTGTGAAGCCGGTCGTGCGCTTGTCACCAAGCACGGTGTTGTAAGAGATTGCAAGCTCTCAGTTAAAGCTTGTGCCATAGTGGATTAACATCGAGCAAGAGTACTCGAGACTGGATTAGTCCTCTCAGAGGGATACCAGTATACATCGCTGTGTCACTGAGTTTGATTCTCCTATCTTTATTTACTGTCTCTTATATATCTGCCATAGTTTAATTTTTTTTGGTGATTATTTTCCGCTGCACACACGCACTCTATTCACCCCCCCTCTAGAGGTGCTCAACGATCCTACAGGGTTCAGCTTACGACTGGTGTCGTAGCTTACCTGATAACTCTATTTCGTCTTTTGACGAATTCAAGGCAATGTTTCTCTCCTGCTTCTATGAAGGAGGTATGGACATGAACATGTCCTCCTTGATAGAAATCAAATAAAAGGAGAAAGAAGATACTCAGACGTTCATTGAATATTTCCGACATGCTACTCTAAAGATGCCTCCTGGTATGCCAGATTCAGCGTTGATTGATACATGCAAGATGAATCTACGACCATCCATTGCTGTCTTCACAGGTTCCCAATTCACAGATTGGGCTTCGTTTATCATAGCAGCAGTTTCTGCCGAGACCAATGGTAGGTTGGCTCGTGTACACGGGATGATTTTCGCTTCAGAAGATAAAGAAAAGAAAAGTAATCCTGGTAATAATCCTGGCAATCGTAATGTGAAAGGAAAAGATACTCTTATGGTCAATCTTTCCAAGAACAAAATGACGTCAAGTAATCAGGAATCTTCCAGGCCAAAGGAAGAATACTCTTTTGACGAAAGTGATATCCCAGGGATATTTCAATGTCTGGTGAAAAGTGGTGAACTTCAGATTCCAGAGCCAAAAAGGCCTAATGAGGTGAATCTGACTGACAATCCTAAATATTGTATCTATCATAGATACATTAATCATCCTACCAGTGCTTGCTATGTCTTGAAAAAGAAGATCCAAGAGCTGATAAATGGTGGCGCTATCACTTTAACCAATGATGACCATACTGTTACGACCAATATGATTTCTCTTCAGTTCGGGGATTTTCCTCCACAGCAAGTCCCAGATGGAATTATCCCAATTCCGAAGGCGACGATGAAGATCGTGAATATCCCGCCTACCAGGGAAGAAAATGTAGGATTGCTGCCACTCACACTAAAGAATGGTAAAATCATGTGGGTACATCCTGACTTAGTGCCTGAGTTGGAAAGTGAAGATAAAACTTTAAAATCTAAGAAGGGTAAGAAAGTCAGAACCTGTAACATGATTTCCCATGTTATTCCAGATCCCGATGACTCGGATCACCTATGGGATGGCCTCCCTTTAGAAGATAGATTGAGAGGATTGAACATCTGTCCTCCAAGTCTAGCTTCACCTACCAAGCTCAAGCTTACTCATCAGCAGTGGCTATCCATGAATACTATTTCTTTATACCGGGCACAACAAGTCTTTGCTGCTTATGAAAAAGCTCCGACAGCGATTTCTCCTCGTATCCCAAACCCTTCTCCTCCCTTAACTACAGAGACGTCTATGCTTCATTTTCCTGTAGTTGCAGAGGTTCCTTCCTCTTTCTGTGTTGGAACACCTGTCCAAAGTTTACTGCCTATCCACTTGTATAGTCAGCAATATGTCCTTCTCATGAGGAAGATGGGTTACGACTTTCAAAAGGCAGAAGGTTTGAATTATGATAAAGGAATACGTCTTTTTTTACAAATTCAAAATCAGAATTCTACTGCTGGATTGGATTCTGAAGTTCCTCGTAACAACCCTCACAAGAAAAAGGCTAAGGAAAGAAAGACTAAATCCTGTAATATGGTACTCTCTTCTCCTGAGTATGAAGAAGAAACTTTTGCTGGTACAAGATCTGGAAAAGAGTACCACAAAGACTATGAGGGATCCTCCAAAGAAACAGAAGATGTAGTAGAAACTCTACTAGTTCAACCTTCTTCTGTTCCTGTTAAACCGTCTGTGGTTGAAAAGGGGAAACAGAAGGCAGTACGCTTTGATATCCCATTGAAGTCTGCTTCCAATCAGGGGGTGGCGATGAAGCCTTATAAGTTTGACATTCTAGCTCAGTTAGCCAATACTCCGACTAGACTATCTATATTTGAACTGCTTCGCCTTTCTAGAGAAAGCAGAGAGACTTTGAGCGAAGCTTTACTTCAAGCAGATTCATGCTTGGCTCAACTCAAGACTCCTGATAATATACCAGTATCATGCCCGCAATATCATAGTGTGATGGAAGCAATTCCCAACATCACCTTTACACAAGAGGATATGCTATTGAAACACAACAAGCATGATAGGCCTCTGTGCTACACTGGATATATCGGATCTACTGAAATTGACAAGATTTACATTGATCCTGGGTCTTCAATTAGAATAATTCTTCAGAGTATGCTAAGACCCCTGAGGATTCCTACTAGTGAGCTGACTCATACTAGTACTACGATAGTCGGTTTTAACTCTGGCAAGAGTAAACTACTGAGGAAGATTCGTCTGCAGATTCAGATTGGTGATCTTCGAACTATGGTAACTTTCTATGTTATCAACTCAGACGTCTCCTATAATATCCTTTTAGGGAGACCGTGGATTCATGAGCATAATATTGTACCTTCAACTCTCCATCAATGCTTCAAGTATGTGGATTTCCAAGGAGTTGTGAAAACTGAGTTTGCTGATATCAATCCCTTCAAGGGTGTCGAAGCCTATTTTTCTGATTCAAGGCTTTATAAACAAGAGCATGTGAAAGATATATCAGACATGGCTGAAGATCAATCATCATCTGAGGATTAGTCTATTAATGAAGATCCGCCAGAAGAGCAACCTTTGAAGATCATAATCAAGGGACGAATCCAATCCCAACCTATCAATGATCAACCTTTGATAATCAAAGTTAAAGGAAGAACTCAAACTTCATCTGAGGGATCAATAAATATTCCTGCTAAGAGCCAAGTTCAACCTTTCATGATCAAGGTCAAAGGACGTACTTCTTGTACGAATGATCTAGAACCACCATTGATTGTCAACCTTGGCAAATCTGTGCAGAAGACGGATGATGGTCCACTGTGATTAATCTGAAGCGAAGCAGTCAAATTGTAAATGATGTAAATATTGATCATTCTGTACTTTCTGATATTAATGAAGATTTCCTTTTCGAGTATATGGCTGTCAAGTTTATCGAAAGAATGACTTTATCTTCTGATAATCAAAGTCATCGATATAAAGACGACATCGAGCCAGAAGAAACTTTATACATCGATCATAAGGAAAATTCTTTCCCTCCTCATACAGATGTTGGACCGTATGCTCAAAGGTTCCTAACATCTTCTCCTTATCTTCTACCCGTTGCCGCTTCATCACAAGCTTGCGTAACTTTTAGACGTCATGAAGAATCTTACTTCGTGGTTCCGTCTGATAAGAAAAACAAGCATCAAATTGTGTTTGGCCTGGCTAGAAATATCCATGTTGCTCAGGCTGATGAGCTGAAGGATAAAGACAAGGGAAGAATCCAAATTGACAAGTATAGTCAACAATCTATCAAAATTATCCAGAACATGGGATATGACTTGAAGACTATGCAAGGTCTCAATCAAGGCAAGGGTAGACGACTACCATTATGTGGTGATCCGTTTTACCAAAAGCCTCATCATGGGTTGGGATATGATCTGTTCCACATGTTTAATGACGATATACAAGAAGAATTATCTTCTAGCTCTTCGCAATCATCAGATTCGGAAGAAATTCTATTCATCGAATCCGATATGTCTCGTTCCTCATATAATGAATCTGGGCAAATATTCTCAGTCAATATGGTTCAAGCCGATGATGAATCAGAGCCATTTGAGAATGATCCTTGGACTCAAGAGATGGATACTCAATGGGAACTTCGTTTTGAACAGCGACAGCCACCTACAGAAGATGAGGTTATCCAGATTGATGTTGGAGATGGAATTACGTCTAAACCAATATTCATCAGTAAGAATCTTTCTGAAGATGAAAAGAAAGAGCTGATAAAACTTATCAAAGATTACATTGATATCTTTGCATGGAGTTATGAGGATATGCCAGGGCTAGATCCTAAAGTTGCTACTCATAAACTCAATATTTTGTCTAATGTCAAGCCTGTAAAACAACAGCAACGGCGCTTTAGACCAGATATGATGGATGCAATTGAAGCAGAAGTCAAAAAGCTGATTACATGTGGCTTTGTTCGTGAAGAACAACACCTAGATTGGGTGGCCAATATTATTCCTGTTATGAAGAAGAACGGAAAAGTCTGAGTTTGTATAGATTATCGAGATCTTAATACGGCTTGTCCAAATGATGAATTTCCACTTCCCATTACTGATGTCATGATAGACAATACATGTGGTTTTGAACGTATGTCTTTCATGGACGGATTCTCAGGATACAATCAGATCAAGATGCATCTAGAAGATGAGAAGCATATATCTTTTCGAACACCCCTTGGGGTTTACTGCTATACGGTTATGCCGTTTGGTCTTAAAAACGCCGGTGCCATATATCAACGGACTATGAACAATATCTTTCAAGAACATCTACAGAAAATAGTTGAATGCTACGTAGATGACATTGCTGTTAAAAGTCAGTCAAAGAATGATCACATTCATGACTTGAAAACAGTATTTAAATTGATGCGCCAACATCAATTGAAAATGAACCCTACTAAGTCTTTCTTAGGAGTTTCTAGTGGCAAGTTTCTAGGATTTGGCATTACCTCTCAAGGTATCCATGTTGATCCTGATAAGGTTAAAGCAATTCTTGAAATGTGTCCTCCTCGTAATCTGAAAGAACTCCGTGGCTTTCAGGGCCGTATTGCTTATATCAAAAGATTTATATCTAATCTTTCTGGGAGATGTCAACCTTTCTTCCGTCTATTAAAGAAAGGGGTATCTTTCGTCTGGGATGAAGCGTGTTAAAAAGCCTTCAATGACATTAAGCAATATCTTATAAACCCGCCTGTTCTGGTACCTCCGGTGATAGGAAGACCATTTTTGCTATATGTTCAGGCCTTGGATCATTCACTTAGCGCTCTTCTGGCACAAAAAAGTGATATGGGTCATGAACAAGCAATATATTATCTGAGCAGAATGATGGTCGGAGCCGAACACAGATATACTCCTATGGAAAAGGAATGTCTAGCTTTGGTTTTTGCCGTCCAAAAGACAAGGCATTATGTCACTGGACAGACTATTCATGTCATCTCCAGAATAAATCACATTCGGGTATTGATGAGAAAACCGAGCATTCTTAATTCCATGTTAGCTACCTGGACGATGTTGCTCACTCCTTATGACATGATTTATGTGCCTCAAAAATCAGTGAAGGGCCAAGCGTTAGCTGATTTCTTAGCTGCTCATCCTATACCTGAAACTTCAAAGTTATATGAAGACATTCCAGACGAAGTAGTGGATTGTAACATGACTCTGAAGAATGATATATGGTAATTATATTTTGATGAAGAATCACGAGTGGGACCTAAAGGCAATATTGTCTCTGGGGTAGGAATTGTCTTGGTTTCTCCTGACAAAATGGTCATATACCGTGCCAATTCTCTTAATGAGCCATGCTCTAACAATGTAGCAGAATATAATGCTCTATTGATTGGTCTCCAAGTAGCAAAACAATTGGATATTGAATTCTTAGAGGCTTATGGAGATTCTCAATTGATCGTTAATCAAGTTAGAGGGACTTATGAAGTCAGAAATCCTGATCTCATCCCCTATCATCAGGTGGTAGTCGAGTTGGTCCTATCATTCAAAGGATTCTTTATTGAATTTGTACCACGTTCTCAGAATGTGGAGGCTGATGCTCTTGTCAGCTTAGCTGCAGACTTGGCTGTCCCAATCCGAAGGCAAAATACAATTACTTTGTTGGACCGAGACTTATTCTGTGTGAAGAGTAATCTATATATTGAACAAAGTTATGTTATAGAAGCAAGTTCCCAGCAGAAAGATTGGAGAACTCCATTCATTGATTATGCAGTTCATAGGATTTTGCCTGAAGATCCTAAAGAAGCTGCATCAATTAAGAGACGATCGTTTCGATTCTATTATGATTCGTCTTTACATATGCTATATCATCGTTCATATGACAGACTCTTGCTGCACTGTCTCTCAGAAAGTGAAGCCAAACAAATACTGCGTGAGGCTTATGATGGTGTCCGTGGTGCTCATCAACCGGGTCCAAAGTTACAAGATCGCATTCGAAGAATGGGGTATTATTGGCCCTCTATGATAGCAGATGCTGTAGACTATGCCAGAAGATGTAAAGCATGTCAGATTCATGCTGATTTTATTCATCAGCCGTCTGAATTTCTATATCCTACAGCAGCCTCCTGGCCCTTTGAAGCTTGGGGTATGGATGTCATTGGTCCTATTAATCCTCCTTCTATTAAAGGACATCGGTTCATATTAGCTATAACAGATTACTTTTCTAAGTGGGCAGAAGCAGTCCCCCTTGCGGAAGTGAAAACATCTAATGTGATCAGTTTCATCAAGCACCATGTTATTTATCGCTTCGGGATTCCTCGACGGATAATTCATGACAATGGTCCATAATTTGCCAGTCAAGCATTTTATCGATTCTGTGACAAGAATCGAATTCAGAATTTGGCTTCTACGGCTTATAATCCAGCTGCTAATGGTTTAGCTGAAGCTTTTAATAAGACAATCATTAAACTTCTCAAAAAGTTTGTCTCTTCTAATAAACGTGATTGGAATGAGAAACTTGGAGAATGTTTATGGGCTTATCGAACAACAGTCCGGACTCCTACTGGTTTTACGCCATTCTCATTGGTTTATGGATGCGAAGCTGTTCTCCCATTGGAAATCCAGATCCCTTCTCTACGAATAGCCATTGCTAATGAGCTAACTACAGAGAATAATGATCTCTTACGACTCCAGGAACTTGAAGGATTGGATGAGAAGCGTCTTCAAGCACAACAGCACATTGAACTATATCAAGCCCGCATATCTCGAACTTTCAATCATAAAGTTAAAGAGAGGGTATTCAAAGTTGGCGAACTTGTATTAGCTGTTCGGAGACCGATGGTAATGACTCATAAAAGTAAAGGGAAATTCCAAGCAAAATGGGAAGGCCCTTATGTAATTGAGTCCGTATTTTCCAATGGCGCCTATCGATTATCAAAGCCCAATGGAGATCTGCTCATGATGCCAATCAATGGCAAGTTTCTTAAGAAATACTATGTATAAAAAAAAGGAGACATAATGAAAATAAAGCTCCTTTTATTATTTTTGTTCGAAACAAAAGACTAAGGATGAGGGCCACTACCTTCATTATTGAATACATAGTCGGCCAATGCATAGAAGGCGTCGTTTTCTGAACTCATGAAAAATTTATAGACAGCCATCCTCGACGCTTCTTCTTCAGGAGTTTTTCCTGGCTCTACTAAAAAAGCAAGGATGTCTTCAGGTGGCTTGGACGTAGAAGAGCTTCCACCTATTTCAGTTGAGCCTGATGAGCCTGATACAGGGGGCTCAACGGGGAACGTCTCAATGATGCCCTCGATTTTTTGGGGGACTTTATTCTTTCGTCGTACATCCTCGGAAGACATTTCCAATAGAGGAGGAGAAATAAGAATGAAGGATTACAAGCAATTCTTACCTATTTATAGAAGAGGATTACTAATGAACTAGTCTCTGAAATTGAAAACGACTTTTTATTTCCGAAAAGACTCGTCCGTTCATGTTACCAGGTTCATCCATTTAATTATGGAATTGAATCGTCCTTTCTGTTCCCAAGAAATACGTTGATTCGTCCACCGTTTTGACGTATATGCTCACAATATCTGTCTTCTTATTCCCCAGCTACCAAGGTTTGGTTAAGCTGACTTCTTGTTTCCTGGGAAAGGGATTTTATATCTTCTATTTTATCAATTGATTAGAAAGTGGGATTCGCTATTTATCATGTTTCCATGACCTCTGAATAAATATTAAATCTGCTTTCTTTTCCTATCTATCACTTCTATTTGACCTCTGCATAGATATTAATCTAATTTTCTTTTGAGTTCATATATGCTATTATGTCCATATTACCTCTGATAGTATCATATACTCTAAAACAGAAAATAAGATTTTATTTATCTATCATGTCCATATTACATCCAGATAGATACAAATCATTGATCATAGAAGAATCATCATTTCCATTCCCATATCATCAAAAAAGTCTATTACATTTCTTAGACTTTCTTACAAATTATAATGGAAATCTCTTACATTCTTGGATTTTCATTCTATACACCAACGATAACCTAATAGAGATCTATTTCTTCTTTGATCTTCTTGGACGGGTTCGTTGTTGGTGGCAATTCTTGACTGTCTGAGCTCCCGTGGCAACCAGAACAGCAGGAATCAAACTCTGGTCTTCTCTCTCAGATGAGAGGAGAACCCCAGAGTATGGCAGCCCGAAGGCGTGTTGCTGCCAATACAATTGGTGGATTAGTGGCGGTACCTCAAAGGAGATAGGAATGTATCCAGCATTGGAATACGATTCCTAGTTCTGCCGTGAAAGGAACTCTACTACCCGATTTCTCGGGGTAGAGTTGACTCCACCATCCAACTCTCCATGTATAAAGGCTCTTCCTACCAACAGAGGAAGACCCTTCTATCTCACGAAGAGTTCTGAGTTGTTTGATTTGCGCGTCAAAAGCGCATGAACTCCCTGATGTTGATGTCAGAAGAACGCTCTTCACAACGTCAAAGTCACCAATGCCAGTTCTGGAAAAGCTGCTCAGCCAAACTTCTGCAGAAAACAACAAAGAAGAAGTGTTTTTAAACAGAAGTATTATCAGATGCGTATCAAACGCTAACTAAAAACAGATCACAAGGTTTTTTACGCCAGTGCTTCAGCAAGGCTTTTACGCCAGTGATTCAGCAAGGCTTTTTAAGCCAATGCTTCAGCAAGGCTTTTTACGCCAGTGCCTTAGCAAGGCTTTTACGCCAGTGCTTCAACAAGGCTTTTACGCCGGCGCTTCACAAAGGCTTTTACGCCAGTGATATGACAAGGCTTTTACGCCATTGCTTCAGCAAGGCTTTTACGCCGGTGCTTCACAAAGGCTTTTACGCCACTTGCTTCAGCAAAACTTTTTACGCCGGTGCTTCAGTAAGGTTTTTACGCCAGTGCTTCAGCAAGGCTTTACGCTCGTAAAATAGCTATTTTCAAACAAAAAATTCGAAGACAGATATTTGCTTACGATCGGACTTACCATTTGAGTCGAATGGTTTGGCTCTAATGGTGGTTGAATCTGCGTCTAATGACTGGGCATACAAAGGAACGCCGTTGGAAAGCTTCGCCATCCTCATTTGTTGGAGAACAACATCACAGAAAGTTATCGTCAGAGGAATGAGTACGAGAATATATGAAATATTCTCGGCTATTTATAAAGGCTGAAGAAACTGTTGGGATGAGTCTATTTCGGGAGAAGATCCTATTTAAAGGCTCTCGTAACCACAAGACAGATGCCACGTGTTGGTTTGTTTCTTGGGAATTAACAACCATAGAAACAGTCAAAATAGGTGTTGAACAGTTCTATCTACCAACAGATGAGGTCAACAGCAAAATTTTATTTATAAAGGGGGGAAGTGGACCCCTATAGATAAAAGTTTCGCAATACATAAAAACGTCATTTTTTCTCTCCTTCGTTGGGCTGACGAAGGAAGACACCTAGTTCATGCATATTGCGAATTCCGGAGCGGCGCATCAGATTAAGAAATGCTTCGACATCTCTTGGCCCTTCGTACGCAGTTGGGGGACCACCATCAATGCGACTAAAGACTGCAGGAGTCACTCCAAAACACTCTAAAAGGTTGCACGCTCGCTCGAAATCAAGCCTGGAGCTTGAAGCCTCTTTGTTGGTAATCTCGTTCTTCGACGCCAGGACAAAATGAGGATGAATGTCAAGAATAAAGAATTTATCCTTATTTATACAAACCAAAGCAACTCTTCACATTCCTCGTTGGAAACTGCTTACTCGGGAAGATGAAGAGACATTCAAAAGTTTCGAGAAAGAAATTTATTGTGACGGTTAAGTATTGACTGACATTAATTTTCTTTTGAAGAATACGCCGACTGTTGGATATCCCCGCTTTTACGCGGATGATGGTTGCATATCCCAAATTTTACGCTGGCAGATCAATTCTCAATTTTTACGCTTCTGTTCAAAGTGTTTCAAATTTTGGAGATATTTAAAAACTTTGAAGGGGGTCTTGTAGGAGCGTAAAAAGTGCTTCACAAGAAGGGTCAAAGTGATAGATCAGTCTACTCAAATTGATCCCCTTTATGCCAAGGAGAGGCTAATCACTTTACGCCTGTGCAAGCTGATCGTCTTACACTTGGGTCTAAACTGATGGCTCTTTACGCCTATGACTAGCCAACTACTCCTTTTACGCTAGGACAAGGCTGTCTAGTCTCGCATTTAATGAAGAACCTGACATGGAGATATTAATGATGGCATTTACCACAGAATCCAAAGGAATTTGTCTCATACAAAGACCATTATTGTCGTTTATGTGGATCGAGCTACTTTACGCTCACTATATGGTTTCTTTTATGCACGGAGTTTTACACGAGTCTTTACGCTCATAAAACAATGTGTGCGTAAAGTCTATTTGAGCCATTTTACGCTCAAGGTTATTTAATAACCACTTTACGCAGGAAACCTATGACAGAGCTATTTTACGCTCATCTTACTGCTTTACGCCCAGAGGATGTTGGGGCTATTTTTACCCCCTATTCTTTCTGGCCAGTTTGGAACGTGGTTTGCCTACATGGCCTCCATGCCACATATTTTGAAGAACGTGTGTACATGTATCCTATTCTTACTGAAATGATGGGACGCGTGTCAACGTATGCAAAGGATGATTCTGATCATGGGTGGCAGTTGTTAGCGTAAAGACAGATTTTGATGCTTTTTACGCACAGAAGCCCCAGTCTATAAATAGACTGATTTTTGAACGGAGAGAGACATACAGACACAGAGAGACAGGAGAGGATACAGAGATCAGAGCTTCGAGACTTTGATTCTCCGGAGCATTCTTCTTCAACTTTTCTTTCAGAACAGAGTGAAGCAAAGCAGGAAAGCATTCGGCCTCGCCATCAGTGCCCAAGTGCATCGATACCTTTCTGGTGACTTAGTTCTTCCAAGTTGTTCTACTTCAAGCAGTGATCTTCATCATCTTCATATGGTCCAAGGAACAAAGTGATCATTTATAGATCAGACTTCCATAGCAATACTTTCCCAGAATTAAATTTATACTTCTTGTACTTTTTCTCGTTTTATTTTCAAAATCCAACTTTTGTTTGGCATTTTTGTTAAGTGAAACAGAGTGTATAGGAATTGCGGAGGAGGAATGGTCCGTGGGAGGCACAAGGGAAGGGAGGAGCAGGCCGCCTTCGAAGATGCCAACAACAGGAGGAGTATTCCCCATCGGCTTATCGGCTTCAAGCATCGGAGAGGCGACCCCGGACGCGGTCGGCGCCATAGGGGGTCCTGAGAGGCCATCGGCCAAAGGGGGGCACTAATCTTCGAATGCACTGGCGTACGGGCAGGAGCCACGACCGACGGAAGGGGCGTCTTAGGTGGACACATGGGAGAAGGGGCGCAGCTAAACGCATGAGCGGGAGGGCCAGCGCCCGATGTCGGTTGTGCCAAAGAGGGGCACGAAAATCCATGCATGAAAGGGGGGTCCCGTATTTTCGGCGCAAACCATAGGTTGTGCCCGGGTGATCCAAGCTTGCGTTCTGCTGGAAAGCCCAGGAGAGCGGGGCGCAGGTGGGGGTTAAGAGGGGGTTAGGGAGCGCGCGAGAGGACAGGAGGCACCAGCACGACTCGACGCGTCCCCCAAGGGGAAAAGAGGGTGGGAAAGCCTCGGGGGCAGTTGGGCGTGCAGGACAGCTGGTCCTCGAGACCAACGGCGATGCCATGTGAGGGGCATGGGGCGCCACCCATGGGTTGCGCCATGGGGGTGCCAGGTGGCGCCCAGAGGGGGAGCCCTGGGGTACCATTCACTAGCGAGTCGCCCAACGGGGAGGATAGGCCACGAGACTGCTGGAGCCCTTGTCCAGCGCCTGGCGCAAGTGCCGGCACGCCAACCGGAGGGAGCTGGCAGAGGGCGGATGTGACCGCACATGCGCGTAGGTGTGGTACGGGGCAGAAGATAGGGGGTTCTTGGCGGCTGGGCCACCGGCGTCGGTCAGGACGACATGGGGGACGGCCACGGCCTCGCTGAACGGTGGACAAGAGAAGCAACTCATGGCGCAGCTCGTGAGATGCGCCAGGGGCTTGCCAGGTTGCGCCCAGGAAGAGATCCCGAGAATGGGTTGTGCCTGCACGATGCCCGAGGGAGGGAAGAGGCCACGTGATCTACTGGCGTCTCGGTGGCTGGAAAGGGGGCAGGCCAGCTGGCGTTCGGGGCCAGAGCCCGACATATGGGCAGGCGAGACGCCCGAGGTATGAAGACCGGGGGGTTCTTGGCGGCTGGGCCACCGGTGCTGGTTAGGACGACGGAGGGGGACGGCCACGGCCTCGCCGAACGGTGGACAAGAGGCGCAACTCGTGGCGCAGCTCGAGAGATGCGCCAAGGGTTCGCCAGGTTGCACCCAGGGAGAGAGCCCGAGAATGGGTTGTGCCAGTACGACGCCCGAGGGAGGAAAGAGGCCACGTGATCCGCTAGTATCTTGGAGGCTGGGACGGGGCAGGCCTGCTGGCATTCGGGACGAGTGCCCGGCACGTGGGCAGGCGTGGCGCCCGAGGGGCGAAGACTACTGATGGCTTCGACCACTCGCGCGCAGGGCTGCGATGCGAAGACCGGGGCGGTGGCAGGCTGGCCAGTAGAGCCAACGTCCCCGGACGCAACGACAGTGGAGGGGGCCACCTGGCTCGGGTCAGGCGTGGGAGCCACTCCGGCTAGGCTAGGAGGGCCTGGCCGGACTTCGACAGCATTAAACTACGGCGGGTGGACGGTACTGGCGTGCGGCGACGCTGGTCGGGTAGCGGCGAGGGTGTGGCACCGAACACACCAGCGCCCTAGGAGGTCTAGCTGCTGCTCTGTCCAGTCGTGAGAGAGGGGGCGCCGAGGATGGAAGGGGAGGGAGCTGGAGGGTGGCCGCCGTGGAGGCCTCGGCCGGGGGAGGTAAGGGTGGCGGAATCGCTGCCTCCGCCTGCGACTGGAAGACGGGGAGGGGCGGTCGCCGGAGAGGAGCGGGCGAGACGACGATGAGGGCTGGGGGCATGGCGGAGACAGGGAGGGTGGGGGGATCCGGAAGGTGAAGAGGGAGGGGAGAATTTGCCATTATATATATATATATATATATATATATATATATATATATATATATATATATATATATATATATATTGATAAAGCAATTTTCTTGAAAGAAGAGGCAGAAGGACATGGATCGGGTCCCAACACCCGGAAAAGGACAAGGGCCGGGTCCTAACACCCGAAACAAAATACAAACATAAAAAACAAAAGAGGGGCGGCCAACACTGGGCCAGACCCACATGGCTCGAACCCAAATTCAAAATTCAAAATGCAAAGGAGACCGGTAGGAAAGAGAACGGGCGCGCAGCCCGAGAGAATCTCGGGCCCCTCGTCCGCGAGCCCCGAGGCAGCCCATACGAGGGTGCGCGACCCGAGAAGACCCACGCGGAGGCGGGCGACCTGCTCGAGGGAAGAAGCGCTCTGCATGAGGCTCCTCAATCCTCCCTCGACATGACAGAGAGCCGGCAGGGGATGCCGAGAGGGACGGTGGCTTCGGCGGACTCCCGACGACGGGGGCGAGGGCAGCCAATACGAGGACGACCCGATGGGGGAAAAGACACCACACGCAGGGGCGGGGACTCCGACGAAGGGGGATAGGACTGTTGCTCTGACCGAGGGGAGGGGCAGGTGCACTGCCCGAGGCGGGGGAGGCCCGAGGGGGCGCTCGGCGCGTAGAGGGCGCGCAGCCCGGTGGGGCACTCTGCCAGGAGAAAGGAAGACGGGGGCTGAGGGATCCGGCCATGACCACCGGTGGGGAGGGGAGGCCCGGAGGAGGGGCCAGCCCGAGGAGGAGTGCAACGCTGAGCCCGGGGAGGGGCCTCTGCGAGGGGAGCGTCACGCCAGCCAAGGGCGGGACTCTGCGACGGAGCCACGGTGAGGATGGCCTCGACGAGTAGGGGAGGAGGACATGGATCGACTCCGGAGGAGGGGAGTGGGAGGGCAACGGTGAGGAGGATCCGTCGACTCCACAGAGTGGAAGACGCACCACAACGGAGGCGAGGGACCAGGACACCCGGGGGGAGGAGGAGGAGGTGGTCAGATTTTGGGGGGCCACGGCCGAGGAGGGAGGCCAGACGAGGGGGCCGGCCCCAAGTGAGGGAGGACGATGAACAAATCGGCCGAAGGACCCGAGGCTGCGGCTAGAAGGAGAAGGAGATGCTCGGCCCCAAAGGGGGAACGAGAGACGCGCCACGACCAGGAAGGGGAAGGACCAGCTCCGCCGAGGCTAGTGGAGGGAGGGGAGGGCGCCACCGAAGGGACTGGGAGGGGGTGCCACCTCAGAGGGGGGTGGGCCGGAAGGAAGGCCGCGGCCGAGGGTGCCGCGGCAAGAGGGGCTGCTGGATAGGGGGACGCCGGGGCAAAGGCGGGAAGGCCTGGCGGAGCGAGGAAGGTGCCTGGAGGGGACGAGGGGGGGCACCGCGGGGGAAGAGACGGAGTGCCCGGTCCACCTCAGAGGGGGAGCGCCTGGTGGAAAGCCGTTGTCGGGGCTGGGGGAGGCGCGACGAGGGGTACAGCGGGAGGAGGAAGCACCGGGACGGGATGGGGGACATGCGGAGCGGGGAGCGACCCAGGCGGAGGGTCAAGGAGGGAAGGGGCCTGGGAGAATCCGGAGGGGCTACCAGTGAGGGAGAGCCGGCCCGTCTGCGCCGAGGCAGGTGGTGCCGCGGACGCCGGAAAGGGGGATGGCGCTGAGGATGGAGAGGGGGAAGGAGGGAGAGGGCGCCGGCGAAGGGATGAGCCCAGGAGAAGGTCGGTCCGCCGGGGAAACTGGAGTGGCGTGGGTAGGCGGGGCGCAAAGAAGGGGAAAGTGGCTGGAGGGCGCGGCTAGCCCGGGGAGGCCGACCGCCCACGGGGGGACGCCGACCATGACAAATAGAGGGGTAGCGCCGGCGGCCGGAGGGGCCCGGCGCCTGCTCCGCTTCTTGGGGAGCATCCCGAGAGCTGTTATTTTTAATATATAATATATATAATATATATATATATATAGCCCAAGTGGTTAGATTGGGGGGCTCACTTGGTGGAGGTCCCAAGTTCGAGGCCTCCCTGAGCACGGGGTGGCCACGCTCCCGGACTGGGGCCCGCAAGAAATGCAAATGCATATATATATATATATATATATATATATATATATATATATATATATATATATGAGGTGGGATCGGCTTCACCCCCTATTTTGTCCACCCCCTTATCATCCTCATCTTAGCCGTTGGATTAGATTTAATAAACGGCTAAGATTAAATTAAATCTCTCTCCTAAAATTAGAATAAGGGACTAACCAAAAATAATACTCTCCAAAAAAAGAATCAGCGTATAAACTAAACAGGAGAGAGAGAGAAAAAAATCAGCGTATAAAGTAAATAGGAGAGAGAGAGAGATCAGAGAAACGAAAAGAAGGAAAAAAATTCCCTCACCTACTCCTCTGCTCCTCCTGTTCTCGTGTGCACTCGGCTTCATCTTCTCTCGCTCTAGAGTGAGCAATAAACATCGCCAGTCAGAGTGAGGTGTCGAGAACTGAAGGCCATGGCTGCTGCTGTAAGGAGGATTGCTTCCACTCTGCTCTCCTTCGAGGAGGTGATGGTACTGTAATTTTATTTGTTTCTATCTGTATTTGATGAGGAGTGGATAAAGATGGAAACTTTTTGAAATTTTGTGCAGTTTCTTTCTCTTGTGGGCATCTCTTGGTTTGATTGTTTGTGTAGAAATGAAAGTTTTTTTTCCATTGTTTTTAAGCATATGAAGGTTTTTTCTTCAAGGAAAAAAAGGGTTCCTTATTACTATTTTAGTTATTTGATTTTGGAGGAAGTTCTATGGTAGGTATTTGTTAATTTAATGGGGTGGATATTTATTTTCTTTTTGGAAGTTTGGTTCTTCTGTTGCTGTGGCAATTGCCAAATATAAGTTCTCGTGGATAATGGTGAATATGGATTGGGTGGTCAAAGTTGAATGTTTGGACTCTGGAATGAAACTTTTTTTGGTTTAAAATTCATCTCTTATTTCTTGTGAAAGAAATGTATTTTCCAGAAAGTTGGGATTTTTCAGATTTTCTTTTCTTCTTCTGGGCACTTGCTAATTTTACTGATGAGATTTCTTACATGGGGATTTTTATTTATTTATAATTATTTGGTTTACTGTAATATTGTTGATGTTTGGATGAATTTAATTTTATGGATTGATTACACACAGTTTTCTTTCCTTGAGAAAAGCTTCTTGTTCTTTTATTTTTTTTGTTAAATTTGCATGTGGATATAGTTTCTGTTCGAATAATTTTGATGGTTGATGATAGCCTATATTTAAAAGTAACTAAAGTATTCGCTAGGGGGCCTGCCTAATTGTTATCCCTAAGCAAGAGCCTCTTACATTCTACTGATTACAGAATGCTTGATGAATTTCTTCTCAGGTGCTACACCAGGGATTCAAAGGTTCGGCACTGCTATAGCATTTGAAGAACAACCAATTATACCTTCGGTGAAAATAAACCATACGCAGCTTCTAATCAATGGGAAGTTTGTGGATTCAACATCAGGTATATTGGTTAATTTATTGAAATGTGGCATTGCCTGTTAGCCTCTGATAGTCCTGGAAATTGAGTCTAATGGGTTGGATCGGTTGCTTCAGGAAAGACTTTTCCAACTTTGGATCCTCGAACAGGGGAAGTTATTGCCCATGTCGCTGAAGGAGATACAGAAGATGTCAATCGCCTTGTACTTGCTGCTCGTAAGGCATTTGATGAAGGACCCTGACCTAGGATGACTGCTTATGTAAAACTCTGAAGCTTATCTAAGATATCGTTCCTTTTGTGACATATACTTTATCATGACGGCTTTTAGAAGATTAGAGTGTTTCTCCTTGGATGATTACTTGCTTGAAATTCATAGATCTCTACCTTCCTACTGCTCCTGCCTACTGCTGTTCTCATATCTAGGATACGCCTATGACTTGCCTACTTGTGCAGGCTTACCCCTTGGAACATGCCTCTGACTTGCCTATAGTCGGGCAGTCTAGCCCCTTGGGACCAATGTGTTGACACCAATTTGGCAGAAGTAGAAAATTTGTTACTCCTACAGAATTATCTTAGACAAGTAGTATTTCTCTATACTTTGAAGGAAGAAGGTGAAAATTTGTTAGCCCAAGTATAGGATTTGGAATATTGTTGTTTGATTTAGTTTAGTTACTTGACAAGTGAGGTAGTTGTTCCTTACTGCCAACCGTAAAGATCTCACTGGAAGAACCACTTGCATAGTTAACTCTACCATGGTGAAATATGGTAAAAGTATCTTGTTAGTACTTCCATGAACCCTTTCTAGGAAAGGATCGTGATCTGTAGTTATCATCATTTGAGGAGGATGTCCAATTGATGATTTCTATCGGTTTAGTCAACAAAATATTATACCAAGTAGTTTCTTATCATTATCTTTTAATTATCTTTGTCCAGGAAAGGTCACGTATACTGTTACGTGCAGCAGATTTGATTGAGAAGCAAAATGACAAAATTGCAGCCCTAGAAAGTTGGGACAGCGGGAAGCCATACAAATAGTTCTCCCCATTGTTTACACTGGTGATTATTCATGCGAGGAAGATCGACACCTTCGTACTGCTGAAACCCCACAGTTCTCCCCTGATATCTGTATCATTTAGTCCACCTGTGGCATCCAGACCCACTAGCCCCGTCACATCCGCAAAAAGTGCTTCACTGATGTAATTCACTCCACCATCAGCCAAGGAGGACGAGTTCTCATTCCTGCATTTGCACTTGGACAAGCCCAGGAGCTGCTCCTCATCCTTGACGAGTATTGGGCAAACCATCCCGAGCTTCATAATAATTAACCTGCCATTTTTCTGCTGACTGCAGTTTTACAAGATCAGATTTCATGAGTTATAGTTTCTTTTGCTCTGGAATGTGGTGTAAAATTAAATTGTATGCTCATGGATGTAAATTGACTTTTTCTCTTGCTGTGTTGTGAGAATATGCCGAGAATCTAAGCTTTATTTCAACAGTTGCTTCTAGCACTGACTAATGCTTGTGCTGTTTGCATCTATGCATTTTTATGATAAGCAGAGGAACATGTGAGGTACAATTTTTTGCAATATTTCTTTGTGTTCATACAATATTCCTTTATGTTCATACATGTGAGGTACAATTTCTCAATCCTACATAATTTGTGGGAATTTCGGAGCCAGCTGGTGACATGAACGAAACTGGGGTCTTCTCATTGATGCTTAATTTGTAGTTGTACCAGTAAATTTGGCTTAGGACAATGAATAAACAATGAATAAGTTGGGTATGAACTATGACCACTGACAGATACATAGATCTTTGCTTCTTCGTTGGCTAAGGGGACTTGTTTCTGATTTGCTAAGTTAGAGACGGACGAGCATTTAGAAGCAAGGTCTCTTTCGAGCTTGTTCACTGAATACACATATATGAAGTTTCCAGAGACAGAAGCAAGTTCCAAAGGGATGTTTCATCAGCCATCAGTAGCTCGATTATGAAGTAGCATCAACACAAATTCTTATAGCTATAAATATGTACAGAGCTTCCTTCTTTTGGGAACATAATATTCTAGCTTTATTGATAACCCACTAATGAAACAAGATGGAAGCTTAAACCAGCTGGTATGTATTAAATGAAACATCACCATTACACCATTTTATAAAGATAAAAAGGTCAATTGTAGATACTATTCCGTGTCCGTTCAAGATACGGGCATATGATATAGCTTTCACACAATTCATTGAAGTTGCAGCTACAAACATTAAGCATGATCACTGAAATAATCAAATTATACACACGATTCTGAAATAGGAGATGGACACTTGCAACTAGGTAAACATGTTTGCACGAACACGGATACAGATACTGTCTTTCTGTGTCAGTTCAATATAGGGGCAGATGATATAGCTTTCACACAATTCATTGAAGTTGCAGCTACAACTTTAAGCCTGATCTCTGAAAGCATCAAATTATACATTTTGTGATATAATCCTGATCATTAAAATGGCATCCATATCGTACTCAACTACACCATTAAGAAGTCTTATCAGGACTACTTTCAGTTGGATGGATAGTTCCTACTTGCTCAATCCTAACAAAAAAATTTATAAACTGTTAGAATCTAAGAACAAAGCTACACACCTGAAATGAATACACAAAACTGTTAGAATCAGAATCAAAATTTGTTCTTGTTCATTTTACACAAATAAACTCAAGAACAAAGCTACATGACATGCAAGGCAATATTAATCAGAATCTAAGAAGTACACACCTGAAATGAATACACAACTAGTGTCCAAACAACATCTTAATCCAAATCCGTAACTTCATCACATTGGTCTGCAAATGAAAAAAAATTAATTTAGAAATATTCAGAAAAAAAAATAGGAAGACATTGGTAACAAAAGTATACCTGTTTCATTTTGGTTAGCCATCTTCTCAATTTTTTGGGATTCTTAGGACAGTTACGACTATCACGACCAGCGTTGACACCATTGCGCATCCTACAAACTCTTGCTTTGTTATTTTGGGTTGCTTTTTCTAACCCACTCTTTATTCTTTTGTTACTGGTCACAAACTCATTCTCAAGTACATTGGTTGTCTTATTTCTACCCTTTGTTTGTGAAATTTGTGGATCTAATAACAAACCCTCAACTCTACTAATACAAGGCGAATCTTCAGCCACATGTTCATTCTCCTTTTGATGCAAACGGTCATCCAATTCTTTTAATTCTTTTAATTGTTTGTGTAAAATATCAAACTCTATTTTTGAGTATTGGTATTTTAGTCCCACATCGGATAGTTGAACATGTGAAGTCTTAACTCCACTATATAAATAGAGCCCCTTAGCCTCCTTTGAAAGATGCACGAAGAAGAAAGTTAAAGATAGTCCGTAAAGTCCAAGAAGCCCGTTCAAGTCTCAAATATTGACTTACGAGCGTTCTAGAAGTTCTTCGTGAACTTGCTGGTTCCTGGAAGCAGATCGTGTTGGGCCGAATCTTACTTTGAGCAACGGTGATCTTAGTCACCCCAGCAAGAACCTTTCCTCTTCTTCTTTCTTCTTTCTTCTCCTTCATCTGAGTTGTAACTCAGTTATGTCCGTCAGCAACTGTGATTGCGAAGAAGAACGTGAGATTTATTTTCTGATTATTGTTGTTTTTGTAATCAGATTCATATTATAGCGTTCCTCTTGGATCTCGAGAATTATCAGAAGGTGAACATTTGTTGAACCTCTGATCTCGACATAGAGTCTACCATCTTTGGTCAAGCCCCGAGATTAACAATCTCAAAGCAAGATCCTTGTAGATGGAGAACTCTCGTGCTTCTCTCATCGATACCAGCTTAAACAAGTTGGAGAAATTCGACGGAGAACATTTCCAAATCTGGAAGAAGAAGGTCACCCTTAATCTTCAACTCGTGGACGTAGACCATGTGTTGATTGAGGATGAACCGACGATTCCAGAAGGAGGAACTGTCGATGCTATTGCTGCTGCACTCGTCAAGCAGAGCAAATGGAAGAGAGAAAACTACATATGTAAACTGCTGATTCTTAATTCTATGGAAGATTCTCTGACAGAGTCATATTCCAAGAAGGTGAAGGCCAAAAAGATCTGGGATACTTTGGGTAAGCTATATGAAGATAATGAGAACAGGTCCAAAATCATCATCGTCGAGAAGTACCACAAGTAGCTCTTCGAAGACGAGATGGCGATGCTACCTCAAGTAAAGAAATTCCTGAAGTTACGCCAGAAGTTAGATGACGAGAAGATGCCCTTCGTCGACAAGTTTGTCGTTGGAGGGATAGTCTCGAAACTTTCTGCTGGTTGGAGCAATTTCTATGCTAGAATACATCGAAAGAAGCTGGACATTAGCTTGGAAGATCTTCTAATAGAGATCCACGTTGAGGACGAAATGCGATCTCAACAGAAGATGGACTCTCTGTCCAAACAACTGGCTAAGGCCTACTTGGTGCAGACAAGAGAGTTCAAAGGAAAGCAGGTGGCTTCTCATCACAAGAAGAAGGACTCCACAAATCTGAACGTGAAGGGTCCTTCGTTCAAGCAACAGAAGTCTAAGTCCCACGTGACTTGCTTCAACTATGGCAAGAAGGATCACTATAAGAGAGAATGCAAATCCAAGCCCAAACAAGCTGAGCAAGGTGAGCCTAGCAAGGTTTCCATGGTTTCTAACATTGCTGCAATGATTGCTTAGGTTACAGCTGTGGGGGCTGACTCTGACTAGTGGATAGACACTGGTACGACCTGTCATGTCTGCTCTGACAAGGAATGGTTCGTCATATACCAGCCAACTTTTGAGAAAGTTATCATGGCGAACCAAGCCCAAGCTGAAGTTCTGGGGATTGAAACTGTAGAGCTGAAACTCACATCCGGGAACACTCTGACGCTTCAAGGTGTGAAACATGTTCTAGTAATTACAAAGAACCTGATCTCTTAAAGCCTTCTTAGCAACGTAGGCTTAAGGATGGACATCAATGCTGGCCAGATGGTGATGTCCAAGAAGAGAACATACTTCGGAAAAGCTTTTCAAACTGAAGGAATGTTCAAAATTCAGCTTGTAAACCAGTCAAATGTAATCAATGCAATCGTTCATTCTGATTATTCTCTTGAGTTGTGGCATAATAGGCTATGACATATTCACTGTAAAAGAATTAACAAAATGTCCAGTCTAGGACTTATCTCCAAATGTGGGGATAAGGTAGAGAAGTGTGAAGTATGTGCTCAGACAAAGATCACAAGGAACCCTTTCATCGGGTCAATCGAAGCACAGATCTTCTGGAGTTGGTGCACTCCGATATCTGTAACTTCAAGCAATTCTCTACAAAAACCGGGATGAAGTATTTCATAACCTTCATCGATGACTTCTCAAAGTACGCGTTCGTCTACTTGCTCAAGTCTAAAGACGAAGCGTTCAAGAAGTTCAAAGAGTTCATGGTCGAGGCTGAACGACAAACCGGACAACAACTCAAGAGGCTAAGAAGTGATCGAGGTGGAGAGTATCGATCTCATGAATTCACATTGTTCTGCAAAGAACATGGAATCATAAACGAGACTACTGCTCCGTATTCTCCTCAATCTAATGGAGTAGCGGAGAGGAAGAACAGAACATTGACAGAAATGATAAACTCAATGCTGCCAAATGCGGGTCTTTCTAAATGTTACTGGGAAGAAGCTACATTGACGGTTTATTCTAAATAGAGTGTCGTATGCAACTTCGGACGTAACTCCTCATGAACTCTGGTTCAAAGTCAGACCTAACTTGAATGTCATTCGAGTATGGAGGTGTCTGGCTTATGTGAAGCTTCCAGATCTAATGATTCAGAAGCTGGGGACAAGGACTACAAAGATGACCTTCTTGGGGTATGCCGAGACGAGTGATGCTCAGAGATTTTTTGATATTGAGTCAAATCATATCATCAAATCTCGCGATACTGAATATTTTGATGACAAGTTTGTAAGGCACAAGAACATTGTTCTAACGGACATTCCGAAGAATGATGAAGATGCAAAGGTGACTGAGATCTTCAATGAGCCAGTTGTCCAAGATGAAGTTGTTACTGAGGAGACAATGATTGAACCAGAACTCGCTGAGCCGTCGTCGAAGCGAGCGAGGAGGCCGAAGAACTTCGGAGATGACTTCATCACCTATCATATGGAAGCAGATCCGCTTACCTATGATGAGGCGATGAAGACCAGAGATGCTATTTTC
This sequence comes from Iris pallida, assembly GCA_029216955.1. NCBI lineage: Eukaryota > Viridiplantae > Streptophyta > Magnoliopsida > Asparagales > Iridaceae > Iris > Iris pallida. Next base: position 17,099,403 of record JANAVB010029620.1, read on the forward strand.
TGGAAGGAGGCGATAGACAATGAAATTGAATCAATCACCTCCAATAACACTTGGGTGTTGGTTGATCTACCTGAAGGAGCAAAACTTATCGGATGCAAGTGGATCTTCAAGAAGAAGATGAAAGCTGATGGAACCATTGACAAGTTCAAGGCCAGGCTAGTGGCAAAAGAGTTTTTTCAGAAGCAGGGGATCGACTACTTTGACACGTATGCTCCAGTAGCCCGGATGACCACCATCAGAATGTTGATTGCTCTCACAGTGATACATAAGATAGTGATACATCATATGGATGTGAAAATGGCATTCCTGAATGACGAGCTGACTGAAGAGATCTACATGCAACAGCCAGAAGGGTTTGTCATCAAAGATCTTGAAGACAAAGTCTGCAAGTTGGTGAAATTTCTGTACGGTTTAAAGCAAGCTTCCAAAATATGGCATGAGAAGTTTGACAAAGTCATAAGGTCAAAGTGCTACGGGTCAGTGAAACAGACAAGTGTGTCTATACGAAGTTTGCTGACGGAAGAGGAGTCATCGTTTGTCTATACGTGGACGACATGCTAATCCAAGGTACGAATATAAGCTGTGTCACGGAAACAAAGAATTTCCTCTCGGCGAAGTTCAGTATGAAGGACTTAGGGGATGCTGATGTTATCTTGGGACTCAAGATCATCCGGACAGACACTGGACTAGCACTGTCACAGTCATATTATGTTGAGATGATGATCACTCGTTACAGGTATCAGGATCTTCCAAGGATCTTTCAGGGAAAAGCGTCAGGCATCTGGAGTATGCAAGCATAATCGGGAGTTTGATGTATGCTACTACTGCCACAAGGTCTGACATAGCTTTCGCTGTAGAAATGCTGAGTCGTTTCACGAGCAACCCCGGCATTGAGCACTGGAAAGCTATGAAACGGGTTATGAGATATCTCAAAAAGAATCAGACATATGCACTGCACTACAAAGAAGATTCGCCGGTAGTATAAGGCTTCAGTCATGCCAGCTGGTGCTCAGAAGTGGAGAGCGAGAGGTCCACGGGTGGATACATTTTTATAATGGGTGGAGCTGCAATATCGTGGAAATCGAAGAAGCAGACTATGCTCTCGCGGTCATCCATAGAATCTGAATTTTTTGCACTTGATATCGCAGTAGAGGAAGCTAATGGCTTCGGGAGCTTATGTATGATCTTACAGTGGTTAGGACACAAATACCGGGGATACCGATATACTGCGACCACCAGATGACTGCGGCGGTGGCATCAAATGACCTCTTCAACCGAAAGAAGAGGACTGTGCGGTTGAAGCACAGGACAGTACACAATCTCATCAAGAGGGGTGTTATTGCAGTGATTGATGTTCGAAGTCAGAAGAACCTGGCGGATCCGTTCACCAAGGGCCTCAAGCGCCAGCTGGTCAATGATACAGCTTGTAAAATAGGCTTGAAGGCATTTTGATATTATGTTATTACATTACTACCATAAAGTTTTATGTTATTAGTTCAAAGAGAAATCTACTAGGCATCTAGCTTTTGGTTCAAGGGAGGACTATTAACTGGAATAATATCAGGAATGGTGGGTACTTGTCCTCTATGGCATGGAGAGGTTACGAACCTACAACCACTGTTGTCTACTGTTATTTTCTGCGGAAAATGGATCATGCGGAAAGGTTGACTTAAATGTCTTAATGAGTTCTTAGGCAGAGTGAATGCCTGGAGTGCTTTGCAGGAAGCATGGTAGCACAACACTATAAGGAGTATAACTCCATGCTATAGTGGGGTGACTCCACCATGAGGTTTCCGGTTAGGGATAATGCCTCGGCTTTGTGAGCCAAGTCACAGCGGAGTAGCACCGTAAATAGGCAGGTAGCCTAATGATGTATGATAATCGTAATAAAGAGGGGTAGATAGTACTACAAAGAGGACGATATCCTCATGTTACAGTGGCATGACACCACGAAGAGGTACCAGGTAGGGTAAAGTCTTGGCTTCGTGAGCCATGTCATAGCGGCGTAACACCGCACAGAAGCGCAAGGCTTCATGCTGGGTAGTTTGGCACTACAAAGAGGCTTGTGACCTCATGCTATAGTAGTATGACACTACGATGAGGTATCCAGGTGGGATAAAGCCTCGGCTTTAAGCCATGTCATAGCGGTGTAGCACTGCAAAGAAGTGCAATGCTTCATGCCATGACTCTTTATAAAGAACTCACCTATTATGGACAGAGATATCAGGCCGTCATTTGAGGGTAAACTTGTAGATGCCTAAAATTATACACTGAAACCAGGCTGGCACAAGATCTTTAATGTGCAGCCAGAAGCACAGTTGATGTCATTATGTGAGTAAGAAGAATTGTAGTTATGGTACAGAATTCAAGGCTTAGTCCATTCATGTATCATGCTGTTATTTAACCTATGTGGGAAGATTCAAGTCATAGCGACATCTCTCCTAATACATGATGAACAGTCACTGTAGGGAACGCTCAACCCATATATTGAGATATATGGGGGATTGTTGGTGTTTTTGCCTTTGGACTAGGAAAAATAGTCCCACATCGGCTACACCAAAAGGTGAGTATCTCAATATAATGCATTGCTTGTGTTAAGGTGTGCGCATGAGGTGTGGTGGGGCACAAGTGTGTGCCATGTGGGAGTATTTTTCTAGAAGGAATTAATTCCAACAAGGATACAATTTGATTTTTGTTGTGCGGACTCAGACTCGGACACGGACTCCAGGATGTCTCGTGCATGCATGGAAGTGTTCGGGGGTAGGCGTGGACTGACACACTTCTATGCTGATTGTGGGATAATCTAAAATATCAAACTCTATTTTTGAGTATTGGTATTTTATTCCCACATCGGATAGGAGAAGAGGTGAAGTCTCAACTGCACTCTATAAATAGAGCCCCTTGGCCTCCTTTGAAAGATGCACCAAGAAGAAAGTTAAAGGGAGTCCGTAAAGTCCAGGAAGCCTGTTCAAGTCTCAAATATTGACTTACGAGCGTTCCAGAAGTTCTTCGTGAACTTTTTGGTTCCTAGAAGCAGATCATGCTGGGACAAATCTTGCTTTGAGCAACGGTGATCTTAATCACCCCAGCAAGAACCTTTCCTCTTCTTCTTTCTTCTTTATTCTTTGTTCTCCTTCATCTGAGTTGTAACTCAGTTCTGTCCGTCAGCAACTGCGATTGCGAGGAAGAATGTGAGATTTATTTTTGATTATTGTTGCTTTTGTAATCAGATTCATATTATAGCGTTCCTCTTGGATCTCGAGAATTATCAGAAGGTGAACATTTGTTGAACCTCTGATCTCGACATAGTGTCTACCATCTTTCGTAAAGCCCCGAGACTAACATTAATTGTGCACATATGCTTTATTGCAGATGAATTTCACTTTTAATCACAAATGTTATGCTGATGATAACTGAATCCAGAGAGCTTATGGAGATATATAGTTTGCTTGATGGACAACTCATAGTCGTCAAAGAGATGTTGAACAATTTTATTTGACTTTTATGATATATTTTTTTATTTTCAATTTGTATCATGTAGAATAGAATCAAATATATTAATTAAATTATTGGCAGTGAGGTTTTTTATTAACAAAATTGGTGGATCATATTATGTACTTTATGATAAATTGTTAGGGTAAAGTGCAAAAAATTCCTCGTTAGATCACCGCCTTTTGCATAGAAAGATTTCATGCTCTTAAAGTCCATTAAAGTATGAAATATGCTCATTAGGTCCCCTTTCTGTTAACTGGTGTTAACTGAGTCTTCTTGAGATATCTCATAACCCGTTTCAAAGCCTTCCAGTGTTCAATACCAGGGTTGCTCGTGAAACGACTCAGCATTCCCACGGCAAAAGCTACGTCAGGCCTTATGACAGTAGTAACATACATCAAACTCCCGATTACGCTTGCATACTCCAGATGCCTGACGCTTTTCCCTGAATTAGGCATCAGCTTCAGATCACACCTGTACGGCGTATCGATCCCTGAAAGATCCCGATACCCATAACGAGTGATCATCTTCTTAATATAATGAGACTGTGATAGCACTAGTCCAGTGTCTGTCCGGATGATCTTGATCCCTAAGATCACATCAGCTTCCCCCAAGTCCTTCATACTGAACTTGCTCGAGATGAACCTCTTTGTCTCTGTGACACAGCTCATATCCATACCTAGGATAAGCATATCGTCCACATACATACAAACGATCACACCTCTTCTATCAGCGAACTTCGTGTAAACACACTTGTCCGTTTCGCTGACCATGTAGCCATTTGACCATATAACCTTGTCAAATTTCTCATGCCACATCTTGGGAGCCTGTTTAAGACCGTACAAAGATTTCATCAACTTGCAGACTTTGTCTTCAAGACCCTTGACGACAAATCCCTCTGGTTGTTGCATGTATATCTCTTCGGTCAGCTCGCCATTTAGAAAAGCCATTTTCACATCCATCTAATGTATCACCATCTTATGTATTGCTGCAAGAGCAATCAACATTCTGATGGTGGTCATCCGGGCAACTGGAGCATACGTGTCAAAATAGTCAATCTCCTGCTTCTGAGAAAACCCCTTGGCTACTAACCTAGCCTTGAACTTGTCAATAGTTCTGTCTGCTTTCATCTTCTTCTTGAAGATCTATTTGCATCCGATGGATTTTGCTCCTTCAGGAATATCAACCAACACCCAAGTGTTATTTGAGGTGATGGAATCAATTTTATTGTCAATCGCCTCCTTCCAGAAAACTGCATCTCTGGTCTTCATCGCCTTATCATAGGTAAGCGGATCTGCTTCCACATGATAGGTGACAAAGTCACTTCCGAAGTCCTTTGGCCTCCTCACACGCTTAGCTGACGGCTCAGCTTGTTATGGTTCAATCATTGTTTCAAAAACATCTTCTTGGACCACATCTTCAATGAAGACTTCAATTTGCTGCGCACCCTCATTGTTCTCCGGTACATCCGCAAGAACAATATTCTTGTGCCTTACAAATTTGTCTTCAAAATATTCTGCGTCACGAGATTCAATAATATAATTTGACTCAATATCAAGAAATCTCCGAGCATCACTCTTCTCGGCATACCCCAAGAAGATCTTCTTAGTAGGCATTGTCCCAAGCTTCTGAATCTTCAGATCTGGAAGCTTGACATATGTAAGACACCCCCACACTCGAATGGCATTCAAGTTAGGTCTGACCTTGAACCAGAGTTCATAAGGAGTAACGTCTGAAGTTGCATGAGGCACTCTATTTAGAATAAAAGTGGCCGTCAATGCAGCTTCTCCCCAGTAGCACTTACGAAGGCCAGTAGTCAACATCATTGAGTTAATCATTTCTGTTAACGTTCTATTCTTCCTCTCTGCTACTCCGTTTGATTGAGGAGAGTACGGAGCCGTAGTCTCATTGACAATTCCATGTTCTTTGCAGAACGATGCGAATTCATGAGACATGTACTCCCCACCTCGATCACTTCTTATTCTTTTAAGTTGTTGTCCAGTCTGCCGCTCAGCTTTGGCTCTGAACTCCTTGAACTTCTTAAATGCTTCGTCTTTAGCCTTTAGCAAGTAGACGAACGCATACTTAGAGAAGTCATCGATGAAAGTTATGAAATACTTCATCTTGGCCTTTTTAGAGAACTGTTTGAAGTCACAGATATCTGAGTGTACTAACTCCAGAAGATCTGTACTTCGATTAACCCGAGTAAAGGGTTTCCTTGTGATCTTAGTTTGAGCACAAACTTCACATTTCTCTACCTTGTAATCTTAGTTTGAGCACCAGATTGGCGTTAGCCAATTGCTTGGACAGTGCGTCCACCTTCAGTTGAGCCCGCGTCTGATCCTGAACATAGATTTCCTGCAGGAGATCTTCAAGGATGATCTCCAGCTTCTTTCTATGCATGTTTGCATAGAACTTGCTCCACCCAGCGGAAAGCTTTGAGATAATCCCTCCAACAACAAACTTGTCGGAGAGGGGCATCTCCTCGTCTTCCAGCTTCTGTCACAGTTTCAGGAACTCCTTCACCTGCGGCAGCATAGACTTTTCGTCCTCAAAGAACCACTTGTGATATCTTTCAACCACAAAGATTTTACTGCGGTTCTTGTCTTTTTCGTAGAGTTTTTCTAGAGACTCTTATATGTCTCTAGCGATAGTTTTTTTAGAATAGGATTCTGCAAGGGAATCTTCCATAGCATTCAGGATAAGCAGCCTGCAAATACTATTTTCTCTTCTTCATTTTGCTTAAAGTTTAGTAGCCACGGTGATTGCGGCAGCAGACCCAACATCTGGAACAGTAGGTTCTTCCTCCAGAAGTACGTGATCTACGTCTTTGAGTTGAAGGGTGAGATAAACCTTCGTCTTTCAGACTTGGTAATATTCTCCATCAAACTTTTCTAACTTACAAAAGTCAAAATTGAAGAGTGAAACATTAACGTTTTCCATCGTAGCGATAAAGCTTTGAGATTGTTAATGCCGGGGCACAATTTTTTGATGGAAAACTGAGAATTGTAAAAACAATCATTATTACGTAACACTTCACAGAAGGTACGTAACAGAAATTTCACTAATGCAACACTTCACAGAAGGTGCATAGATTTCTACCAACGCATATGCTTCACCGAAGGTGCGCTAATAGAATTCTGATAAACGATTGCAACACTTCACAGAAGGTGCACAGATTTCTACCTACGTATACACTTCACCGAAGGTGCGCTAATAGAATTCTGAAAAACGAAGAAGGTGACAGGCGAAAGATGGAAAAACTCATGCTGGGATGAATGATCACCATTGCTCAAAGCTTTATTCGCCCACACGAATAGCTTCCAGGAACCAGCAAGTTCGTCGGAGAACTTGGACTCTTGCTCTTCTGACTCCTCGGATGAACACGAACTCCCGTGCAAAACTCAACGCTAGTACAATATCTCTCTTCTCTCTCACAGCTTCTACGCACTTGTAAACTTTCTGACTACTACTTGTGTATTAGTTCCTTACTGTGAGAGAAGGAGGAGACCTTATATAGTCCCCTGCAACAACTGTCCGGTTAGCACAATGTTAGGGACGTGGTAATAACCATCCCGAACATGGAGCAACCGCTCTGAACATACAAAGACACATTCTGCCGCAAGTTGCGTATGCTGTGCACACTGCGCACGACGATGCTAAGTGCAAAATGTGCCAACAAAATGTTGGGTTTTTGGTTTTTCCTTTAGAAAGGTTTAGTCCCACATCGGAAAAAACAAATGGTTTGTATCTCTATATATTAGCTTTGCTATTATTGGAGATGCACATGTGGCGTGGAGGTGCACATGGGTTTGCCATGTGGGATTATTTTTCTAATAGGAAAAAGGCTAAAATCAATAATTAAAGCATTCATGCTTTTTGCTCTTGGGAAATTTATTTCCATAGGAGCTAAGCCCCGTTGCGGCTTAGCGACTCGGACTCGGACTCGGACTCGGACTCGGACTCAGACTCGGGCTCGGACTCGGGCTCAAGGACTCATGAGGCATAATGTGGCATTTTGTTGGCACACTTTGCACTTAGCACGTCAGCATCGTCGCTAGGTGCATAGTGCGCTTAAGTTGCGCTCGTTGTGCGAGCCACTTGCGCGACCACGTTGCGCGGCCCGTTACGCGAGCCCAGTTACGCTGGCCCAGTTATGCAGCCCAGTACGCAGCCCAGTACGTCCAGTACGCGCAGTGTGCACAGCGTACGCAGCGTGCGTAGAGTGCGCAGTGTGCGCAGCGTACGAAGTGTGCGTAGAGTGCGTAGTGTGCGTAGGGTGCGTAAAAGGGTCTGTGTGCATAAACTGTAAATTACGCTAGTGACACAACTTCCAGCAGAACGTGTCCTTGCATGTTCTGAGCGGTTGCTCCATGTTCGGGATGGTTACTACCACGTCCCTAACATTGTGCTAACCGGGCAGTTGTTGCAGGGGCTTATATAAGGCCTCCTCCTCCTCTCTCACAGGTTATAGAACAGAAAGAGAAGCCACCAGAGAGTTTACGAAGTGTTCTTTAGCACAAGTAAACAGAAATTTTCAGACGTGTTCTTTAACACAGTTCTGATCTGCAGCCTTCGAGAGAGAGAGAAAAGACGTCGCACCAGCGTTGCTTTTGCATGGGAGTTCGTGTCCGTCCGAGGAGTCAGAAGAGCAAGAGTGTTCCAAGTTATCCGACAAACTTGCTGGTTCCTGGAAGCTGTTCTTGTAGGGCGAATAAAGCTTTGAGCAACGGTGATCATTCACCCCAGCAGGCGTTCTTCCAGCTTTTGCCAGTCACCTTCTTCGTTACTGCCAGTAACTCTGATTGTATCTTCTTTTTAGAAGTACTACGATCTGATTGTTGTGATTACAAAATCTTTTTAGATTCTCGTAATATCATAACGATATCTTTTTAGATCTTCGTTATCCTTGCGCAACCTTCCTAGAAGTGTTGCGTTGGAACATTGTTTTTACAATTGTTTTATATTCTTAGTTTTCCATCGAAAAAATTGTGCCCCGGCTTTAATAATCTCAAAGCTTTATTGCTATGATGGAAAACATTAATTCTTCACTCCTAAACACTGACTTCTGTAAGTTAGAGAAGTTTGATGAAGAGCATTATCAAGTCTGGAAGAGGAAGGTTTATCTCACTCTTTAACTCAGAGATGTGGATCATGTGCTTCTTGAAGAGGAACCTACCGTTCCAGATACTGGGTCTGCTGTCACAATCTCTGCGGCTACTAAACTTCAGGCCAAGTGGAGAAAGGAGAATAGCATTTGCAGGTTGCTTATCTTGAATGCTATGGAGGATTTCCTAGCAGAATCCTATTCTAAGAAGAATATCGCTAGAGACATATGGGAGTCTCTAGAAAAACTCTACGAAGAAGAGAAGAACCGCAGTAAAATATTTGTGGTTGAAAAATATCACAAGTGGTTCTTTGAGGACGAAAATTCTATGCGGCCGCAAGTGAAGGAGTTCCTGAAACTGTGACAGAAGCTGGAAGACGAGGCGATGCCCCTCCCCGACAAGTTTGTTGTTGGAGGGATTGTCTCAAAGCTCCCCGCTGGATGGAGCAAGTTCTATGCAAACATGCATAGGAAGAAGTTGGAGATCACCCTTGAAGATCTCCTACAGGAAATCTATGTTGAGGACCAAATGCGGGTTCAACTGAAGGTGGACACACTGTCCAAGCAATTGGCTAATGCCAATCTGGTTCAGACCAAGGAACCAAAGGGAAAGCAGGCGACTTTCCACAGCAAGAAGAAGAACCCTGACAATCTAAAAGTCAAGGGAACTTCTATCAAGAAAAAGAAGCCGAAGTCTGAAATGCCTTGCTTCAAGTGTGGCAAGAAGGGCCACTTTAAGAATGAGTACAAAGCAAAAACCAAGCAATTAGAGCAAGGAGAGCCTAGTAAGGTATCTATGATCACTGACATTGTTGCTATGATTGCACAGATTGATACGGTAAGGACTGATTCTGACTGGTGGGTAGACACTGGAGCATCCTGCCATGTCTGCTCCAGTAAGGAGTGGTTCACCACCTACACCCCTACTTCTGAAGTGGTTATGATGGCGAACCAGGCACAAGCTGAAGTGCTCGGGATCGGGACGGTATTGTTGAAGCTGACTTCGGGGAAGTCTCTGACGCTTCAAGGCGTGAAGTACGTACCTGCTATTGCCAAGAACCTGGTCTCGGGAGGCCTACTCTGCAATGCAGGCCTCAGGATGGACATCAATGCTGGCCAGATGGTGATGTCTATCAAGGGAACATATTTCGGAAAAGATTTTTATACCGAAGGAATATTCAAGATTCAGCTTGTAAATCAGTCCAATGTAATTAATGTAATTAATGAAGTCACTTATTCTGCTTATACTCTTGAGTTGTGGCATAATAGGCTAGGACATGTTCATTGTAAACAAATAAACAGAATGTCTATTCTAGGACTTATCTCCAAATGTGGGGGTAAGGTAGAGAAATGTGAAGTTTGTCCTCAAACGAAGATCACAAGGAAACCCTTTCCTCGGATTAATCGAAGTACAGATCTTCTGGAGTTGGTTCACTTCGATATCTGTGACTTCAAACAGTTCTCTACAAAGGCCGGGATGAAGTATTTCATAACCTTCATCTATGACTTCTCAAAGTATGCGTTCGTCTACTTGCTGAAGGCTAAAAACGAAGCATTCGAGAAGTTCAAGGAGTTCAGAGCCGAAGCTGAGCGGCAGACTGGACAACAACTCAAAAGGATAAGAAGTGATCGAGGTGGGGAGTACAGGTCTCATGAATTCGCATCGTTCTGCATAGAACATGGAATTGTCAATGAGACTACGGCTCCGTACTCTCCTCAATCAAACGGAGTAGCTGAGAGGAAGAACAGGACGTTAACAGAAATAATAAACTCAATATTGTTGACTGCTGGTCTTCCTAAGTGCTATTGGGGAGAAGCTGCACTGACGGCCACTTTTATTCTAAATAGGGTGCCTCATGCAACTTCTGACATTACTCCTCATGAACTCTGGTTCAAAGTGAGACCTAACTTGAATGTCATTCGAGTGTGGGGGTGTCTGGCATATGTCAAGCTTCCAGATCTGAAGATTCAGAAGCTTGGGACAAGGACTACTAAGACGATCTTCTTGGGGTATGCCGAGAAGAGTGATGCTCGGAGATTTCTTGATATTGAGTCAAATCATATCATTGAATCTCGCGACGCAGAATATTTTGAAGACAAATTTGCAAGGCATAAGAATATTGTTCTTGCGGATGTTCCGGAGAACAATGAGGGTGCGCAAGAAACTGAAGTCTTCAATGAATATGTGGTCCAAGAAGATGTTGTTGTTAAAACAACGGTTGAACCAGAACAAGCTGAGCCGTCAGCTAAGCGTATGAGGAGGCCGAAGGACTTCGGAAGTGACTTTGTCACCTATCATGTGGAAGCAGATCCGCTTACCTATGATGAGGCGATGAAGACCAGAGACACGGTTTTCTGGAAGGAGGCGATTGACAATAAAATTGATTCCATCACCTCAAATAACACTTGGGTGTTGGTTGATCTTCCTGAAGGAGCGAAACCCATCGGATGCAAATAGATCTTCAAGAAGAAGATGAAAGCAGACGGAACTATTGACAAGTTCAAGGCTAGGTTGGTAGCTAAGGGGTTTTCTCAGAAACAGGAGATTGACTATTTTGACACGTATGCTCCAGTAGCCCGGATGACCACCATCAGAATGTTGATTGCTCTTGCAGTAATACATAAGATGGTGATATATCAGATGGATGTGAATACGGCTTTCCTAAATGGCGAGCTGACCGAAGAGATTTACATGCAACAGCCAGAGGGATTTATCATCAGGGGTCTTGAAGACAAAGTCTGCAAGTTGGTGAAATCCTTGTACGGTCTTAAACAGGCTCCCAAGATATGGCATGAGAAATTTGATAAAGTTATAAGGTCAAATGGCTACATGGTCAGCAATACGGACAAGTGTGTTTACACGAAGTTCGCTGATGGAAGAGGTGTGATCGTTTGTCTGTACATGGATGACATGCTTATCCTAGGTACGGATATTAGCTGTGTCACTGAGACAAAGAAGTTCATCTCTAGCAAGTTCAGTATGAAGGACTTGGGGGAAGCTGATGTGATCTTAGGGATCAAGATCATCTGGACAGACACTGGACTAACGCTGTCACAGTCTCATTATATTGAGAAAATGATCACTCATTATGGGTATCGGGATCTTCCAGGGATCGATATGCCGTACAGATGTGATCTGAAGCTGAAGCCTAATTCAGGAAAAAGCATCAGGCAGTTGGAGTATGCAAGCATAATGAAAAGTTTGATGTATGCTACTACTGCCACAAGGCCTGACATAGCTTTCGCCGTGGGAATGCTGAGTCGTTTCATGAGCAACCCAGGTGCTGAACACTGGAAAGCTGTGAAACGGGTTATGAGATATCTCAAGAAGACTCAGACATATGCACTGTACTACAGCGGAGATCCGCAGGTAGTGGAAGGCTTCAGTGATGCCAGTTGGTGCTCAGAGGTGGAGAACGAGAGGTCCACAGGTGGATTCATTTTCACAATGGATGGAACTGCTATATCGTGGAAGTCGAAGAAGCAGACTATGCTCTCGTGGTCATCCATGGAATCTGAGTTCTTTGCACTTGATACCGCAGCCGAGGAAGCAGAATGGCTTCGGGAGCTCATGTATGATCTTCCATTGGTTGGGGCACAAATACCGACGATACCGATATACTACGACAACCAGGCGACTGCGGCGGTGGCATCAAATGACCTTTTCAACGGGAAGAAGAGGACTGTACGGTTGAAGCACAGGGCAGTACACGATCTTATCAAGAGAGGTGTTATTGCAGTGATTGATGTTCGGAGTCAGGAGAACCTGGCGGATCCATTCACCAAGGGCCTCAAGCGCCAGCTGGTCAATGACACAGCTTGTAAAATGGGCTTGAAGGCATTCTGATATTGGATTATTGTATTCCTACCATAAAGTTTTATGCTAATAGTTCAAAGATTTATCTACTAGGCATCTTGCTTTTGGTTCAAGGGAGGACCACTAATCGGAAGAATATCAGGAACGGTGGGTACATGTTTTATTGGGCATAGAGAGGTTACGGACCTATAACCACTGTTGTCTACTATTGTTTTCTGCGAAAAACGGTTCCTGTGGGAAGGTTGGCTTAATTGCCTTAATGAGTTCTCAGGCAGAGTGAATGCCTGGAGTGCTTTTCAGGAAGCACGGTAGAGCAGTACTACAAGGAGTGAAACTCCATGCTACAGTGGGGTGACTCCACTATGAGGTTCCTATATGTGGGGTGCTGCCCAGGAATAGGATAAAGCTTCGGCTTTGCAGGCCAAGTCACAGCGGCGTAGCACCGCAAATAGGCAATTAGCCTAATGTTGTATGTTAAATATAAAGAGGGGTATAGTCAGCACTACAAAGAGGAGGAGTTCCTCATGTTACAGTGGCGCAACACCACCATGAGGTACCCGGTTAGGGATAAAGCCTCGGCCTTGCAAGCCATGTCGTTGCGACGTAACACCGCAAGGGAGCCTAAGGCTTCATGCTGGATAGTTTGGCACTACAAAGAGGCGGTTGCCTCATGCTACTGTAGTATGACACTACGATGAGGTTCCCGGTACGGGGTAAGGCCTCGGCTTTAAGCCATGTCATAGCGACGTAGCACCGCAAGGGAAGCGCAAAGCGCTTCATGCCATGTCTCTTTATAATGAACTCACCTATAGTGTATGACAGAGATATCAGGCCGTCTCTTGAGGGTAAACTTGTAGACACCCAAAATTATACACTGAAACCAGGCTGGCACAGGGCCTTTAATGTGTAGCCAGAAGCACATGTAACTACATTATGTGAGTGGAAAGAATTTCAGCTATGATGCAGAATTCAAGGCTTAGTCCATTCTTGTATTATAGTTTAATTTTTGACCCATGCGGAAAGATTCAAGTCGTAAGCGACATCTCTCCTAATGCATGATGGACAGTTACTGTGGGGAACACTTATATCCATATATAGAGATATGTGGGGGATTGTTGGGTTTTTTGTTTTTTCTTTAGAAAGGTTTAGTCCCACATCGGAAAAAACAAATGGTTTGTATCTCTATATATTAGTTTTGCTATTATTGGAGATGCACATGTGGTGTGGAGGTGCACATGGGTTTGTCATGTGGGATTATTTTTCTAATGGGAAAAAGGCTAAAATCAACAATTAAAGCATTCACGCTTTTTGCTCTTAGAAAATTTATTTCCATAGGAGCTAAGCCCCGTTAGAACTTAGCGACTCGGACTCGGACTCGGACTCGGGCTCGGACTCGGGCTCAAGGGCTCATGAGGCGTAATGTGGCGTTTTGTTGGCGCACTTTGCACTTAGCACGTCAGCATCGTCGCTAGGCGTATAGTACGCTTAAGTTGCGCTCGTTGCGTGAGCCACTTGTGCGACCACGTTGCGCGGCCCGTTACGCGAGCCCAGTTACGCTGGCCCAGTTACGCAGCCCAGTACGTCCACTACGTGCAGTGTGCGCAGCGTACGCAGCGTGCGTCGAGTGCGCAGTGTGCGCAGCGTACGTAGTGTGTGTAGAGTGCGTAGTGTGCGTAGGGTGCGTAAAAGGGGCTATGTGCGTAAAGTGTAAATTACGCTGGTGGCACAACTTCCAGCAGAACGTGTCCTTGCATGTTCTGAGCGGTTGCTCCATGTTCGGGGTGGTTACTACTACGTCCCTAACATTGTGCTAACCGGGCAGTTGTTGTAGGGGCTTATATAAGGCCTCCTCCTCCTCTCTCACAGGTTATAGAACAGAAAGAGAAGCCACCAGAGAGTTTACGAAGTGTTCTTTAGCACAAGTAAACGGAGATTTTCAGACGTGTTCTTTAACACAGTTTTGATCTGCAGCCTTCGAGAGAGAGAGGAAAGACGTCGCACCAGCGTTGCTTTTGCATGGGAGTTCGTGTCCGTCCGAGGAGTCAGAAGAGCAGGAGTGTTCCAAGTTCTCCGACGAACTTGCTGGTTCCTGGAAGCTGTTCGTGTAGGGCGAATAAAGCTTTGAGCAACGGTGATCATTCACCCCAGCAGGTGTTCTTCCATCTTTCGCCAGTCACCTTCTTCGTTACTGCCAGTAACTCTGATTGTATCTTCTTTTTAGAAGTACTACGATCTGATTGCTGTGATTACGAAATCTTTTTAGATTCTCGTAATATCATAACGATATCTTTTTAGATCTTCGTTATCCTTGCGCAACCTTCCTAGAAGTGTTGCGTTGGAACATTGTTTTTACAATTGTTTCATATTCTCAGTTTTCTATCGAAAAAATTGTGCCCCGGCTTTAACACAAAATGCCACATTACGCCTCATGAGCCCGAGTCCGAGTCCGAGTTGCTAAGCCCCTATGGGGCTTAGCTCCTATGGAAATAAATTTTCCAAGAGCAAAAAGCTAGAAGCTTACCATGGAGCCTTTTTCTTACCTCTTAGTAAAATCACCCACATGGTTCCCACCTTTGGGTCACCACCCATGTGCACATCCCAACAATACATAGAAGCCTATATATGTTGAGATACCACATGATGCATTTCCGATGTGGGACTTAATTTTTTATACGTAAATTTTAATTGGTAAAAGTAGATGAAAATAAAATTTTTGAATAAAAATATTTCACCGTGAAACCTCAACTTTTCATCTATTATTCATCAGTATATATTAAGTTTGTTAGTCCCTTAACTAGGAATATGCTAGGCGCTTGATGAGCAATTTAAGAAAGAAAACCAGGTACTACATTGGTTACGCCACAAATTTATCTACATCTAGACTTCAGGATATATGTAGTTCCTTCTTCTTTTTGTGTATTTCATTTGTTAAAGAATTTTTTTTGTTTTATCAATTCAATTGAGAAGTATCGAGGACAGTTATATGTTTCGTATGTGCACGTGAAACTCACCAGTGCAAAAGCAAGAAGGAAGCTACACCGAGAACTATAAGCCAAGGATTAGTTTGGTCTTCAAATTAAGAATTGTCACCTATTGGACAAAGTCGAGATAAATTTGAGATGTTATATAATTGGATCTTCCATCCTTTCCATTGGTTTTCTAATTCTTTTCAGTTTTTGTGCATAGACAACTTCAAGCCTTCAAGAGTTCAGTCTTCTAACAACAAGTTGAGGAGGAGTTAAAAGTTTGGCTACAGCCGGTGTGGGAGGAGGAGGAGGTGAGTGTGCATGCCAAAAACAAGTTGAGGAGACGATAATAAGAGGCAAGAGCGGATCCAAAAACAAGTTGGGGTCGGCTGGGTGCAGGTTAACTCCCACAAAAAAAAAATTCAAAAAGAAAACTATATAGAAAAAAGAACGAATTTTTTTTTTTTTGGGTGGGCTCCAGTCCACTCCACCCTCTATTTGGATCCGCCCCTGATAAGAGGAAAGACGATAATAAGAGGAATCTGTGACCATATTTTCTAGTATTTTAGGCATTTGTAAACAATTAATAAATATTAAGTTACTTTTTGAAAATATAATAGCTTTAAAGGACTTATATTAAAAAAGGGCTATTAATATATGAATGAGTAATCTAAAGTAGACTCTACAAAGACATAATAATGACCTAAAACAATGCATGCCTTTGTTCATTATTGGTTATATTAATAGAATGAGAAGGAGACAAGCTATTGGTAAATAGTGTTTGCAAAAGGATGAATCGATCGTTTTAATTCGGATTAGTTAACAAGTTTATCGAGCTGTAAATTTGTTTTTGGAAAAGGATGAATAGATCGTCTTAATTCGGATTACTTAACAAGTTTAGCCGGCACTAAATTTGTTTTAGTATTACCGACTTTTAAAGAACGTTACGTAAACCTAGATTAATTAAGCAATAATTCATACTAGAGCGAAAATTAACCAGGATTAGGTAAACGATTTGGATAGAAAATACAGTGGAAATGATTTAGAGAGACTCGTCAACTGCATACATAGATCAACGATTGGAAGATAATAAGAGCACATGGCATGGCCTTCTTAGAAGTTGAAGAAGGATGACCTTCCTTGTCATGACAAAATATTGCTCAAGTAGCCTTTTGTCTCATTATTTATAGAGTACAGGAATCAAACAAAAGATGGAATTTTCCACTTTTGCAAAAAAAAAAAAAAATCTAATACAAATTCTATATGCTTACTTCGAAATCACAATCTTTGGCGTGCGTGGTTTGGCTATTGGCGTGGTGGGTACTGATTTGCCAAGCAGGCCTCCCAGAACAAGCGATTGGCCTCCCTCTCGTCGACAGTCGACATGCTACGACCGATCCATTCGATGGACTCGTACTCTGTCGCGCTCTCTTCGCACCATGTCTTCCAAGAAATCCACCTCTCGCTAATTTTACTGCTTTGCTCGCTGTGGTCACCACCCACCTCGTCGACGACGTAGTTGATGCATGACTCCGCATCATCATCATCACCACCGCAGCCTTGCACTTGCTCCGCTGTCGTCGTCTTCGTCGTGGAAGCGTAGTAGCATTCCTCAGAATCCCCAGTGACCTCATAAGTAGGCTTATCTAAGTGCTCCATATGATGCTCTCTCTCTCTCTCTCTCTCTCTCTCTCTCTCTCTTGTGTATGAATTTATCATCATCGTCGTCGTCGTTTCTTCAGTTTTTATAGGACTTCGGCACGTGACTACGGCGTGAGCACTTTCGAGGTTAAAATGGATGGAATTAGGTGCCCGCTCATTCCCTGGCGTGGAAAATGTGTCTTGACTGGAGAAAGGACACGTGTGAAAATCTGGTTGGCTGCGGGATCCGGTTCTTGCGGTTGGACGGAGTAAAATCTAAGTCGCCTTCTAGAATCTTTGATCCAGTGCGCAAGCTCATGGTACTTTGGTCTTTTGCATTATCACTCCTGTACATTTGTAGTTTTAGTCTGTCAATTCAAATAATTTTACTCGGAAGCTATTTTACCTGCTCGTGCCGCCCCCATCATGCAAAAACAATTTGCAGCTTCTTTCTTTTTTGTGTGCAAACGAAATGGGGGCACAACTTAGAAAGTGCGGTTTTTTTACTTTTTAGGGGCGAAAACCGGCTAAAAAGGTTTTTAAAGGGGGGAGCGGTTACTAATCCACAGTTTTAACTTAGAACGTTCGACCTAACAATGTTAGTTATTTATTAAAGTAAAACAATAATGTTAAGTATGTTAAAGTAACAATATATATTGTCGAACTCGAGTGGTTCCTATTTGAATTTCTATAGTTGAACGGAAGTGATAACTATTATTTTTATTTTTATTTTGAAATTTCAAGCACATACACACAATAATTGGGAGCCTCGAACCTTGCCGACCCTCCAGGTGTCCGCTCTAATACCACTAGGTTGGAGAATTATCGCTTCACACGAATTCTTGTCAATCGATGGTGAATTATTTTTCGCAACTCTTTCATTCTCACAAGTACTAAATTTATATGA
The DNA here is from genome assembly GCA_029216955.1 of Iris pallida. Lineage (NCBI taxonomy): Eukaryota > Viridiplantae > Streptophyta > Magnoliopsida > Asparagales > Iridaceae > Iris > Iris pallida. The sequence goes on from JANAVB010029620.1 coordinate 17,117,333, forward strand.
CTTTCACTTTATATCATCATCAAACTTGTAAAACTTACTAGATTGGAGACACATTTAACAAAGTGGTTAGGGTACTCGGACAATTAGAATTATTGAAATAAGTATATGGCTAAATTATACATCTTATTTGCAAAGTTTTTATTATTGTAAGAATGAGATGGGACCTATTCTTGTCACATATAGGTCCTATCCCATTCTTGCAATAATAAAGAAACATCGTATCCTGCAAATAATAAAAAGTTTCTTGACTTATAGTCTGTTTTTTGTTTTGAAGTGAACATTGAACCAAACTTCCCCGTCCATGATATCACAGCCCTACCCAGGGCCGGCCCTAGGGTAAGCCTGACAAGACTTGGGGCTTCGACAACCCCCCTCCATAGGACAACCCCCCCGGCCATTTAGTTTTCTTAGGACCGATCCAACGAAAATTCAAATTAAACATTTATCTTTCAATAAGGGTAAAGGGCAACAAAAATTAGCTCCGGCTAAGGCAACCCAAACCGCGGGGCCGGCCCTGGCCCTACCCATCCAAGGACACGTCACAATCCAGGTTTGTTTCCTATAAAATTCGTTTAATCCATGGTGATATCATGTTCATGAGTACCAAAAAAAAAAAAACACTGCCATAGTCTTATGCTTCGAAACATCATAGTGTAACACGTTGATAATGCAAAGGATATCAGCAAGTGGCAAAAAGTCAATTTTCTTTTAAATTTTAGGGATATTTTGTAAAACCTCCCCTAAATAATGGACTAATTTGCGAAATACCCCTAAAGATCTCGAATTGGTAAAACCCCCTTTCCGTCAAGACGCTGTTTGATTTTGGGTGACGTGGCAATCCGTGTGTGTTATTAAGTAAAAAAATAAAAGTTAGACGAAAATACCCGTACGTGGCAGGGGTCCAACGGTCTTCTCTCTCTCTCTCTAACGGTCATCTTCTTCCTTTGCTGAACCTATTTCTGCCATTAAAGGAGGAAACACAAATTATTATATTTACAGTAAGGAGGAAACACAAATTATTATATTTACAGTTAGGAGGAAACACTAATTTTTAATTTCTAAATTTGCAGAAATCGAGTGATGAAAGTGATGAGATTGATGAAAGTGATCGGATTAAATGCCAAATTTGTTGCCAGTCGACACATTCAGCAATAGGGTGCCCATTTATGTACTCAAAATGCCGAAGATATGACGGGATAAGAAGAGTTTGGGAAGGAAACACTCGAGCTAATCCGCACAGAAGATTTTTGAGATGTCAACACTTCAATTGTGCTGAATTCCTGGGTGGCAACGAGGGTCCTGGACTCCCTAATGTACTTGTCCACAACCTACAAAAATGATCAAATCGGAAGAATTAAAAGAGAGTACTTTTTTTTTTTGATTCTTTTCTCCACTAAACAGAGACAAAGATTGGATCTTTGGGATTGATACATGAAAAAGATTGGATTTTGATTCATGGGTTCTGCTCATTTCCTCACAAAAACTTGTTTTCTTAATAGAAAATTTGAATTTTTTGGCAAGGAACAGCGTAAATCTGTTGGTAGCAATAGTGAAAGTGTGACCCATATGTCCATTTGCTGCAAAGTACACATCCCAACACAAGAGAATGCCAATCAAACCAAAATCACAAAAAAAGACAAGACAATGCCTACATTTGTCCCACTTAGGTCCTGGTACGCATTTTCCTCAGGGAAAAAAAATTTGTTTCTGATGAAAAAGATGAGATCTTTGGGAATGAACAACAAAGCATGAGTCGATGCCCATACACAAACCTTCCTGTTGCTGAGCCACCAGTGCTTCTTCTCCCCGGCGAAAAGAGAAGGAGAAGTTGACGACATTGGGTTCCAACTGCATCACCAGCAGCGGCACCTCTATAAAAAATTGAATCTTTATTATTATTATTTTGGGATATTTTGCAAAACCTTCCCTAAATAATGGACTAATTGTTGGGTTTTGGGCGAACTTGGGAAGGGTATTTTCGTCTAACTTTTATTTTTTTACTTAATATCACACACGGATTGCCACGTCACCCAAAATCAAACAGCGTCTTGACGGAAAGGGGGTTTTACCAATTCGAAATCTTTAGGGGATATTTCGCAAATTAGCCCATTATTTAGGGGAGGTTTTACAAAATATCCCTAAATGTTATCTTTTAATACACATTGACTGGAAATATACTCCAACTGCAGGTCATGGTCATGCCTTGTTTGTTTGGAAACCCCACCTTTTTGGACTAGCGTATGTGCACAAGAAGATACAATATATGTTTAAACCATTCTACTCTCCCAATGAACTGATGAAGTTCTGGAATAGAATAATGATATGACCAAACTTGTGTACATAATATTGTATATAGGTGTACCGTCGGCAAATTTCGATTGGCAAAGTCCAAGACAAGTTCAAATACACACGAAAATGGAAACCCGTCAGCTTTGGTTGTTTTATATAAAAAAAAAAATTGAGTTATAGTCCACTGATTTTATCATAATTTAAAGTGCACGACACTTTAAAGATAAATTTTGAGTTATATCACAGTTGTTTTATCATAAGATATAAAAAAAATTTACTTTTAACGAAAATCGTCAATAACTAACCGTTAACTTTTTTGACCCCCACCCCTCCTCCACGTGGATACTATTGAGACCAAAATACTCTAAATGGGTCATTCCCAAATTGCATCAATCTATACACAGCTGAGTGTGAAGCTACCTGAGATCAAATTATGCACATCTGAGTATGCAGGTACCTGGTGTTGGAACTTTTGGTTTTTCGTTCCACTTTATAGATATTTCATATACACCATAGACAAAAGGGAAGAGACTTTTGTTTAGTCCCACATCGCTTAAAACCCACACTTGAGAGTGGGTATATATATGTTTACACCTTCTACATGGTTGTGATGAGTGGGTAGTAAGAGAGGTGCTCGCGCACCCGGGAGGCATTGGGCTAGAATGCAATCGGGTTGGAGGGGAGCTCCAGAAAACCTTAATGCGCATGTGCGGGCACGTCGCACGCGCAGGGGGGGTGCAAATCCGGGCCATTTAGCCTCGCGCGTAGGCGGGACACGACCCTACGTTTTGCATTTTCTCTTGGGAGTGAGCCCGCAATTTATGCGTAACCGCTACTACTCATTCAACACGTCTCATACCCGTTCCTGATTCTCCTCCTGAGATTTGGTTCACGATCTAACGGTATTAGAATTTTGCAACTCTATTTATTCATTCGTTCGAGCCTTACAGTTACGATAAGGGGTGAATCTTTTCTTGAGGACAGTGCTTCACACGCCTCAACGATTCCGAGTTCTGTTCCACGAAGCTTCTACCCCATCAATCTCAAGAAAAGATGGCTTCTCAGAACAATGATCTCGCTGCTGCTGGATCCGCTCAATCTCGCTCAAAGCTACCTGACGTATCGAAGATCAAAGTTTTCAACGGTACCCACTTCAAACGCTGGAGGGAGAGGATCTACGTCTGCCTGGACGTACTGAACTATGCGAAGTACCTGACTGAACCTGAACCTGAAAAGCCGGCGGCTATGGAGTTCGATTCGGCTAACATAGAAGATGCTGCCAACGCTTTCGATGATTTCCAAAAGCTGTACGATGAGTGGCAGCAAGGAAACAAGGTATGCCGATACACTATTCTAAACACCTTGTCGAATGAGATCTTCGATATATACTATTCATATAAATCAGCTTACGAAATCTGGGAAAAAATGAATAAGAAGTATATAATCGAAGATGCTGGTACTCAAAAGTACGCTATTGGGAATTATCTTAAATTCCAGTTTGTTGACTCTAGAGATATCTCTTCTCAAATCATTGAATTTCAAGTTCTTTTAAATGATTTGAAAACTGAGGATATTGAACTCCCTGATGCTTTCGTCTCTGGTTGTTTGGTTGAGAAACTACCTGAATCCTGGAAAGACTACAAGGACAAGGTGAAGCACAAAAGGAGGCAGATGAATCTGGAAGACGTGATTATTCATGTCCGGATTGAAGAGAAAAACAGGAAACTTGACGCAAGATTAGCTACGGAGTTTGACTCTAAGGCTAATATTGTGGAAGGGAATCCCAGTTCTGCTTCTAATCGGTTTAGGAGAAATCCTAAGAAAACCGATAAGAAATCTTCTATTCCGAAGACTAACAATTCCCGTCCTTTTAAGAAAAATAAAGAAAATTGTTATGTTTGTGGAAAACCCGGACATCATGCTTTTCAGTGCAGACACAAGAAGGATGGAGACAACAAAGACGTCACTCCGAAAGCTAATATAGTGAAGGATGATGTCTTTGCTGCTGTTGTCTCTGTTGTGAACATAGTGGCTGAGAAAAAAGACTGGGTTATTGATTCTAGAGCAACCCGTCACATCTGTGGTGACTTAAAGTCTTTCTCAGAGTACACCCAAGTGAAAGATGGAGAAGAACGAGTCTATATGGGTGACTCTAGGCCTGTACCCGTCCTGGGAAAAGGCACAGTTCTTCTCAACTTGACTTCTGGGAAAATCCTTTCACTGGGTAATGTACTGCATGGTCCTGACATTCACTGCAATCTGATCTCTGTGTCACTTTTGGTTCAAGCTGGAATCAAAGTGAACATGGAATGCAACAAGGTAGTGCTTTCTAAGAATAAGACATTCATAGGGAAAGGGTATTGTAACCAGGGTTTATTTATTCTGAATGTACTCAAAACTGTTATTAATGAAAATTCTGCTTCTTCTGCTTACATGGTTGACTCTTTTGATTTGTGGCATGGTAGACTAGGACATGTTTCTGCACCTTATATTAAGGAAATGAGAAAAACTGGTTTATTGCCTAACATCACTAAACCAACGAATGATAAGTGCGAAGTATGTGCTGAAGTTAAAGCCATCAAAAAGGGTTGTTTACCTGTTGTTTCTAGAGATAATACTGATTTGCTTTCTTTAGTTCACACCGATCTTGCTGAATTTAGAAGCTTAATGTCTAGAGGAGGGAAATATTATTATATTACCTTTATAGATGATTACTCTAGATACACGAAGGTATATCTCCTTAGAAACAAGCATGAAGCAGGTGAGATGTTTCTGAAATATAAAGCTGAAGTTGAGAATCAACTAGATAGGAAAATTAAAAGGCTTAGGTCAGATAGGGGAGGTGAATATGAGTCTAATCCCTTTGCTGACCATTGTGAACAACTTGGCATAATTCATGAGACTACCCCTCCATATTCACCAGAATTGAATGGGGTAGCTGAAAGAAAGAATAGAACCTTGAAAGAGATGATGAATGCTATGTTGGTTAGTTCAGGTGCACCCCTGAACTTGTGGGGGGAAGCCATCCTATCTACTTGTTTTGTTCAGAATAGAATACCTTATAAAGCAACTGGCAAGACACCCTATGAGTTATGGAAAGGCTATACGCCTAACCTAAAATATCTCAAAATGTGGGGGTGCCTCGCCAAAGTTCTGTTAGTAGGACCTAAAAAGACAAAATTAGGTTCTAGAACTGTTGATTATGCGTTCATTGGTTATGCTAATAACAGTGCTGCGTATAGATTTTTGGTGGTTAAGAGTGACTCTGACCAGGTTGCTGTCAATACTACTCTGGAAAACAAAAATGCTGATTTCTTCGAAACTATTTTTCCTTGGAAATCCGGTCTCGAAAGAACTGTTAACCATACCGAACGTATCTCTGAGACTCCTGAAAATTCAGAATTTGAATTGAGAAGGAGTAAAAGAGCGAGGATATCCACCAATTTTGGTGATGATTTTCACATGTTTCTTGTGGATGATGATCCGATAACCTATGATAATGCTATACATTCTAGAGACGCACCTTTCTGGATAGAAGCAATCAACAGTGAGTTAACCTCAATTATGTCTAATCATACTTGGGAAGTTGTTGATTTACCTCCTGGTGCTAGAGCTATAGGTTGCAAATGGATCTTTAAGAAGAAACTAAGAGCAGATGGCTCTATTGAGAAATACAAGGCTAGGTTGGTTGCGAAGGGATTCTCCCAGAAGAAAGACATAAACTATTTTGACACTTTCGCCCCTGTGACACGAATCTCTTCTATTAGGATTTTGATTGCATTAGCTGCAGTTCATAAGTTAATTATCCATCAAATGGATGTGAAAACTGCTTTCTTAAATGGTGATTTAGAGGAGGAGATTTATATGTCACAGCCAGAAGGTACTATTGTACCGGGTAGTGAGAAGAAAGTATGCAAACTAGTTAAGTCTTTATATGGGTTGAAACAGGCACCTAAACAATGGCATGAGAAATTTGATTCTGTGATGGTGTCTAATGGATACCTGATCAATGATGCAGACAAATGCGTATACTATAAGTCTTTTAATAACTCTTATATTATGCTTTGTCTCTATGTGGATGACATTCTTATTTTGGGACCTAACCTTGATATTATAAATGAGACCAAAAGATTTTTAGCTTCAAATTTTGATATGAAAGACCTTGGTGAAGCTGATGTAATCTTAGGTATTAAAGTTGTAAAGACAAAAGATGGTCTTACATTGTGTCAAGAACACTATGTCGAGAAGTTTCTGAAAAGATTTGGATATTATGACTGTAAGAGGGTGTCGACGCCATATGATGCTAATATCCATCTTAAGAAAAATAAAGGACATAGTGTATCTCAGAAAGAATATGCCCAAATTATTGGTAGCTTAATGTACTTGATGAACTGTACGAGGCCTGACATAGCTTATGCTGTTGGCAGACTGAGCAGATATACTCGGAGTCCTAGTAAGGAACACTGGGTTGCCATTGAGAGATTAGCCAAGTATTTAAAAGGTACCATTAATCATGGGATATCTTTCAAAGGGTCCCCACCTGTGTTAGAGGGTTATTGTGATGCTAACTGGATCTCAGATTCAGATGAGATCAAATCCACTAGTGGTTATGTGTTTACCCTTGGTGGGGGTGCAGTGTCTTGGAAATCTACCAAGCAAACATGTATAGCTCGTTCAACCATGGAGTCCGAGCTAATCGCCTTAGAGAAGGCATGTTCTGAGGCTGAGTGGCTTAGAAACCTCTTAGCGGATCTTCCTATTAGTGTAAATGCTCCTCCTCCTGTGCCTATGCATTGTGATTGTCAAGCTGCTATCGCAAAGGCAAAGAGCAAGATTTACAATGGGAAAAGTAGACATATACGTCTAAGACATACAGTGGTAAAACAACTGTTAAAATTCGGAGTTATATCCTTGGATTATGTGAGGTCAGAGTTGAATTTGGCCGATCCTCTGACCAAATCACTTAATAGGAGGCAAGTGGAAGATACGTCGAGGGGAATGGGACTTATGCCTAAAACAGAAAACAAGAGTGATGGTAACCCCACATATTTGATTGGTGATCCCATGACTTAGGTTCATAGGGGTAAGAACAAGTTACTGGTTGTTTTTGTGTACTATCGACTATTGTATTTGAGATGTTCCATTCCTATGACGAGATAGTACTGTATTTATGAATACAACTACTGCAGTGAGAAGGTTGAGCTTTGCTCTTAATAGAATCCATATCCCAAATCTTGAGGTGGTGTGTCTAAACTGCAGTACACACTTGATGGAAATCTACCTATATGAGTGAGGAACTGGGTCGGTTCCTATGAAAGCCTTTGGCAGACTTTCTAGAGCACTCATGAAAAACCAGGAATCAGCGCAGGGCCAAAAAGCGCAAAACCGCAGAATAGTGAAGTACTAAGAATTACAATGTGGATGCGAGTCCTCTGTTCACATTTAAGGTTGTTGGTTCATAGAAACTTATTTCACCAACCTCCTGTGAACAAGATTTGCTATCCTAATGGCTGGTTCATAGCTGAAAGGCACCAGTACTTAGGTATTGTGTTCGTGCTACGGCTAGCAGATGAGACAACCACATATTTCAAAATATGTGGGGGAGGTGTAGTCGGTATAGACATAGCATGTGTGGTGTATTTTGAAATAGTGGGGAATTGTTGGAACTTTTGGTTTTTAGTTCCACTTTATAGATATTTCATATACACCATAGACAAAAGGGAAGAGACTTTTGTTTAGTCCCACATCGCTTAAAACCCACACTTGAGAGTGGGTATATATATGTTTACACCTTCTACATGGTTGTGATGAGTGGGTAGTAAGAGAGGTGCTCGCGCGCCCGGGAGGCATTGGGCTAGAATGCACCCGGGTTGGAGGGGAGCTCCAGAAAACCTTAATGCGCATGTGCGGGCACGTTGCACGCGCAGAGGGGGTGCAAATCCGGGCCATTTAGCCTCGCACGTAGGCGGGACACGACCCTACTTTTTGCATTTTCTCTTGGGAGTGAGCCCGCAATTTATGCGTAACCGCTACTACTCATTCAACACGTCTCATACCCGTTCCTGATTCTCCTCCTGAGATTTGGTTCACGATCTAACAGTATTAGAGTTTTGCAACTCTATTTATTCATTCGTTCTTCACAGAGAGAACACACCGCTGAGATCCAAAACCACCAAATAGAGAGAGATCAGAAACGCAGTCGTTCGTCTTCTTTCCTGTTCGATTGTAGGTTGCAGATAGGTACTGCTATCTGTAACTCGTTGTTGTATCCTGGAGGAAAGTCGCCGTTCGAGCCTTACAGTTACGATAAGGGGCGAATCTTTTCTTGAGGACAGTGCTTCACACGCCTCAACGATTCCAAGTTCTGTTCCACGAAGCTTCTACCCCATCACCTGGAGCCGAAGGAATTTTTATTTCAAAGTGTCCATATGAGAATATTTTGGTCTCAAAAGTGTCCACATTTGGGAGATCAAAGAAGTTGACTATTAGTCATTGGCGGCTTGTTGTTAAAAGTGGAAGATTTCATACATTATGTAAAATACAAGTATGGTGCAACTCAAAATTTCTCTTTCAAGTGGAGTGTATATTGATTTAGGCTAATTATAAGGGCACAGGTTTTTTTGATCGGGGCTAGCCAGGATTAGGGCTAGCCAGGTTTTGAGGAAATTTTACTCGGACTGTCCAAATTTTTCATTCAGGGGCTGTCCAAACCCCACAGCCCCCCCCCCCCCCCCAAACCCGAAAAATCACTCTCATTTCAAATTTTCACTCTCTCTCTCTCTTCACAAACCCTAATTTTCTTTTTCTTCTTCTTCTATCCATCTTCTTCTTCTCCACCATTTCCATTCTCACATCTTCATCAAAATCCTAGTTTTTTTCTCATCATCATCATCTTCTTCTTCTCCACCATTTCTATCATCACCATCTCCATCAAAACCCTAGTTTCCTTCTCTTTCCCAATTTCGATGACACCCAAAAAATTAAATAAACCCTAAAATGTATGAAAATAAAGGTTAAATACTTCTTTCCTCACAAAGAATGCATGGAAATAAATCTTAAAATGCATATTTCACTCTATTATCAAGATTGAAATAAACCTAACATATTTTTTTCATTCGGGAATATCGACTTTAGGACTGCCAGAAATTGTGGCAGTCCTGAAAGCAACTTGCTGTACAGCAAGTATCTTTCAGGACTGTCTCAATTTCTGGCAGTCCTCAATATGTCTAGGACTGCCAAAAATTGTGGCAGTCCTGTTGTAGAGCATGTCCCTTTTAGGACTGCCACAATTCCTGGCAGTCCTCATTACTTCTAGGACTGCCAGGAATTGTGGCAGTCCTCATTACTTTCAGGACTGCCACAATTTCTGGCAGTCCTCATTATCTTTTATACCTACCACTTGGATAGCCCTGAGTAATTTTTTCAGTGGCAAACTTGTAAATAATGAAAAACTATCACTTGGACAGCCCCGATCAAAAAAAGCTGTGCCCTTATAATTAGCCTTGATTTATGGTAAAGTAAGTGAGGTACAACTCAAAAATTTTCTTTTATTATTTTCATGATAGGTTACTAAAAACATTACCATAGTCTTCTTAGAATGATCTTTCTGGTATTCTTGATGAGGTATTCTCTTATGGAGGGTGTTCAAACGGTCTAAAACAAAATCGAACGGTGAGGGGGTCAAAATTTAAATATAGTTTTCAGACATAAATCAGGAATGGATACAATTATTCAAAAATTAGATGCACCATGCCGCGGAAATTGGGAGTCCATACACTTAAGAACAAGTTCAAAATTGGGAGAAGACGTTCATTTCATAGATGTTAGCTCCACTAATATTCTGGGATAACGAAAAAAGTTATTTGTGTTTACCCCTCCAATTATTAAACATATCTCTACCTTTTCTTTCAATTTTATTTTAAATAGTGTTACCCTCCTCCCAATTTTCGGACAAAATGCAAAGAAACCTTCCTTAGATTTGAGTTTTTACATTTGAAGACCCATTCTTTAAAAAAAAAATTCACATTTTTATTTTTGCTCAGTTTGTACCCATGTCGTTAACAGTCATTAAAATACGTCTAAAAATACAATTTTACCCCCTCACTCTCTCTCTCCCCCTCTCTCACCGGTGGCGGGACTTGTCAAACGGGATCGACCAGAGGAGAGAGAAGGGTAGCCGGCCAGCGGAGGGAGGAGGGGACGGGTTGAGTTAGGGGTGAGCATTCGGTTAATTCGGTTTAAATCGAACCGAAAATCGAATAAGCAAAACCGAAACCGAACCAAATTGGCCCATAACGAATGAAACTGAACCGAATAAAATCGGTTCGATTTTCGGTTTATTCGGTTTATTCGGTTTATTCAATTTTTTGGTTTATTTGCACTTTTTTGTTAATATATATAGTACTTAAATATACCCAAATTTATTTTTTGTGTGTGTGTATATATATATATATTTTTTGTGTGTGTGTGTGTCTATATATATATAAACTAAAATTTCTTATTTGATTTTAGGTTTTGGACCGAAACCCGAACCCGAAACCAAATAAGAAAAGTTAGTATTTTCAAAACGGAAATCGAACCGAATCTTTTTTAAACGGAATCAAATCTCTTATTCGGTTCGGTTCGATTTTTTCTTATTCGGCCCCTCTCGACCTCCCTCCTCCCTCCGCTGGCTGGCCCCTTCGATCCGCCCCCTCCTCCCTCCGCTGGCCAGCCCCCCAATTCCTCTCCTCCCTCCGCTGGCCGGCTATGCTCGACCTATGGGTGAGCATATTCGATTTTGGACCGAAAATCGAACCGAACCGAATAAGAGATTCGGTTCGATTTAAAAAAAAATCGGTTCGATTTTGGTTTTGAAAATACTAAAATTTTTTATTCTGTTTCCGTTCAAAACCGAAAAACAAATAATAAATTTTAGTTTATATATATATATATATATATATATATATATATATATATATATATATAGGAAGCGGATCAAAAGTCCCCCTTAGAAAACCACCTAAAAAATCCCCTCACTCTATTCCGTAATTTAATGTTAATATTAATGTTAATGTTAATATTAATATTAATATTAACATTAAATACTAAAATTAACATTAAACTTAACATTAAAATTAATATTAACATTAACATTAACATTAACATTAATATAAAAAAAATAAAAAAAATTAATATTAACATTAATATTAACATTAATATTACGAATTAGAGTGAGGGGATTTTTAGGGAGGTTTCTAAGGGGGACTTTTGATCCTCTCCCATATATATATATATATATATATATATATATATATATATATATATATATATATATATATAGAATAGGGGAGGTAGGGTGGCACCTCATGGGAGGGTGTCTACTTGTCACCCCCCCATGCTATCATCAAGCACATGGGTGCATGATGATAGCATGTGGGGGGTGACAAGTAGACACCCTCCATAGGGTGGCACCTCACCTCCCTCATCCTATATATATATATATATATATATATATATATATATATATATATATATATATATATATATATATATATATATATATATATACCACAGATATATACTAAATAAATTTAGGTATATTTAAGTACTATATATATTAACAAAAATGTGCAAATAAACCGAAAAAATGAATAAACCGAAAATCGAATCGATTTAATTCGGTTCGATTTGGTTCGGTTATGAGCCAATTCGGTTCTGTTTCATTTTTGCTTATATTCAAAGAGCTGATCATATCGACCTGGCCCCAACCGACGATGAAGAGGTTAATTCTCTGACCATTGAAAGAGATGACGACATTTCCATTTTCTACACACTCAAAATCAACATTTACAGGAGTTTCAGAATTGATTATAAAAATGCTATCAACTGAAGGAAGTTCAGAATCGTCCAACTTATAAACTTTCGTTCCTCGCAGAATGATAATAGAATCTCAAAGGCGGTACACCTCGACCAAAGAACTATCATTGTTGTCATGGGCGGATCTAGACTATGGATAGGTGGGCTCCAATCCACCCCAAACAAAATTTCTTTCTTTTTTTCTTATATATATTTTTTTATTTTTTTATATGAATTAGTCATCCTCTAGTCCATCCTAATTTATTGTAGCCTACTCCTGCTTTAATTTTTGGATCCGTCCTTGATTGTTGTTCTATGATGTAAAAGTTGTTGGATATATTCATTGCAAAAGGCACTCCTAGAAAAGGAGTCTTTTCCGTCACCTTTATACCAGCCGTCGCCAAAAGGCCTTTTGCACCACACTATACGATGGCTTCTTAAACTGCGACAAAAACAAATTTTGTGTCTCATTTTGTGATGGATTTAAAATATGGGTCGCAAAATTTTCTTTTGTGTCACTTTTACGCGACGTCATGTCGCAAAAGTACTTATGTGTTTGAGTTTTGACGATAGATTCCTCTTTTGGTCGCAAAAATGTCTTGCTGCTCCGCTTTCTTGTAACAAATTCCTTGAATCGTCACAATAAATACTTTTGCTTCCCTCTTTATTGCGATGATTGTCATTCTAGTGGAATTTTTTTCTTTTATTTGGACTAATAACATATTATTTATTAGACTAAATTTGGATTCAAAATTTAGTAATTGTAATGCCCACTACTTGATTTCTGAGCTATTAAAATATTTCTTTTCTTTTTCCAGATCATTATTATTCGTTAGGGACATGTGATTTGAAATTGAGATACCATCTAAGTCATAGCTAAACAGGGACACTAATATATTAAATATTAATTATATTAAAATCAAATGTTAATGAGAAAATATAGTGTAATTAAGTAGAGTATTAACTTTTAACTAATTACTTATAAGAAGAAAAAAAATGTTGAATAATAATAGGTGTAGAAAATTGTCAATAAAAATATAGGTGTAGCAAATTCATACGTGTCGGTCAACATTTTAAATGAAGGTTGGTAAGTATTATTGAAAGGAAATAGAAGACTACTGAAGAATGAGATGAGAACAAAATAAATAAATGAGATAACTAAATTGGCTACATTTTTTTCTTATATTGGAAAAATAATTTCTCCATTTGATTGTTAGGTCACTTTTATTTTTGGTCAAATAAAAAATCACTTATTAAATTTATTAGGCCTAAACACATCATTTTATTCCTCAAATTCTCAATTCAATTGAAAATATTTCTGACTGCCACACACAAAAACTTTTCGTACGTAGTCTTGCCCTGCCTTCCCCTTCCTTTTCAAGTCTTATCATTTCTCTATAATAAAATCGTAGAGCCGCATAATTGGACCTCTTTAACTCCATCTGCAAGCTTGTAAAAAATCACACTTTTTTGTAACCATACATTATACTAGTACATGTGGTATCATTTTGTGATTATGTTAGTCCCAAAACAGAACAACAGTCAGAAACAAAGATCTCACGCAAATAAGTTTGCTTCTTTTGAAGAACTTGAATTCAATAAAGACCACTATTATAATCAAGTTACAACCTTTTTTTTTCCTGTTAACTGACAGCTTCTCGTTCTTCATTGCAATCGCAGTTCCAAACAGACAGAATGTATTACAATTTGTAGAAGACTAGTAGAAGAAGAACAAGAAGACGATACAGATCTTGCTAGGGCGATGAAGACCACTGTTGCATAAAGCTAGATTTGCCCCCACGCGATCTCCTCTTTGGAGCTAGCAAGTTCATATATGAACTTCTGGAATGCTCGTTGTCCCTTCCTTTCTAGACTCGTGCGAACTCCTCTTGACTTTAATGGCAGCAGTAGTAAGACACTCTTCGGGTCTCAATTTCGAATTAAGCTCTCAGAGGGGCACGAAGAGAGTAATTATAAAGATGAGTGGAAACCCAAACCCTAATCCTGGCCACCAAGTAATTAGGAAAGATAGAAACAAATTAATTCAAATCCCACAAAAATCGGATTGGAATATTTGACTCTTTCCATAACCATCCAAATATCGCAATCAGTGGCAACATGCACCAACCATGTTGTATGCGCATATGTGCCCCAGCAGCGTAGATGTCCATGTGTGCAACCGTGCAACAGCGCATGCACGTATACACGTAAATGGGGGCATACACATATAGCCACGCCTAGCCCACACATACACCCACAAATGCACCCACTCATGTGCCCGCTCATGAACCCACGCCAGCACCCACACCTGCACCCTTACTTGCGCCCGCTCATGTGCTCGAGCATGCAACTCGCACATGAAACGAATGTACGAGCGCAATAAATGCACACAAGCGCCATGCGACGATATTGAAGTGCTAAGTGCAGCAACAAAGTGCTACTTTGCGCCCTTAAACCAAAGAACGAGTCTGAGTCACTAAGCCCCTTTAAGGCTTAGCTTCAAGAAATTTTTCCATGAGTGTGACAAAAAGAATAAATGCTTTCTTTGAGGTGTTAACCATTTTTATTCCAAGGAAAAACCCCCACATGGCACCCACATGTATCCCACTACACCCTATGTGCACACCTCAACACAAGCATACCAAATGGTATTGCTAATGTGGGACTATCTTTCCTAGTCTAAAGGTAAAAATACCAACAATCCTCTGCATATCTTAATATATGGGTTGAGCATTTCCCATAGTGACTATCCATCATGCATTAAGATAAATGTTCCTTCGACTTGAATATTTTCGAATGGGTCAAACAATATTATGATATAAGAATGGACTAAGCCTTGAATTCTGCATCATAGCTGTAATTCTTTTCACTCATACTACAACATCAACTGTGCTTCCGGCTGCACATTAGAGGTCCTATGTCCGCCTGGTTTTGGTGTATGTATATTGGGTGTCTACAAGCTTACCCTAAAGAGACCGCCTGTAACACTTTCTATACACTCTAGGTAAGTTCTTTTTAAAGAGGCGAAGACTTGTGCTTCCTTGCGGTGCTACGTTGCTATAATATAGCCCAAAGTCGAGGCTACTCCTCATCATGGTGTCATACCACTGTAGCATGAGGTCCCAGCCTCTTTTTAGTGCACACTACGTACCCATCATGAAGCTTGCACTTCACTATGGTGTTACGTCGCTCTGATATGGCTTGCGTAGCTGAGGCTTTACCCCCTTGAAGTACGTCTTGGTGGTGTCACACTACTATAACATAAGGTCACCAACCTCTTTGTAGTTCTGCCTACCACTCTTTATTCTACATCATTAGGCTACCTTATGTGTGATTCTATGCCGCTGTGACATGTCTCGAAGATGAGGCTTTACCCTCTCGAGGTACCTTATGTGACATCATATATACTACTGGAGCATGGAGTACTATGCTTCTTTGTAGTGCTTGCTACCAGCGTGCTTCCTGTAAAGCACGTCGAACATACAAAATGCATGAGAACTTATTCAGGCGTCTAAGCCATCCTCCCACAGGACTTGTTCTACAGAAAGAAAAATAATAAACAATAGTAGTTATGGGTCCATAACCCCTTAATGTCTCAAAGGACTATACCAACTGTTCCTGATATTTTCTCAGTCCTTGTCACGACCCGCTCCCGAATAATCGGACACGAGTCGAACACGCCCAGCCTTCGTCGTTAGATACGACGAAGTAAGCTGTACCAAACTAAGAAAATCTAACTAGATAAACACAATGTACACAATCACAACATCTATACACGATCCCAGAACGATCACCATAATCCACAATTCTATATATCATAAATGTACTAGTCATCAAGAATGAAATGTACTATGAACTCTAAAGCAATATCTAGGAGTAAAGCTAAATAGTCTAACCTAAAGCCTCTAGTTAAATCATGTCTCCATCCTGCTCAGCTAAAATCTCGAGCTCTGGCCCATAAGGTAGAATGATATCCTGCAAGTATACCTGCAACATATCCAGTCAGGAGCGGAGCAAAGTACAGTTCTAGGTAATGAACAAGAACATCATGATATGGAAATGAGTACAGGAGAACATGAACTATAAAGTACAGGAAAAGAATATGAAGGTACATGAATGTAAGTACAGGAAATATAACTACGAACCAGAAGTACAAGAGATGACAAGTGCACCATGTTTGAAATACAACTAGTCCCTATGACCGGCTAGGGATAAGCACATGAAAGCACATGAAAGTACATGAATGGTATGGCTTAGGACCCGCGTGCACGGTGCGAGGCCTAAGCTATCTACATGAATATAGTAACCGGGGTTTGGTCACATGGCTAGTGTATTTCCCCACCCGACATAAGTAAGTACAAGAACAGGAGTACAGGAGTACATGATATCGTGTCATGACGTGTCACAAGAAAGAGTACAAGAATGTAAATGCACAAAACAATAGAAAAGTACTTTCCTTGCTCCAGGAAAGTACGGGTAATGAAGCTGATCTGTGTATCCACCTGATTTAATAGGTACAAGTTGGTTAGGATTATTTCTAACATTGCTAGTTTAATACCCTTTTTAACTAGTTAATCATTTCTCTAGTTTAATTGTTAATTATGAGTCTAGCAGACCTGGTATGGTTCCTAAGATAGAAATATTAACTATCAACTTACCTTTCAATATAAGCTCTTAAAATACTTATTATTATCACAGATAATTCCATGAACATAATTAATAGAAAACCTTATACAGGACAATTGGAAAAATTAACCAATCTTAATATTACACATAGAGTTATTCTATAAGCTAACTTTAGCCAATACAATTCCCATTATCCTACTATAATTGCAATTCAGCTCAAACATTCACTAATTGAATTCAACTCCATATAGCCCAGCTTCTTTAAAGGGCTTTAAAGTCAGCCTATCTATATTGGTTAGCCCAAAGTTTCCTTCATCTAACCAATCTTCAATTTGAAGCCCAAACAGAAAGTTCACTTGCCTTCCTGCTAAGTACACATAGCAGTACAACTAACCAACATGTTGAATTTAAAGGCCATTAACTCAGGATTCAAAAGAAAAGATGACCATAAGACTAAGTTCAACCAACTCAATTAGGACTAATCCACAATTAGCATACTTAACTGCCACATTATACTGACCCAACTACAATGATAAAGCCCATGCTCGATTTCTCCTGTAAGCAATAAGCGAACTAAAAAAAAAACAATATTCTTTCTAGTTATGAACATGATTGAAATTTGAGAGATCAAACTCTCTTCAAATGTATAATAATGCGAAATATTATAGATATTGCCATACATGCAACTGTCATAACTGCTATTTCCCTACTATTGTGGCCCTTACATTCACTGCTACCAATAGGGACACGAATCACTTAAATACAACACCAAAATAACCTAGGACTCTCATTCGACATGCAACATCAATCGACCCACACACACACACATATACCTGATACTTCCTAGGACACAGTCAGCTGATACGAGCAATATGACACATCTAGAATACGTCTCGGCACTACACAAAATATATTGGGATCTGCAATTCTCTGCTTCCTTCATCCAACATATCCGACATGCTGCCAAGACTCGTATGCAACTGCCAGCTAGAAATCGAACATGAACTAAGTTGAACGCGACCCCCAGTCTCGAACACAGAACAATACTCTGCAACCCGAACATATCCCCGCTCTTGCCCATAAATTAAAATCATGGATTAAACAAGTAAAATTTGAGAAGAAACAGAAAGATACCTGGAGACAAGAATCCAAATGAAACTAGAACACTCCACAGAAGCAGAAACCAGACTCTCGCGTCCAATTCGCTGCCATGTCCCTGGTTGGGCATTACATCAAATAGGTCATGCGCAAAAATAGAAAGAGTAATTGTGAGTTCGATTTGAACTGGCTCGACTCCAAAATTTAGAGAAATATGTAAGAATTACTCAGACACTCACCAATACAAAATTGACAAATAGAAAGATCGACCGAGCCAAGGACAATTCGATTGAATGTCGATCAAAACTGGAACCCGGAGAATGTGAATTCTCCTATCAACCTCCAATGCCAAATCAAGAACGAATCCAATTCAATTCACATACACAAATGAAAGATTCAATTTAGAGAAGAAGGAAAAGGAAGATGAAGAGAACTCACCAAGAAGGATCAATGCACGCACAGTACTGCCATGAGTTGGATCGATCGCTCCTTTGGAGAGCGCTGTTGCGACTGCCGCGGGAGCACGTCGTCTCTGAGAATCTCGCCGGCCGTGTCTCTGTCTTCACCACAGAGTAGCCTAGCTCGCCATGGCCACGAGCTCGTCGTCGTCACAAAGCCGGTCAAGCCGCGGTCTAGCTGTTGGAGGAGATTGATATCGTTGTCGCCATCATCTAGCCACCGTGAGGAGGTGGCTCCACCGTCGGTTGTTGGGAGTGGCGTGGTCGCCTGGGACGGAGAAGAAGGCCGCCTAGACGCTGTAGCCGAGGGAACGGAGACTCGCTGTCGAAGTCGACGTCCTCACCATCGTCGTCGGAGCAAGGGTCGAAGAAAATTTTGGGAAACAGAGAAGAACCTAGAAGAAAATAAAATGAGAAGAGTTTACACTCTCTCTCCTCCAGATCGGTTTTAGTGAAAAGATGTAATTTTATCAAACCCCCCTCCCCCCCCCCCCCCCCGCCCAAACATAATTTTGTACAAGCACCTCCGCTCAGGGATTTTTATAAAAATCCCCTCCCCCTTTTCGAAAATTGCAGAATTGTTTGAAAAAAACAGTTAGAAAACTAAAGAGTGGGCCCCAAAGTTTGTTATAACAAACTTTCAAAATTTAAACAAAATTCTGTCCAACTAATTTTCCTCCAAAATATTAATCACCAAATTTATTATTTTAAAATCAAAACTTATTATTTTAAACTTAATCATCAAACTATTATTAAGGCATCTTGAACTTATTGGTCTAGTACGTGCAATCAAGGACTAACACGTCGACAAAAGACCTGGCCAAACTTGTGCAATCGGGATGATCCCAAAAGATTGAAATTACTTCATTACTCTGGGGATGTCTTCTATGGAACTCAACATAATGATTATCGGCAAGCAACTTGAGCACTTCTTGCATCGCCATTCTTGATTTTGCCCGGACATCGTTTGAAGAAGATAGGACGTTGTATATTGACTTCATTGTAGACTTGTTCTTCTCATCTTCATGTCGTATGATGGAATATATTTGTCTCGGTGCAACTTCGGAGGTGGACAAGTTTTCGACTATCTTCTTCTCCGTATGGTCCAACCGTCCGACATATGGATGACCCAATAGTTTCTCGACAATCTCATGGTTGTGGGTTCCATTCTTCACTTCTACTGTCCATTTTCCTTCTTCTTCGTTTCTAATATGTATCGTGAATGGACAACCACATTTTCTCGTTCCAACATTTTTTCTTGGAACTTTACATTGGATAACTGTGTTTTTCTTGTGCGTTCTGAACACACCACCTCTTTCACAGCCAACCACCACAGTTTGTCATCCTGGTCGATTTCGGGCCGATCTGGATATCACTAGCACTATGTTGTTTTCTCGTCCAACTTCTCGACACCAATGTACCGCACTCTCGCTTGATTCAAAACAAAGATCGGTCTAGAATAAATGGGCTACATTGACTGCAATTGGAGCCGGTACCACAAAATCGAAAGATCTCAAGTCCTACAATAGAACTTAAAAGTTAGTACAATAAGACAACATCATAAAGCAAATAAGTTTCATAGATTAGGACCGTGCATAAGATTGGTGTCCATAAATAGCAAATTGTGTTAATAAAAAGACCGTCTTATGTACAGCAATTGGTGTCCATAAATATCAAACATCTTTACTAAATGTATTGACTAAAACTTTGCATTCAGGTATAACAAATTAGGACTGCCAGAGAGGTAGCAGTCCTTCACATAAGAAGGACTGCCATGACCCTGGCAGTCCTACGCATATGTAGGACTGTCAGGGTCCTGACAGTGCTTCTTACGTGAAGAACTGCCACCTCCCTTGCAGTCCTTGTCTATGATCGGGACTGTCAGGGTGTTGGCAGTCCTCTGTGTCACAACACGAATTTTAATACGATGAAAAGTTAAAATTTGGTTACCAAGAGGGCTTTCGATGCATCAAAGTGGTCTTCGGACGTGGCGGGAACGTGTTCTTCGGATGTGGCGGGAACATTTGATGATCTCGGTTGTTCCATGTTCAATATTTTTCTACATTAAATACATAATTCAACTTTTATATGTGAAATTCATGTTTAAAACATTAAACATATATTAATTCTTTGACTTACCAATAAATGGGAGAAGTCAATGACCTAGAGTTGAGGGAGAAAACAATTTGAAAAAAATGTAGGGAGAAAAGAAAAGAATTGGGGTTAAATTTTTTGACCTAGAGTTGAGGGAGAGAAGAAAAGAGTTGAGGGAGAAAAGAAAAGAGAAGAGGGAGAGAGAAAATGAAAATAAAAGTTGTTATTTATACCTTTGCTTGAACTAGCCCAAGTAAAAAAATTTGATGGCAAACTTGTAATATTTTGGAAATTTTTTGGGCTAGCCCCTAGCAAAAAGGGTGGTGCCCTTAGAAAAAACCTTACTCTTTTGCTTGCTTGGGAGGAAGAATGAAAAGTTGGGCAAGTGGGCGCATCCTCATCTAGAAGAATTAGGTTTAGGTACAAACTTAGCTGTCCTTCTAGAAGTCTTTTTGTCAATCTTGGATGGAATCTCTTATGAACTAACAAGCAATTATACTTGCTTACTGCACTTCTTTAATCATCGTCATCTCTTTCTTCGCTCAAATCAAATGTATTATAAGTTCTTGCCATTGTAGCTTACGTTTGTTCCCACTTCTTCACACCTGATATAGCTATGAATTCTAGCTCCCAAGCTGTAACATTATTTCACGCTGCAACTTTTTCTCTAGAAGAAGCTACAGGTGATTCAGAGATCGACTCGGAGGTAGTAGATTCTTTCTGCGACGAAGACGGCTCGGAATCATCCACTGGATCTGCTGATTCTGCATGTTACGATCGGGACGGTGACCATGAGGAGTTGATGACATGGTCTTCATGGATCGAGGAACAAAGGTCTTCATGGATCGAGGAACAAAGGTGCCACTGGGCTAAGAGGGAGGAGGAGGAAAAGGTACAGGCTGGTTCAGTAGCTTGCGACGAAGAAGAGAGCAGGCTGTTCTGGGAGAATTGTTTGGCTTCTGGATACCCATAATGTTGTTTAGGAGATTGTTGACTGAATAGTTTAGATTATACTTGTAGCTGAATAATATTATTCATGAAAAGAAGGAGAAATTTTCGTACCTTTATATATATATATATATATATATATATATATATATATATATATATATATATTTTTGAAGCAATGGGTAATTGTGGCGAACGTGTGTATATATATATATATATATATATATATATATATATATATATATATATATATATATATATATATATATATATATATATATATATTTTTTTTTTTTTTACAGGAAGTAAATACATCACACAACTGTAGGCTCAAGAGAGCTACATCAAACATCTATCCATCTAGGCAACTGAGGTCATGCTCAATGTTGCTGAGGATACCACTAATGGAAGTTGACTTCCCTTTGAAAACTCTCATATTCCGTTCGCGCCAAACATGCCAGACTGTAGCAAGTAATTTGAGTCGAGCTCTTCTGTATTGTGGTTGGCTTCTGGTCTTCAAAACGATGATCTCATCGAATATAGCCTGGAGGCCAAGACTTGTAGTAGCTGGAATGCCCAGTTGGACTCTGCAATACTGCCATATAAAACTCGAGAACCCACATTTGAAAAAGACGTGGTCCCGAGATTTGATCTCTCGGTCGCAAAAAACACACTGAGGATTGGTAAGAGGGATGTTGAACCGAGCCAATCTCTCCCGAGGGAGGAGGCGATCCCGAATGGCCTTATAGAGGCACAGCTGCATTTTACATGCCGCTCCCTTGGTCCAGACAACCTCCGACCAGGGAACTTGCACATGGCGCGGCCTCAGCTGCTCGTACACCATCCGAGCGCTGAACTCGCCCGACGGCGATCCCTCCCGACTCCACTGATCGCAGGGAGCTGATGGGTCTATCGGGATCCTCCCGATTTTGTTAGCCAGCCATCTCCCCACATGCCTGACTTCTGTATGCCACTCCCCATTATGAATGAGGACTTCCAGATTCTTCGCGTTACCTGTGAGTTCATAGACAGGCCAACCAAACTTATCCAGTATGCTTTGGTGATCAATCCAAGTGTCCATCCATAGACTGGTATCTCGCCGTCATGAATGACCCGATAGATGAGACGCTTCAGAGTAGGCCGTATCCGCAGAATATTTTTAAAGGTAACCGAAAAATTATTATCCACTGCTTCGACCCAGAAATTCCTAGATTTTAAATATCTATTCCGCGTCCACGTGGCCCAGTTGGATTGCCCTACCAGAAAATGCCATGCAAGTTTAAGCGAGGCGACCTCCCGCAGCACCCGTAAATTCTGCAATCCAACCCCGCCTTCCTCATTGGTTCGGCAAAGTTCGTCCCAAGAGATTGTGTGGAACCCTCCTTTCCAAACAAAGTCAGCACACAATCGTTCGATTTGATGTATGGTATTGGTAGGCACATATAGCGCTTGCAGCCAGTAAGCAGTAATGGCCGTAATTGTAGCCCGGACAACCGAAAGAAAGTATTTGAGACTGCCACCCTTCCAATCTCTTTTGTACATAGTGTATCAGCCCTGAGCAATCCGAGTGTCTCACATAATAAATAGTAAGAGGCAAACCCAAATATCGAACAGGTAGTTCGTCTCTTTCGATACCCAGCTGTCCAGACCACTGCCCCTGTGATCGGCACTCTCTGTTGAAACAGATGCAGCTCTTTTCTCTATATAATACAAAGCCCGGACAGAACGCCAAACTCGTCAAGAATCTTGGTCAGCGCCATGATGCCCCTCTTATTCGTCTCAATGAAGACCAGTAGATCGTCCACATATATGAGATGTGAAATAGTCGGCTCAACCCATCGGTAGAGTGGAGTAATGTCCCTCCGATATACTGCCAAATCGATCATACACGTGTAATATTCCATAACAACCGTAAATAAATATGGATATAAAGGATCGCCTTATCGGATCCCCAGATTGCTCCCAGAATAACCATGAGGTTGGCCTTTGATAAGAATGGAAAAGGTCGGCGACGTAATACACGTCCTGATTCTGTCAACCCACCAGCTCACGAAACCCATGCTACATAATACGACACACAGGAAGTCCCTGTTTACCATATCATATGCTTTCCTCAGGTCGAGTTTGAGACAACTCTTCTTGCCCCCGGGTTTGTTAAAATCTTGTACCATTTCGTGTGCCATGAGACAATTTTCAGCTATGGAACGGCCTCTAATGAAACCCGTCTGGTTCTCAGAGATAAGACCTTGCATGATGCATTGCATTCTCCGACACATGACCTGAGTAATGATTTAATAAAGGAAATTGCAGCAAGCTATGGGTCTGAATTCACCAAGAGCAGAAGCTCCCTCCTTTTTTGGAATCAGCCATAAAAAAGTATGATTAAGTTCTGTCAGTAATCTACCTGTCCGAAAGAAGTCGTCCACAATATGTAGAATATGATTTTTCAGTTGATGCCAGTGCTTCTTGTAGAACGCCGCATTAAAGCCATCGGGCCCCGGCGCTTTGTTTGGATCTGCTTCCTTTATGATAACTTCAATTTCCTCCATGGTGACCCGTCTTTCCAGAGAAGAGTTACCCGCATTAGTCACTATACGCTTGCATAGAATATCTGGGAACTCCTCCCTATAACCGGTTTGGTTGTATAGCGCTTGATAATACTCTACTGACTCATTTTCGATCGCTTTGTCCTCACTGACTTGTCGGCCATTGGCGTCAATCATAGTAGAAATAGCATTTGTGTGTTGTCTGGCGCGAATAGTGGCGTGAAAGAATTTTGTGCAGCGATCGCCGTCTTTAAGCCATTGGCACTTGGCTAGTTATTGCAATCTAATCCCCTCGAGATGGCGGAGATGACGAAATTCTCTTTGAAGTTCGATTTCTCTCCCCACATTGGCTTCTTCCATGGGGTTAATCTGCAACGCCAGCTGAGTCTCTTTCACCTTCTTTTCTGCTTGCTCCAAAGGACGAGGAAGTTTGCTCCTGTGCCACGCCTTTAGCTCAGCTTTAACCCTCTTCAGCTTCTGAACTAAGTAAAACTGGGCGGTTCCTGTGACAGCCGGGTGGAGTCCCCTTTGTACCGCCTCTTTATAACCAGTTTGGGCTGGCCAGGTGTTGCAAAACCGGAACGACCGCCTTTAGGGAGGAGATTGATGTAGTAGACGGATGAGGATCGGAGTATGATCACTCGTACTGCTAGGCAGCCCTTCCGTCTTGCTGTCGGGGAATTTATCCAGCCAGTATCCGTTGCAAAGGGTTCTGTCCAGTTGACACACAATCCGGTTCGTAGCCGAGCTATTATTCCATGTCCATTGATGACCCATCATGGAAACACAGTGGAGACCAGAGCTCAGCAGGCAATTTTTAAAGTCCACGAGAATCTCCATTGGCACCTGACGTCCTCCCTGCTTCTCTTCAGGCTCTAACATGGCATTAAAGTCTCTGCACAAGAGCAGAGGCATTAGATTCGCCAAACTTGTCGCGGCATGGATAATGTCCGTCCATAATTGTTTCCTCCTCCTACGATCATTATGGCCATACACTGCCCCAACCGCTATCTGCAGACCTCCTTTGTTAGTGAAAACAAGTACAATTAATTGCTCAGAGGAATATTTTACCTGACCCGTCCACACACGTGAGTCCCACATTGTTCAGATACGGGCCACCCCACACTCCGTGAAGTTGTGAGCCGACTCCCAATGATGCGGAGTACGTCTCGTGAGCTTAGCACCATCTTTTATTTTACTTTCTTGCAACATGACTATAGTACACTTGTGTATCCTAATCACATCCTGGATCTCGCACCATCTTCCTATGGAATTAGCTCCTCGCATATTCCACGAGATGATCGTCATTTATGATGAGGGGTTGGCACGCTTAGCTCCCGAGCTTTCCTGCGGGCGGATCGGGCAAGCTTCAATGGTTGAGAGGGCATGTTTACGTCTCGTAGTAACGGCAGCCGACTCCTGCACTTCTCGGACATGGGCCACCCAGTTAGGGTTGGCTATGGTCAAAGCTTCATCAGGCGGCTCATCAGAGTTACCGCTTTGCATATATATCCTCTTGTCGGTTGGTTGCAACATGCTCTTGGCCTGTGGTCGGGCGCTTCGAGGCGCGATTGCTTTCTCCTGTATCTTCATTAATTTCTGGGCTCAGATTTTGTGTGTCCTCCAGTTGATTGGTGCCACGAAGGTTATAATTATTAGGGTTGTTGAAGACCACCAAAGCCTGGTTTGGGTTCAGCTCCTCGGGCATGTCCTCCTTTGCCGGTTCGTCTGGGCCCGGCCGCTTCCCCAAGACGGAGGTGGTAGTCCCCCTGGTGTTGGGCTGGCCCCGCTCGCCCTCTCTCCTTCTCCTATGATAGTATCATGGTCCATCCTCATAGGACTGTCATTGTTGGTTTGCTGACGCAGCAGTGCGCTCCCCGTATCCTGCTATTGTGCATCTGGATGTGCTGTCTCAGTAGTACCAACATCTTCGCGGCAACTATCCTTCGTGTGTCCGAAGCATTTGCATCTTTCACACGAAGGAGGGACCCATTCATATTTCACGTCTTATTGTATTCATTCACCGGTTGGGAGCACAATATCTATGGATTTCGGCAACGACCCATTAACAGCGATTTTGACGAATACTCGTGCATATGACAATCGTTGTCGTCTAGCCGTGGAGAAGTCAGTGCGGATGGGGGTGCCTATCATGCTCGTGATCTTTATTATAGAGGGGATGCTCCACAGCTGCGAGGAGAGCCATGGCAGGCGAACCCATATCGGGACAGTGGAGAGTCTATATTTCTCAAAATTAGTTCCAGGCAACCATCTCTTGAGTACCACCATTCTGTCGTCGAATGTCCAGGGGCCGCCCTCCAGGACCCTCACTAGATCCTCTTCCAGCGCAAACTTTATAAAGTAAAATCCATTTTCTCTAGAAAATAACTCCATGGTTCCCTTTGGCTGCCAGGTTCGTTGAGCGAATGCACGAAGATGACCGAAGAATGGTCTGTTTCCCATAACATATAGGACTAGGGTGTTCTTTCAGTATTCCATGGTCTCATGCAGGTCATCCATCGTGATCTCGACCACCTTTTTCCCATTAATGACGCCAGGTTCTATGTATTGCAGATCCACCTCCTCTTGCACCGTCGCCGGTCTGCAGATTTTTGTCCATGTAACCGGCTTCGACCATACTCCTGGGTCGCCCAGATGATTTACAGCTCGTGTGCGGGGTGGGGGTTCCTGTTCGAAAGCAACCGCCTTGCCTTTGTGTACTGGATCTGACCTTCTTTGCTATGGGGCTATGGCCCGATCGCGCGACGCCGGCAGCCCTGGGGCCATGACCGGCTCGCTCCTGGACTTCGCCATATATATATATATATATATATTTTTTTTTTTTTTTTTACCGGCTTCGCCATATATATATATATATATATATATATATATATATATATATATATATATATATATATATATATACATATATATATATATATATGGAGCGAATCAAAAGCCCCCCTTAGAAAACTCCCAAAAAAATCCCTCACTCTCAGCCGTCCATTTAATGTTAATATTAATGTTAATATTAATGTTAATGTTAATATTAATGTTAATACTAATATTAATATTAATGTTAATATTAATATTAATTTTTATTTTTATTTTTATTTTTATTTTTATTTTATATTAATGTTAATGTTAATGTTAATATTAATATTAATGTTAATATTAATTTTAATGTTAAGTTTAATGTTAATTTTAATATTTAACATTAATATTAACATTAACATTAACATTAACATTAATATTATCATTAAATGGACAGCTGAGAGTGAGGGAGTTTTTATGGGGTTTTCTAAGGGGGCTTTTGATCCGCTTCAATATATATATATATATATATATATATATATATATATATATATATATATATAGGTTTATATATATATATATATATATATATATATATATATATATATATATATATATATATATATATATATATATAAACCTATATATATATATATATATATATATATATATATATATATATATATATATATATATATATATATATATATATATATATATATATATAGGTTTTTTTTGGTTTTTTTTGGTTTTTTTAGCGCAAAATGTCGAAGCCTATACACGTATACTAACAAAAGAAGGGGATGTGAAGGAAACCCAAAACGACTAGACCTGGGATAGGAGGGAGTTCCAGAAAGCCATCTGGCCGTGATTGCGGTGGGCTCGCCTCTTGCTGTACTGCCTGATGGTCTCCCTAATAAGTTGATCTGTGAAGTACTGATGGCCTTCATATCTCTTCTTGTTGCGGTTTTTCCAAATAACCCACGTCGCAGCTGCTGCTACTATCTGATGGCCATGGGACTCAGAATCCCATGTCGCAACGAGGTCTTCATAGCACCCGTCTCCTAGACCTATCCTACAGCGTTGGGAGAGGATACTCCAAACCTTGACCGGGAGATCTTCCTGACAGAATATGTGGTCCACCGTCTCTGAATTGCGATCTATGCAGCATGTTCATGCAAACGCGAGGCTGAAGCCGATAGTGCTGAGGTGTCATCAGTAGGAAGGATCTTGCGCTAGGGGTGCAACTCGGGCGGATTGGGTCGGGTTTGAGGTCAACCCGAGCCCAACCCGATAGATCATAAGCCTAGCCCAAGCCCAAGCCCGACCCGACTTCGGGTTCAACATATGAAGCCCAAGACCAAGCCCGGGGGATCGGGTTGGGCTCGGGTTGGGTCGGGTCCATCGGGTTTATCGGACGCTAATATGATATTTGAAATAATTTTAAACAAAAGTAATATTAAATGTATAATCAAATAGCAATCAAGCCTCAATCATTACAAAATAAAACTGAAATGAGATTTAGGACAAGGAATTGAAGAGTTCGGGTGAAAAAGATTATAGTTTAAACTTTTTGTTTAAGTAGTATGAAACAATATATATATAAATTATATGTATGTCGGGTTTCGGGTTACCCAACACATGAACCCAAGCCCAACCCAATTTTTGATCGGGTTCAAATATTTTAACCCGAGCCCAAGCCTGAACCCGAATATCTTCAACCCTAACCCAACCCATTAACGGGTTTACCCGATCGGGTTCGGGTTTAGCCCGCCCAAGTTGCACCCCTATCTTGCGTAGGGCTCTCCAAATGATGAGGGACCACTTCTTGGGGATGCATGTCTGCCAGAATGGAGCCATGCTATGGAGAGGCACCCCCGTGCCTCGAATCACTCATCTTGCCGATCTGACCGAGAAGTAACCCGACGTGTCATCCTACCACCGGAACTCGTCAGCGTCGGTCCCGATCGCCAATCCTTCATGTCGGATGAGCTCTACCGCCTCGGGACCGGCCCAATCCTGCACCTTGTTCCAGATCCAAGCTTTCCTAATAGGGTCCCACATGTCCTCGATCTTGCAGAACCTGTGGGCTTCTGAGAGGTTGGGAAGTAAGGTATCTCCATCCCATCATTCCAGGAATGCCGATGATTCTTCGTCGTCCAACATGAGACGTATCACCGGTTCGGCAAGAGAGCGCCCAATGAGCGTACGACGCCACGCTGCAGAGGATCTGCTATTAGAAATGGCCGTCGATGGGTGGATGTGCTTGGAGTATCTGGCCTTCATGAATCTGGTCCATAAGTTCTGAGTGGTGCGAAGCTTCCACCACAGTTTCATCGAGAATGCTTTAACGATGTGGGAAAGTTTGGTGAATCCCAGCCCTCTCTCCGGCCGGCCGGGCCATGGAGTCCCAACCGGCCTAATGATGCTTGTCGTTGTCGTCACTGTGCCCCCAGAAGAAGTTGCTAAAGATGCTTTCGATAGAATTAAGGACTTTCTTGGGGGGAGCACGTCGCAAGGGTGTAGATGGGTATAGATGTGAGAACATGCTTATTAAGGATCATCTTGCCACCCGGAGATAACGTCGCGTTATGCCATCCTTCGACTTTTTTCCTGATGCGTCTGATCAGGTCCTCGAAAATACCAGCGTTAGATTTTTCGTACACAAGGGGGCATCCCAGATAATGGAACGGGGAGTGCTTGATAGGGAAGGAGGTGGTATTGGAGAGGTTGACTGCGTGCTCTCTCTTGATCTTGTGGTGAGTGTAGATGACACTTTTATCCTGGTTGACCTTCTGGTCCGAGCAACTGGCATATTTCTGGAGAGTGTTATGGACTACCTCTACCGACCCAATGTCCCCGGAGGAGAAAATGAGGATGTCGTCAGCAAAGGCTAGGTGAGTGATAATAAGACAGCCACTGGCGGTGTGATAGTGGTGGAAGTTGGTAGTACAAGTCATCTTATTAAGGTTCCTGCTCAAGGCATCCGCCGTAATGATGAAGACGGTGGACGACAGAGGATCACCTTGCCTAACTCCGCGGCTCGATTTGAAGAAGCCATCGGCCTGACCATTGATCACCATAGAAAATCGGGGGTTGTTGATCGATCTCCACACGATGTTGGTCCAGGTTTCGGAGAATCCGAAAGCTCTGAAGACCCAGATCATGAATTGCCAATCCAGCCTGTCGTAAGCTTTCTTCATGTCTAATTTGATAGCTATGTTTCTCCCTCTTGCCGAAAACTTCATACAGGTGATTAACTCTTAAGCTAACATGATATTATCTTGGATATTTCTGTCGCGGACAAAGCCACTCTGCTCCTCGGAGATGATCTTGGGAAGGAGATCAGACATGCGGGAAGCGACGATCTTGGATATGATCTTGTTAGTAAAGGTGCAAAGACTGATAGGACAGAATTCACGAAATGTCTTCGGATTCTCTTTTTTCGGAATGAGTATCAGATTGGTGCTCGAGATCGCTCTCGGGTACATTGTACCTTGAAAGAAGGCGATGGCCACCTCATGGATATCTGCCTTAATGATGTCCCAGTAAGAGCAAAAAAAATACTCCTAAAAACTCGTATTGGCCAGGAGCACTATGCTCGTCAAGAGCCCAGACTGCGTCTTTCACCTCTAGCTCGGACGGAGGGAGCTCAAGCCGGATGTTATCGCCGTCGGTGATGAGATATAGAATTTCCTCCTGGAAGGAAGGGTCCCTGATGACCGTCTCCTTGGAGAACAGTTTGGAGTAGTACTCCGCCACTGCCGCTTGGATACCCTTTTGGTCTTTGATGATGTTTCCGTTATTGCCCACAATTTGGTGAAGA
Source organism: Iris pallida (assembly GCA_029216955.1). Taxonomy (NCBI): domain Eukaryota; kingdom Viridiplantae; phylum Streptophyta; class Magnoliopsida; order Asparagales; family Iridaceae; genus Iris; species Iris pallida. Next base: position 17,147,869 of record JANAVB010029620.1, read on the forward strand.
GTGAGTTTCTGCCTGCGACCATTGATGCATGCATGAAAGTAGCTCGAGTTTTTGTCTTCCTCACTGTCCTATTTAAGTATGGCTTTCTGCTTCCAAAAACCTGTCTGCACTTTCAGACGGAATTTGAGGATAGCTTTGGTGAGGTTAAGAGCAGTCCTAGCTGCGGGAGATCTATCGTTCATGAACTTGATCTCTACTCGATTGACGTCATCCTCGGCCTCACGGATGGCTTGAAAAATGTCCCCATAAGCCTGCTTGCTCCATACCACCAGGGCTTTCTTCATGGCTTTGAGCTTGTTGGCCACCCTAGTGAGGGGCTTGCGTCGTCCGCGCTGTTCTACGCTTCCGTGACGACGCCCAAGAACTGGGGGTGTTCGTTCCAGAAGTCTAGGAAGCAGAAACTCTTTTTTTTCGTGCCCGAGTTGCTAGTGATTCTAACTAACAGAGGGGCATGGTCGGACTCTGTGGCATTGAGGTGGGAAAGTTTAGAGGTGGTCCCAATTCAGTGCCATTGGGCGTTCGTTAGGGCCCTGTCCAGGCAAAAATATTGGCAACAGTCTCCTTTCTGTATGTTGCACCAGGTAAAGGCATTGCCGGTGAACGAAAGGGAGGCGAGGTAGGAGTTAAAAATGAAATTGTTGAAATCTTACATGGCTGGAAGAGGAGGAGGGCGACTGCCAGTCTTCTCCTCTCTAAAAGTGACAGCGTTAAAGTCCCCAATGCAAAGCCAAGGAAGATTGTTGTGGTGGAGGTGGATGTCCAGGAGATTGTTCCAAAGGAGTTTGCGCTCCATGATGTCACAGCTGCCATGAACTGCGGACATGATAGCTCGCTTGGGTAATGGCGGGTGCTCCATCCAGCAAGATAGGGCCTGCTTGGAGTCGTTAATGACTCTGATTTTGACGTCCTTCGAGGAGAGGATCCAAATATTGTGTCTGCCAGCAATGGCCATCGGAAAGCCTAACTGCAGCTGAATGGATTTGAGTCTCTTATAGGGGATTTTGGGTCTAAGGATGATTAAAACGTCAATATTGTGGGTTTTATTAAGGCTGGTGATTCTTCTCTTGGTAGGTTTGTTCGCCAGACCACGAACATTACAGGAGAGGATGTTCAGCATTAATGGAGTTAGAGGGTGGGTTGGTTATCCCGCTTAGCTGCGGACCTGGTTCGAATGGCCGAGGAATCTCTGGCTTTTTTCTGATCTAATTTCCTGATTGTGGTCGTAGCCTTCCCCGCCATCAAGGTGGATGAGCTGGAGATAGAACCGTCGGAGTGGGTGATGAGAATGTCGTCGGTCTGATCGAGCAAGTCTCCTGCCGAGTCCGACACGGGTTCCTCAGGGGGGATGAGAATGGAGTCATCCAGGTTGCCAAATTGGTCTACTTCCGATCGGAGGGGGAATCCGACGGCAAGGACCTGTAATCCTCTCTAAGCTTGATCTGGTCCTGGAATGGCCAGGGCATCTATGACATCAACTTCGTGGGAAGGATGAGTCTCGTGAAGGCCATCTGTGGTATGAAGATAAACTTGTAGGGCCTCCTCCACGTCTACCGGCTTAGAGCCACTGACGGCCACTGAGTTCGTGTAGGAATCCACAGAAGAGACTCCAATAGAAGTGGTCTCTAGAGGGGGTTTTGTCGTTTCCGCATCGAGGATGTTAAACTGGTTGGAAAGATTCAGAGTTGGTGGGTGGTAGGGGATCACAGCTCTGTCCGATAAGGGGATCTCTGTTCTGTCCGCGGGGGTGCCTTGTTCTGATATGCTTTCGCTGGAGTGAAATTTGGTATAGGAGTTCGGTAGCCAAAGCAGGGGGACCGGGTGGGCAAATGGATCTGACCTTCTTTGGTGTGAGTTGCTAGCCTAGTATGTTTCCTCTTGAGCTCAGGATGGAGACGATAACAATGCTTGGATAGATGCCCACGCAGGTGGCAGTGGGAGCAGAAGATGATGTGGTTATCGTAGATGATTTGCTGGTTGTGGGACTGGTTGCCCAGTTTAATGAGGATGTGGTTGGGGGGCTCGTTAGAGAGATCGAGTTCCACACAAATCTTCGTATTATGAGCTTTGGTTAGGTTGCTGATTTCTGGAGCAATGGCCACATAACTCCCAAAGGAATTGGCTATGCGCCTTAGGACTGCCGAAACAAAGCAGATGAGGGGAAGGTTGGGAAGAGTCACCCATGCAGCAACCGTCGCTGAGTCTACCTTGGTGCTAAAGATCGCGGACCATTTTATAATCTTTATCTGGTGGGAGTCCACTCTGCTGGTGCCTTTGGACCACACAGTCCTGTGGTCAATATCGGAAGAGAGGTGGAGCAAGATATGCCTGGCGTCTAGAGGTGCCACCCTGTAATCTGCAGTTAGCCACCAACTGGCGATAACCTCCTAGACCCTGGAAAGTTTGGGGCAGCCCGAGGAGAATTTGAGGACGAAGGAGAAGGGAAAGGAGGTGGCCAGGGATTCTAGTTCCAGATTGGAGAAAGGTACTGTAGGCACAGAAGATGGTAACGAATAATCGACTTCGGGGAGGTGGACGTCGTTGAACAGGAGGCCCTGCTTGGCTGCTCTGTCTGGTTGAAGCTTATCGACGTAGGAGGACACCGGATGGCCCGACGACGGAGGTGGGGCAGGGGCACCACGAGGGGGGACCCGCGTCGTAAAGTGGAGTGGGGGGGAAGAAATGGCTGCCCTGGGGTCCCGCTCCCAATAGGGATAGAGAGCAAATAGATCGGCCGGGAGAGAGGAGCTCGAGGGTTGAGAGGCGGGATTGGGGGAGGCCAAAACCTCGGAAGGGGCAGCGAGGACCACGACACTACCCGGGAGGCCAGTCCCGGCAGGGGGAGGGAGGCCTGTAGGAGGCTGGGAGATTAGGGGTGGGCTACCATCCGCGACCCCCGAAGGAGGGCCAACATATGCACCCCCATTGGAGGAAGAATATACGCCTGCTAGGCCAAAGCTTGCGCCAGTAGGGAACTGAGGAGGACCAGCAACAACACCCAAATGGAGGGGGAGGGTGGTGGATGATCCACCACAGACAACCACAGCGGTTTGGCCGTATGCGCCCGCGGACGAAGCGCCATAGGCACCGACCGGAGGCTGAGGGGGCCGGCAAGAGCCTACACCCGCAGAGGGGGGCTCCATATGCGTCCACACCGGGGGTGTCATATGCGCCCAATGCCGCGGGGGCGCATAGGAGCGCATCCCCGGCCTCGAGATGGCTAATCCAGCAGAACGAGCGGGAAATCCGAAATTCAAATCCGATGATGGGGATAGGTCCACGAGCGCCGACCAAGCGACGAACCGAAGGGGGATCTGAGAAGAAGCTGCCGCAACCCGATTGGGGGCATCGGGGGGCGCCGCTCGCCACCCTGAACCCGACCTGAGGCCGACGAAGCTCCGGCGAAGACAGGGGGACGGGCATAGGGAAAGGATGGAGGGGATCAGGGGAGGCCTGAGAATGCCAGGGGAGGCTAGGGAGGATGGAGGAGAAGGGGGGTGACCAAGGCGAACCGAGGGGGGACGGGGATTGGGGGTGAGGAGACGAGGAGCTTCAAACGGGGGAGGGGGGCTGGCCGAAGACGGCGATAAGGTCGGGAGGAGAACGTCGGGCTGCACACGGGGAAGGGCCACCATGCAGAGGGTGGAGAGGGGGAGAAGAGGGGAAGGGGGGAGGGAGGAAGAAAGGCCCGGCCGGCCGCCGGCCTAGACTGAGCCGGTGGGGAGGCCAGGAGAAACCAGAGCGGGGGAAGCAGAGGGATCAGGGGATTTCATCTCACCTTCCTAGCTATATATATATATATATATATATATATATATATATATATATATATATATATATATATATATATATATATATATATTCGAAGAAAAAAAATATATTCGAAGAAAGGGTAATTAATTTCGGTAATCGCTCCCACTGGGATTCGAACTCTGCCTACAAGGGCCACATGCCTCCACACTAACCACTTGGGCTAGTGGTCATTGGCTATATTATCATTCAAAAAAGGTTCGATATACCTCAGCCAATATTTGTGGCGCCACGAGGTAAACTCATACATAACACATCATACTCAATGTTTTATAATAAAGCCCTAACCATGGTCTGAACTGACTAAAAAATACACACATTTCTCTCCCTCCATACATGCCACACCGCAGCAGCTAATCTGAGTCGAGCCTTCGAATACCATTGAAGACTGCTTCTCTTTCTACTGACTATATTTCGCACCACCTACGAAATAGCATAATTTATGTCTGCAGGAAGATGAAGTCTCCATTCTTTTATATATATATATATATATATATATATATATATATATATATATATATATATATATATATATATATAAAGAACACCGCATTTGCTTCTATTTAACTGGAAGAAGGCCAAAATGTTGGCAGCCTTTACAAGTGCACCCCACCAAAAGAAAAGCAAAACGTGAATTACAATCCAAAAACAGATGTAACTCCATAAAGGATCCATGAAAACCTCTAAACGACCCCGAACAAAAAACTGACCTATCTGTTGTTCCTTGGATTCTTGATGATCCTTTGGGATTTACGAAACATGGTAGTGACTACGCCTCGCCGCCTTATCAACTTGACGACAAACTTCCGATATCAATTGTTCCCCACTTAATGTGTACTCCTGAAACCTGAATTTGTTTTGGTTCTTCCAAAGAAACCAAACAATTATGGCCGCAACAATGTGGTTCCCGTGTCTTGCGTCGTCATTCCACCATGCTTGCAAATGTTCAGGAAGCCCACCTGCGTGCTCCTCGTACAAACACAACTAACCATACTGACCCCATACCTAAAGAGCATCGTCCCCACCACCATGATGTGGGAAATTGATTCCCCAAACGGCTAATGGCAATAGTGACACCGCGAGGGCAAAGAGAAACCAATAGTCGATAGCATCTCATATGTAGACAGCTTCCACCTAATCGCTCGCCAAATAAAAATTGACTACTTGCTATTAATACATGATTTCCAGTAGTTGGCCTCTGTCGATACAACCGGACGGGTGGCACGGACGGCTTCCCATGCTGAAGCCATAGCAAAACACCCAAACTTGTTGAGCATCCATGATAACTCATCACCATTTGGAGTAATAACCACGCCCGAAGCTTCAATAGAAGTAGCCCTATTCACACCGAACCAGTAAAGCATGCACACCCTATCTCAGGAACCATTCCCCAACCATAAGAGCCCAATGTAGGCATCTGTAGGGAGCGACTTTACCGGAATAAGCAACCCACTTCCCGTCCAGTTTTTAAAAAGAATACTAGATTTGTCGTCCCCACGAAAAGTTTGATGTAGGGCTTCCCCAGAAGACGCCCATGCAAAATTTACCTACAAGTCGTCGACGCTTTGCTGTTCGTCATCGCCAGAGATAGGTAGATGTTGTGAAAGTACCTGGCCTTCAAGAACCTACTCCGCAACGTGTCTCAGTCCTTGCCTTACATCACAGCTTCACCAAAAATGCATCTATAATATCAGCCAACAAGCGGAATCCGAGACCCACTTCGATAGTGGACTATGCTATGGACTTCCAGTTAGACCAGATCCTCTTGTCAACACCATCTCTGTGCCCCCAGAAGAATCTGGCGAACATGCGCTCGATTAACGACACCACCTTCTTCAGAGGAGTGCAAGCCGCAAAAGTGTAGATTGGAATAGAACAAAGCATGTGCTTGAGCAGAACGAGCTTGCCGCCTGGAGATAACGTGAAATTGTGCAACCCCTCAAACTTCTGGCTAATCTTGGCTATCAAATTCTCTAGACTTGGATAACCTTTAGAAATAGCGTGATTCCAAATCTCACTACTTCAGCCTCACTCGTAGATCATTTGTGCCAAATCAAGTCATTTCCAAAATTTTGTATTTGATATTCCTTAGTCATACCAAATCACATCATTTCTAAATTTGATTGTGCCTAACTATTGATCGTGCTATTCTTGATCATATTTTGATTGTGATTGATCATTTTGATTTAAATTTTGAGGACAAATTTTTTTTTAAGGTAGGTAGATTTATAACCCCTTAAGATTGATTCTAATATTCTCCAAGATTTATCGATAGTTTTCTGGAAAATTTTTGGAATTTATAAAAAATTATTTCATTTTTGGAAAGAAAATCGTATTTTTGATCATGATCGTTAGCCTAAATCATTTTACTTGCATAATCATTTTTCATTATTTGACTAATCATTAGTCATGATTAGCCATGACTAGTCATGTGATGGCACATGGCTTGGTAACTAACTAATTTAGTTAGTTCTAACTAATAAATTAATTAGTAACTAATTATTGGTTAGTGGTCCATGGCAAACTAAGCCATGGACATTCCTAGAACATTTGACACCCCTACCAAATTACTTTATTTTCCTAACTCTTTTTACATATTACATGGAGTGCCCATGGCCCTGGTCTCCAAGCTCTTCCTACTTATTTAATGGAACATTCTTCATTCCTTTGGACACACCAAAATAATTACAATAATTACATTAATTATTACACAAAATTCCCTAACACATTCCCGACCACTTCCCGGCATTCAGTCTGCCGTCCTTGGCCACTGCATCTTTCGCCAACTCTAGCCACGAGAACCACAAGACACCGCCACTACACCATCCACCCAGCCTCCCTTCTCTTCCATCGCCACCTTCAACTCCAACAACCCCCATCCACCGTGGCAACCTACTCGACAAATGCCCCAAACTGCACCCGACAAATGCCCCAAACTGCACCTCGACGAGTGCCACCATGCTAGACCCACCCAACCGTGTTAATCACCGGTGACCACTACATTTTCGACCACTAGTCAACTGCCGGAGCCAGATCCAGCGAGCCGTACCCTCGTCGTAATTGGATCCGGTGATCCCGTCATCGTAGATCAGCGCATCACCACTCGGCAGGCCCGCTTGCCACCTGATCGGAGCCGTGCCGCCCTCCCCAGCTTACCCTATTGGACCGGTCCTTGATCTTCGTGTGGTTCTGATCAACAATCGGCACCAACTTCCCTTCCCCGGCAGAGCACCCGATTTTGGGTGAGCCCTAGACCGCGGCAGTTCTGGAGCTCCTTCCAGCACCGCCAGTCTTCGGACGCCGCAAACCACCGCTATCCCTACGGATGCTTGTGCTCCGCAGCTTCTAGCCGACGGTGAGGCTCTATCTTCCTTCCTCCCCCCTGCTTCTCTCTTTTTCAGCTCTCTCTTCCCCTCTATCTCTATCTCTATCTCTCTGAATTATAGGAAGAACAACAGTAATGTTGTTTTCTTTGGATTTTATAAATTGTTATTGGGTTGTTCTTTTGAGTATTCAGTGGGCTTTAAGTTTTTAATCCAATTATGGGCATTAAGTGAATGTGTTTAGTACTTGTGGACTCGGGTTAGGCTCACAACAATTTTGGGCCAGTAATAATTCGTTTTGATCAATTTGTTATTGGGCTATACATATATATAATGTTTATTTTGGCCTTCTATTTAAAGAAAATTTGTATTCCTATAATTAGATTTTGTTTTTATATTAAAAATGGGCTTTGGCCCTATAATATTTTGATCAATAATGGGCGCTTTAACCCTATATTGTTGTTTAACAATTATAAAATGGGCTGCTAGCCTAACATTACTAATTTAATATTTTAATTGGGCTTTTAGCCTTACATTATTAGAATAAATCTAAGTTGGGCCTTGGGCCCTAAATGATTGTCTAAATTTTGGACTTTGAGTCTTACATGACATTTATATAGGCAAATGTTAAAGGCCACCCCCCTTTTACTAAGGGCCACCAACTTAAAACTTTTAAAAAAATTACAAGTTTGCCATTTTGAAAACACTAAGGGCCACCCCGCTCTTCTCAATCGAGGACTGCATGGCTACCCTGCAGTCCATCTTTTCTTTTTCTTTTTTTTAACCTACAGTGACTGCAGGACTTGCCTGCAGTCCAAAGTGAAGACAGGACTGCAGGCAAGGCCTGCAGTCCACCTTCCCGGCAAACGATCCACGGGCTGTGGCAGGGGGAGGGAGGCGGAGGGGGGGCTGCGGCGAGGGGAAGGGGAGCTGCGGCGGTGGGAGGGAGTCGGAGTCGGTGGCGCCCCTGGCCGCCGCTCGTCTCCCGGAAGTTCGTCGTGCGCCTCGTGCTCAAGAAGGTCGAGGGTCTCGACAGCGAGGAGGACGAGGAGGTTTTCATGGCGGAGGTGAGGTGGAAGGGGCGGGAGTTCGTCGCGCGCCTCGCCGCTCGTCCCCCAGAAGTTCGTCGCTCGCCGCCTCCTCCTCCTCTCGGCTCATCCGGAGAAGCGATTGCTCGAGAGGGGCGGGAGAGCGCCTCCCAAGAACGTCCTCCCTCCGAGGACGACGCGGGCGACTTCCACCGGCTTCCTCTCGGACCCCTATCCGTCGCTCCTCCTCCGCCTCATCGAGCTCTCTACGACGTGCGACCCCAACCCCTCCACCGTGCCTCCCCGTCCGCCGAGCTCCTCCTCCAAAGTCCTCTTGGTTGCCCTTAGTAAACTTGTGAACTTTAGGTTGCTCTTAGTTAAAAAAAATACAAAGGCATGGTTGCCCTTAGTAGATGGGTTGTCCTTAGTAAAAAAGGGGTGGCCTTTAACATTTGCCTTTATATACCTTATTTCATTGATAAAAAGGACATTGGACCTACAATGCAAAGTGGGTTTAAGCCCAATAAAAATATTTTGATTTCATAAACTGGGTCTGGACCCTAATTATCTATTCGGGCTCCGATCCCTAAAGATTTACTTATATATTGTATATAATTTTTTGAAGTCAATTATGACTAGTAATTTTCTATGAATATTTTATATTAGTTCTTTAGAAAATTCCATTCTCGATCATGACTAATTTTATAAATCAATTCTCCTTTTAGCCTATTTAATCAAATCACGATCATGACTAATCAAATCATTTTCATTTCTCGATTATTGTGCCGACTCTGAAATATGGACTTCTATATATCAAATTGTGCTATTTGGACTATTATGGGTATAACGAAATGGCATGTTTCATCATTTGGAATCACTTATTAGACTTTAGCTTCTATCATTCTTTGTCGACACGTATAAGACCTCTGAATTTTTTAGCTATTTTATATATATATTCATATATTTTATTTGAGTTATATAATGGTTATTATATTTTTTTTTTACGTTTATTTATGATCATAAAATGTACACTTCCGTAGTTATGATTTTGGAGCACAAGAAATGCCAAACCCTACAAACTTTATAAGTTTTGACCTAAACAAGTTTATCTTCGATTTGGTATTCATGTCCCCATTAAATATGTATTCTTGTATTCTATTTGCTTCGCACAACTTCGGTGTCAATTTAGGCCAAGATATCTACCGTGAGACTTGTCATAACTTTCAACTTAAATTTCGGACTAGGCATCAATCTAATCTAAACAACCTAATATATGATTTCAACTACTTTTGAGCCTACTTAGGACATGCCTAGGGTGTCGTACTCAATTGAGGCCCCATGTGCTATTTAAATTCAAATGGCATATAAGACCCCATATGTGACTTTTAGAGCCTATTTTCAAATCGGGTAATTTTTATCGAGCCTAAACTTGCCAAAACTCGTATAGGACTTGTTAGGGTCATCCCCATGTAGATGGGCCCTCCTAAATATTTAATTCAAATTTATTGATTATTTAAATGTGGACTACGTGTTGACACATCTGGAGCCAGTTATTCCAGAGAGTGAAAATGCTAGACTCGCAGAGGCCACTGCTTTACAGACGAAGTAGAGGAGAGACAACAACCTCTGAAAGTTGTTGATACTGAACTCCATAGAAGATTCTCAGGTAGAGTCATACAACAAAATAGTGCCGGCAAAGGACGTCTACGAGTTGTTGGAGAAGCACTGCAAGTCTGATAAGAACATGAACGAAATCCATGTGACTGAAAACGTCTGAAGATGCGATTTGAGGATAATAAGACGATGATGCCTCAAGTCAAGGAATTTCTCAAGTTACATCAAAATCTTGAGGATGATGGCATGCCCCGCATTCATTATCGAGGGTATTGTCGCCAAGCTCCATCCTTGGTAAACCAATTTTATTACAGATATGCACCGTAAGAAGATGGAGGTAGATCATAAGCGACTCCTATAATGGATCCATGTTAAAGATGAGTTGAGGATTCAACTCAAAGTGGACACGTTTTTCAAATAGATGGCCACGCCCAACTTGGTGTAAGCAGGAGACTCCGAGGGGAAATATAAGGCTTCTCATAGTAAGTAGAAGGACTTCAACTATCAGAAGATGAAGTCGACGTCGTTCAAGCCTAAGCCTATGGGTGATGAGGTTTGTCCCAACTATGGCAAGAAGTGACACTTCTGGAAAGACTACAGATCCAAGCCCAAATCGAAAGAACAAGGTGAGCCTAACTTGGTTGCCATGATTGTGCAAGTTGACTCAACTGGTGTTGACACCGATTGGTGGATAGATATTGGTACATTCTTCCATATTTACTTAAAGAGGGAGTTGTTCATCACATACAAGCCTACATCTGAGAGGGTTATGATTGTGAACCAGACACAAGCTGAAGTACTTGGGATTGGGACGGTGGTACTAAATCTAACTTCGGGGAAGTCGCTAATACTTTAGGACGTGAAGCACATAACTGTGTTGCTAAGAATATAGTCTCAGAAAGTCTGCTCTGTAAGGCAGACTTGAGGATGGACATTAACGCTGGTCAAATGGTTTTGCACTATAAATTAACATACTTCAAAAAATCTTTCTGTACAAAAGGGATGTTCAAAATTTATCTTGTAACTCCGTCAGATAACGTTAATGCAATCTCTTCTTCTGGTTATTCACTTGAGCTATTGTATAATATACTAGGTGTTACGACCCGCACCCGGTATAGGGGCACGAGTGTGTGACAACGCCCAACCTACGCTACAGTATCGACGGTAGAACGCTATCTAGATATACTACGCTAACTAACAGTGTTTATCATAACATATCAAGATAATAATCTCCGAACGGAGGACAAATAATGATATGATCATACTAAATCACAAGTCTATGTGGAAGATAAATGGCATGATAAAGATAATGACATAAAGAGGAATATCAAAATCCAGAGTCTAAGAGCCATCTATCTCAATACAAGTCTGAAATAATAAACTTGCCAGAGTCAATAATGCTGAAGAGATATCCAGTACAAAACCTAATTAACTGAGTCACCACTAAAGCCTCCTCAGCTGGAGCTAAGCCCTCCTGGATCAAGGTCTCCTAGTCTATACCTACTACGTCCTGTGGGCCATAGTAGGTAGGGCATCCATCATCTAAATCATGTAAAAATATATATCCAATCAGGATTGGAGCGAAGTACATTTCTAAATAACAGTTCTAGTCAATAATAAGGAATATGTAATAGTAAATGGAGAGAATATACAAGAATAAATGACATGTACATGAATATAACATAAATGGAAATACTGTAAGTAATAGGAAAAACATGAATCATCATGCACAATAATCAGAAAATACTATCTATGTGAGTGAGTACTAGTTTCAACATGTGATCAGCTTGAAAACTAGTATGGGAATTTATGGCCTGGTTAATCATATATGCAGTGTATGATTAACACTAACAGAAAAAATATCATGCACGGAAAGGGTATGATCAAATATATACACCACTACTCCCTGTCCCGATTAGTACAATGGATCCAACCATGGTACGTTACTATATGGGATTTACTTGGAAGGTAGCTAATCCCCTCAGTAATTGATGTCTATACAATACACAAGAACTACAACAGGGCTTGAACAGGGTATACCAGACATATGAGAATAACATTTCTTGACAGGATTTGAAAATACCAATCCGTGTAACCAACTTGTCGAGGATTCAAGGACATCTACACTAAGTACAGAAAACATATAAAATATCATAAACAAAAAATTATCAGAGAACGTATACGATTGAGATCCAGTGTGGAATGTCAACTGTATCCGATACGGTGCCTCGAAGACCTAAATATAGAATATTATATCAATAGCAAGTTTTGGAATGAAAATAAGTCAAACTAGTCCAAATCTAGGTCATAAGGTCATTTCTAGGTCAAACAGTAAAACTAGCTCAATTCTAGGTCAAACTAGCTATTTCTAGCTCGTTTGAGCCTATATCTAGATTAATAGGTCCATACCTTACTTACCTGGTTAGACTAGCTAAAAATAAGATACTAAAGGATCAATACCTACCTACCAAATACCCTATTCAATGTTACCTTACCAATTACCAATGTTATACCAAGCCTTACTCACATCCTAATACTATATGGCTATTTACCATTCTATAACAATACACAATACTCATGCCAAACCACTCATTCATATTACATGTATCAATACAAATATGTGTCCATGTTCAAAACCCTTACCTACTCTTAGTATCTATACCCCTATTCATACCCTTCTACAATTGGATATACCTACATACATTATATCTTACCCATAAGCTTACATATCTGTATATCCTTACCTTATCCAATCATAATATACTCTACCTTAACTTCCCTACTGCTATTACCTACTACCTATACTAGTACCACACTTAAACCCCTAACTGTTCTACAACATGTACTCACAACATCTATGTTTCAAACCCTGTGGACACAGGAGATACCTGTGCACACTTGTGCACAGGTCCACAAAACATTTTCCCCTTGCATCCTACCTATTCCTACTGCTTTTCCTAGTAAACATGTCTAAACAACACCTATCTCCATACTGCCTACATAAAGTCTAATATAGGCCCCCAAAACCTGTGCATTAGTGTGCACATGTGCACTCGCTGCTTCCTAGTGCAGCAGGTCTATCCCCTACAAATACAAGTGCCCAACAGTGCACTTGTTCTCCCTGTCGTAGCCTGTGCACTAAGTGCACAAGTACTAGTCTCCCTACCCTACATTGGCAGTGGCTAAGCAACCCTTGTTACTAACCTGCACAGGTATCCCAATCCTAGATAGGTCTTTTGCATCACCTGCTACTTAGTGTAGTAGGGGCCCTTACTGCTGCTGCCCTTCCTTATGTTGCTGCTGTAACTGCATCTTGCCTATAGTTCAAGCATCACATGTTACTGCTGTTGATGTTCCTAATTTGATCCCTCCCCCTCACTTCCCTACTATCTGTAGCTACTGGAAATAAGCAGTGCACATTGGTGCACTATAGTTAAGCACCTGCACACAACTGGAACAAAGAACCCCCCTCACAAATACCTACAAGCAAAGCCTAATACCCTTTGTGTTAAGTGCACATGTATCCACTAGCCTAAAAAAGCTCTCCCCAATGCCTCATGACTGACCTGATGCACAAATTAGTGCAGGGCCACCGATGTACTACCTCTCATGAGCTGCATTCCCTGCTGCCTAGTGTAGCAGGGCTACCTCCTGCCATTACAAGTGCACAATAGTGCACTTGCTCCCTCTATTATGGCCTATGCACATTTGAAGTGCTCAAGTGCATTGCAGGCAAGTTTCCCCTCCCCACAACAGTCCTATCCAACCTCTATTGTCATCCTACCATTTGACACACACACCCCTCTGTTATACCTATGCATATATACCATTTCATCTAATACACCTATATTCCTATACACATTTATAGGTTCCAGTTCCTCCATAATAACTCACACATTGTTCAAAATTCTAGGACTAATACCAAGGCATGGTACTAACACATGAAATGAAGGGTATTTCACAAGAGGCTTTAGAATATGGTTATATATACAGGGATACATATAAATCAAATGAACACATTCCTATTAATACAATAGTACAACTAGTCCAACAAGAGTAGAAATACTACTTTTAGAATATCAAATATACCCACATGGCAATATATCAAACACAAAGAGTGCATCACCCCCGTACCGTACTAATCTACGATACAATTGGGATACGACCAAGATACTTATACCAAACTTCATCCGAATCCTACCAAACTTCTTAGGCAAATCCAAAATATGTAGATAAACATAATTAATAAATTTCTAGGCTAGTGTCAAGTGTCATGTGCAATAGAGCATGTTCACCACAAGTATAGGAGGCCAAGACTCCCAAATTGATTCGTGTCCTACCGTATCATGATATGACCTATACATATCCATTTGTGGACATGAAACTAGACACACACCACGACATCTATACTAAACAGACCTAACAAACCTAAGGATAAATACTTGGTGTGCCATGCTCGGGATTCCTCAAAAAATGGCACAAAATCCGTTGTAACTTCCAAATAGAGATTCATTAGTCTAAAAACTCTTCCTATGGATAGTCCTAGGGTGAATTCCTAAGGGTTCAATATCACATATAGAGTCTAAATAACAAGAAAAGTGAGGTGTATACCTATTGGAAGATGGATTTCCAATAAAAAGCCAAATGGACACGATTCAGATACGTAACTCCTAGCAAATGGACTCTTCTTCTTGTGCTCTTCGTCTCTAAGCTTTTAGTCTCCTTCTAGTGTACAGAATGGAAGGAATAGGTGAGATAATGATTGGGATTTAGAAGAGATTGATGGAGGAATGGCTCTACTTGTGAAGAACACCAAATTAGGAAAGGAGAGACTTAATGAAATAGAAGGCATTGAAGCCCCTACCTATGGTCGGCCATGAAAAAACCTAGGTCAAGGCTAATCTAAATTGTCCAAGTTTCCCTCTAAAAGTTTTCATATGGCTAATTAATTGTATAGAAGGGTTTGGACCTATTTCGGTTAATAGTCTAATCTCTATTATAACTACTTGGTCATGACTGATGATCCTAATGGAGCTAGTCCAATAAGTTAGTCTATGAGTCATGTCATACTAATCATTGGGCTCTACTTTAGTGTCTAGGATAACCGACTCACTAACACAAGTCTAATAATTAGGCTAGCCACTAACCATAATAACTAACACAATATTTATAAATAAATATACACAATAAAATTATAAATAAAAAATGACAAAATTACCCCAATTTTGAAAAGTGGCAGTGACACTAGGACATGTTCATTATAAAAGGATTAACAAAATGTCTAATCTAGGGCTGATCACCAAATGTAGGGGTAATATGGTAGATAAGTGTTAAGTTTGTGCACAGACAAGGATCACTAGAAAACCGTTCAAGCGGATAAACCAAAGCACAGATCATTTGGATTGGTGCCTTCCGATATTTGTGACTTCAAATAGCTCTCTACAAAGGTCGGGATGAAGTACTTTATTACTTTCATCGTCGATTTCTCTAAGTAAGCGTTCGTCTATCAACTCAAGTCAAAGGATGAAGCCTTTAAGAAGTTTAAGGACTTCAAAGCTGAAGTCGAGCGTCAAACCGAATAAAAACTCAAGAGACTTAGAAGTAATCAAGACGGAGAGCATAGGTCTATCGAATTCACATCATTCTGTAAAGAACATGAAATTGTCAATTAGATAACTGCTCCGTATTCTCCTCAATCAAATGGTGTTGCAGAAAGAAAGAATAGAATGTTAACAGAGATGATGAACTCAATGATGTTATATGAGGATCTTCCATATTGCTTCTGGAGAGAAGCTACGCTTACGGCTACTTTTATTCTAAATAGAGTGTTGTATGAAACTTTTGATGTCATTCCTCATGAACTTCGATTAAAAGTAGGACCCAACTTGAATGCCATTCGAGTGTGGGGCTATCTGGCGTATATAAATCTTTTAAAGTTGAAGATTTAGAAGCTGGGTAAGAGGACTACGATGACTATCTTCCCGGTTTATGCTGAGAAGAGTGATGGTTGGAGGAATCTTGATATTGGATCAAATCATATCATTCAATCTCGCGACACAAAATTCTTTGAAGATAAATTTGCAAGGCACAAGAATATTGTTCTCACGGATATTCCGAAGAATAGTATTAGTGCATAGGAGGCTGCAGCTTCCAATGGAGATTTAGTCTATGAAGAAGTTGTTGTTGCAGAAATAATGTTCGAAGTAGAACAAACAGTATCTATGCCTACGCGAGTGAGAAGATAAAAGGACTTTAGAGATGATTTTGTCACCTATCATGTAGAAACAAATCCGTTTACCTATGATGAGGCGATGAGGAGCAGAGATGATATCTTCTGGAATGAGACTATTAATGATGAGTATGACTCAATAACCTCCAACAACACTTGGGTGTTGATCGATCTACCTGAAGGAGCCAAACAAATCAGATGTAAATGGATCTTCAAGAAGAAGAAGAAGGCCGATGGAATTGTTAACAAGTTCAAGGCAAGTCTTATAGCCAAGGGGTTTTCTCCAGTAGTACAGATGACGACCATCAGAATGTTGATTTCTCTGAGTGCAATTCATAAGCTAGTTATTCGTTAGATAGATGTTAAAATATTATTCCTGAATAGAGAGTTCACTGAAGAGATTTACATACAACAATCATAAGGTCTTGTCGTCAAGGGCCTTGAAGACAAAGTCTACAAGTTGGCAAAATTATTATATAGTCTAAAGCAAGCTCCTAAGGTGTGGCATGAGAAGTTTGATAAAGTCATAAGATCAAACGACTACAGGATCAGTGAGACGGACAAGTGTGTGTACACAAAGTTTGATAACAGAAGAGGAGTTGTCGTTTGTCTATACATGGCCAATATGCTAATGTTGGGTACAGATTTAGAATGTGTCACTAAGATATAGAAGTTTCTCTCATCTAAGTTCAACATAAATGACTTAGGGAAAGCTGATGTTATCCTAAGGGTAAATATCATCCGGACAGACACTGGAGTGGCGCTGTCACAATCTCATTTTATTGAGAAGATGATCACATATTATGGGTATCTGGATCTTTTAGGGATTATTACTCCATATAGGTGTGACAAAAATGTGAAGCCAAATCCAAGTAAAAGAATCAGGCAGCTGGAACTCAAGCGTCATCGGGAGTTTGATGTATATAACAATTGTCACAAGGCCTGACATAGCTTTCATCATAGGGATTCTGAGTCGGTTTATGAGCAATCCAGGTGTGGAGCACTAGAAAGTTGTGAAAAGAGTAATGAGTCTCAAGAGGACTTAGACGTATGCACTTCACTATATCGATTATTCGACAGTAGTGGAAGGTTTCAGTAATGCAAGCTAGGGTAAACCCCCTCCCTATACATATAAATATATACCTTTAAATATATATATATATATATATATATATATATATATATATATATATATATATATATATATATAAGATTTAGATGAGCTCTTCCCCCCGAGAGCTCCCCCCCTCCGCTTCTTCCCCAACCCCCCTCTCACCGCCGCCGCCAGAGAAGGCCGGCCGCAGCGTCCAGATGCCCTCCCCACCCCTACCTCCCCCGATGCCCCTTGCGAGTGCCGGCGGCGGCTCGCCCCCATCCGGATCCAGCGCGCGCCCTAGCGTACCCGCGCCCATCGCGAGAGTAGACGAACGAGCAACTGAACTTGGTCGGGATCTCCTCTACCGCGGTGGCCCCGTCCCTAAGGTGGCCGCTTGCCGTCGTCACGGAAGCTCTGAAGCTCCGTTGACTGCCTCCCACCGCGTCTGTATTCGACCCGACCGAGGCTCACTCCTCTCGCAGCGGGAAAGCCACCGCCGACGGCTGCAACGGCGCTCCGGCCCAACCGAGAGTCACCGTCTCCCTCACGTGGCCACACGCGACGATCCATTCCCACTGCCCCGCGCTTGTCTCCTCGGGGTCAGGAATCTCCCGCCTCCCTAATTAGAATTTAAATTCGAATCTTCCCCCCTGCGCCCCTGAAGGCGGGAATGCAAGGTCTTATGCGCCCTCCCCTATCAGGGGTAGCTATGCGCCCACTGCCTGGCGGTGCGGCTATGCGCCCACCCCTGGCCGACCTAGAGTAAGCCGCACGCACCCTTTAGGCACATGCGACCCAGTACATGCGCCCTCCTCTGAGAGAGGCCATGCACCCTCCTTCTCTGCAGGCCGCTTTGCGCCACACTCCAAGACGAGCGGATTAGTGCAACCGTCCCCAGTGGGCTATGTGCCCCTACCAATCTTCCGACCATGCGCCTCCATCCTCAGCGGATTGCTATGCGCCCCTTCCCCTGTCTATTGGCCATGCACCCCTCCTCCTCGCGGACCGCCATGCGCCCCTTGTATCTTTCGGCCGTGCGCCCCCTTCATCCGCGGCCAGTTATGCACCCCCACCTCTGTCCTCGGGCCACGCGCCCCCTCATATAGGGGGGAAGAGCTTTTCCTTCCGTCGCTTGGCATCAGCTCAGTGCACCTGCCTCCACAGGATGGTCTAGCAACCACGGCAGCCCAACCACTTCCTAATGGTAGCGTCGCGACTACTGTCGGGACCCTGATACCTCCCTCCGCAGCTATTTTGCACACTACCAAAATACGCTCATTTAGCGACGGAGGTTTAGCGACGGAATTATTCCGTCGGTATTAGCGACGGATTCGTGGCCGCTCAGCGACTGATTACCGACCACAAACATTTGCCATTTTTTATTTTAATTTTAGGGGCAGAAAAGGTCGCACATCCGTCGCTAGTGTGTCGGTGTTATAGCGACGGATCTTCGGTCGTCGCCACGTAGTCGTTTATTTGGCGGGAATTGTGTATATAATTGGCGGGACATATCTTCGACTACGTAGCGACGGATATTCAGTCGGATAATCAATAATAGCGACTACCTGGCGACGGATTTTTCGTAGTCAGGATTCCGTCGCTAAATGAGCGTTCCAGACTTAAATAAAAAGGCGGGGGGAACTTTTGGCATTCCCCCCAAATTCAATCTCTCTCCTCTCTCTCTCTCTCTCGCGCGGCTTCGTGAACGGCGACGGCGTCCTCTCCTCTCTCTCTCCCGAAGGTAATCTCCTCTCTCTCTCTCTCTCTCTCTTTGTGTCGCGGTGTCGACGTAGGGGCAGAGGGGGCGGCGGGCTTGGGGACATTCTGGCTTGGGGCGGGGGCGTCGGGGGCTGGGCGGCTGGCTTGGGGCGGGGGCGTCGGGGGCTGGGCTGCTGGCTTGGGGCGGGGGCGTCGGGGGCTGGGCGGTTGGCTTGGGGCTGGGGGCGGCGGGCTTGGGGACATTCGGGCTTGGGGCGGGGGCGTCGGGGGCTGGGCGGCTGGCTTGGGGCGGGGGCGTCGGGGGCTGGGCGGCTGGCTTGGGGTGGGGGCGGCGGGCTTGGGGACATTCGGGCTTGGGGCGGGGGCGTCGGGGGCTGGGCGGCTGGCTTGGGGCGGGGGCGTCGGGGCCTGGGCGGCGGGCTTGGGGCAGGGGCGTCGGGGGCTGGGCGGCGGGCTTGGGGCGGGGGCGTCGGGGGCTGTGCGGCGGGCTTGGGGCGGCGGGCTTTGGTCGGGGGCGGCGGGGGGCTTTGCTTATCAAATTCATCTAATTTATATATTGGCTAAATAATGTGTTATCCATATTGGGTGTTATCCATTAGTTTGGTGGTGTTTGGATTAGTAAATGTGAATATGGCGTTTGGGTTCATGGTGTATATGTTCACTGTGTCAAGGACAGTGCGAGTTCTTCATCTGCGTAAGTCAGTGTTTGGGTTCATGGTCTATACATCTAACTGTGATATACATATATATATATATATGCGCCTATTATAATTAGCATGCAGGACGGCTTGGGGTGTAATGTGTGATTGTAGACATGGTAGGAATTATAGGTAATTAACGCTAGTGTGACTATTGGTATCGGAAAACAAATAATTATTAATAAATTATTTACATTTAAAAACATATATTTTATACATTTAGGCATAATTTTAAGTATTTCAGCGTTATTTCTTAGTAGTTTTGAAATTATATGAAATAGTAGTCACCCGTACCGATTGGTTTTGCCGAATTGACCGGAACAAAGATCCCCATAGTCGGTATCGGTCAATATTTGGTATCGGTCGGTATCGGATCGGAACATGCCAAACCGAGTCATCCTTGGAGAAAGAACAAGGACGCATTCAGAGCTGGAAAACAAGAATTTTCTCATCCGCCTGCCAGATTGTCGGAATACGATATTTGGGAAGATGTAAAGGATTTTCCCACTGTAATGGAAGATCCATCGAACAATCGTGTCGATGGGTTCGGACAAACCCATAACTGGACCAAACGGAGTATCTTCTGGGACTTGCCTTATTGGAAAGATAATCTTATAAGGCATAATCTTGATGTTATGCATATCGAAAAGAATGTGTTTGATATTATCTTCAATACCGTCATGGACATTAAAGGAAAGACGAAGGACAATCCAAAAGCAAGACAAGACATTGTCGAGATATGCAAGCGTCCTTATCTGAACTTGATACAAAGGGGAGCTGCTGGACAATTAAGTAAGCCGATAGCACAATACACATTGAGCAAAGAAGATAGATTAATAATCTGCAAGTGGGTATCTACTTTAAGATTTTCCGACGGCTATGTGTCGAATTTGTCTAGATGCGTTGACCTCAATGAACGCAAGCTAACGGGAATGAAGAGTCATGACTGCCACGTGTTTATGGAAAGATTACTGCCCATTGCTTTGAAAGAGTTGTTGCCTTCTGCTGTATGGGTTCCGTTGGCCGAACTATCAATATTTTTTAGGGATATTTGTTCAACTAAGTTGACTGTGCAACACATGGTTGAACTTGAGGAGAAGATTATCTTAACAATTTGCAAGTTGGAGAAAATATTTCCTCCTGGCTTCTTCGACAGCATGGAACATCTACCGATTCATCTAGCATACGAAGCCCGTGTCGGTGCATCTGTTCATTATCGATGGATGTACCCATTTGAAAGGTACATAAATATCGATATAATTTAAGCTGAATTTCTATTTATTTTAAAATTCTTTCTTAATTCTCAAGATAATTTGTCTCTCTAGATACCTACACCATCTAAAGAAGAAAGTTGGCAACAAAGCTCATATAGAGGCTTCGATATGCGAAGCATATCTTATCGAAGAGGTTTCAAACTTCTGCTCCATTTATTTCGATACTCATGTTAAAACAAATCGAAATAGACCTCAAAGGAATGACGAGGACGTTGAGGATGGAGGAATATTCAATGTAAGGGGCAAGCCTGTTGGGGCTAGTAAAAGACGGTGGTTGACAGACGACGAGTATGATGCCGCTCACCGATATGTCTTGTTAAACTGTGACATACAAGAAGTGAGAGATTTGGAGAAGTAAGTCAGTACACTAAATATCGTTATAATCTCGAATTTGATGAAGTAAGTGACTACACTTATATATTCTTATTTTCTCTAATAGTGTATTTAGAGATGAAATCAAAATGAGGAGACCCGATATTACCGATGAGGGACTTCAAAGAGAGGTTGATTGTACATTTCCGTCATGATTTCGCAAATACGTAAGTAACTGTGATTATAATTGAGATTATTAATATATAATATGAAACATTTAAATTATAAATATTTGTTTACAGGTTTTATTGCCTGAAATAACACTCACTCATGAGAGTGTTCGTTATCTGGCACTGGGACCGAAGAAGCAAATAAAGACTTGGCCAGGCTATATCGTTAATGGCTTCAGGTTTAAGTCAACTCAGAATGCTATAAATGTCGAATTTATCAATGACGGCATCAATACCAAGGATTTCGGTGTTTGCATAAGAGGCACCGTCTATGACGACGAGCCGGACTTTGACTATTATGGAGTGCTTCGGGATATTGTAGATTTACAATATACTGGCCCATATGATATGCATATTGTGATGTTCAAATGTGAGTGGTTCGATACGACACCAAATATCGGTTGGAGAATCGATAAACAATTTGGATTCGTTGATATAAATCATCGCAGGAGGTATAGAGGGTCCGATACATTTGCAATAGCAAATCAGGCTGTTCAAGTCTACTATACAAGCTACCCAAGGCGTCGTAGAGATCGATTTGACTGGTGGGCAGTATGCAAGATTAAATCTAGAAATACATTCAACGTTGGAGACCCAGCATACCAAGAAGATCAGATCGAAAAGTCCCAATACTTGGAACAACACTCAGATACAATGGATGTTGAAGATATTGTTGAGGAAAATAGAAGGGAGGAAGAGGTTGATACACAAGACTTAGCTGTCAACCAGGGGAGAAAGAGGCGTCTTGTCCCAAATTTTGAGGCAGAAGAAGAAGAAGAAGAAGAAGAAGAAGAATTTGATGGGGATGAGGATACAGATGAAATCGACGATGAAGATAAGGATGAGGATGAGGATGGAGAGGATGATGATGAAGACGAGGCCGAGGATGAGAACGAAGACGATGATTAGGTTAAATATTATTGTATAGTAAAAATACTTCCAATTACGTGAATTAAGTTTGACCTCATAAAAGCAATTACGTGAATTCATGTTTTTTTCATTCGATTATTTACTTATTGTAGATGGCACTCCTAGTCTTTTTCGTCGCGGCGGTACTCGTCTCCCTACTGGTGGTATGTATATTTTAGTTTAGTTTTTTATATCCATTTATACTTTCATATTGTTAATTATGTTTATGTGTTCTATTTACAGGTCATGATGGCTGGCCGTGGTCGTGGTGCTGGTCGTGGTGGTGGTGGTGGTGGTGGTGGTGCGGGTCGTGGTCGTGGTCGTACTGGTGCTGGTGGTCGTGGTCGTATTCAGAGTTCC
This sequence comes from Iris pallida, assembly GCA_029216955.1. NCBI lineage: Eukaryota > Viridiplantae > Streptophyta > Magnoliopsida > Asparagales > Iridaceae > Iris > Iris pallida. Next base: position 17,170,468 of record JANAVB010029620.1, read on the forward strand.
CGGGATGTGACCCCATCGAGCGAGCCCGACCCGGAGAGTACCCCGGGCACAGACGCATCCCGCCCTCGATCGACCACTTCATCGAGGCATCAGTCCGGATCTGCTAGCGGATCCGATCCGCTATCGGAACCACCAGCAGCGGATCCACCAGGGGATATCCCAGTTACTGCACAGTGGGCCCCGGAGTACCCCCATACTCAGTTCCATCCGGTTACTGGGGAGTACATACGCGGACCCGCGGATCCTCCGACGGCACCAGAGAGGCCGAGAGGCGAGTTCCGACGAGAGCTATGGCCCGCGGGGACCTCGTAAGTAAATTTAAGTTAATTTATTAAATTTTTTTCATTTATTCAAGTTAATAATCCAGTCGTTTCTTCTTTGTAGGTTTTTTCCGTTTAATGTTGGCAGGGCCCTTGGAGAAATTATCAGGGCTAACTTCCACGGTCCTTACCTCAACTTTACGTCGGTGCCCCCAACCGAACAGTACGTCTGGCTTGACGAGTTGAGGGTATATATCTATATTTTTTGTTTAAGTCTATGTGATTCTTTAATCAACCATTTTGTAAATTACGTGATAATTGATTTTCTGTGTTAGAGAACGTACTGGTGGCCCCCCCATCGCGAGGAGGGGATCCGCAGGACCTACCGAAGCGCATGCTCGAAGAAGATACGGGATATGATTCATGACCTAAAGATGGGGCATACGAGGCCGAATTGGATCCGGCAGGACTATTATGAGGACATCTTAGGCATGATGGATAACCCTGCATACAAGGAGAAATCGGAGAAGGCGAAGGTGAACCGATCTGCCGCGGGCCTTCATACGGGGGGATCAAGGTCTCACGCAGCGACACTTACAGATCTGGTGAGCAACCGTAAATTTATTTCACTATCGAATTAGGTATTATTAATTAAAGGAGTTAATTAGTTTCTACGCAAATTTCGTATACAGGCCCAACGGACGGTGAAGGAGGGAAGGGCGCCAGAATCGGTCACCATGCACGACGTCTTCCAGCATACGCATAAAAGACGGAAGGACGGGAGCTTCATCGACGAGAGGGCGAAGGAGACTGATGTAAGTACTTATGATTATGAGATTAACGTTAGAATTAAAAGTATTCGGACTATAACTTAGGTAAACTTAGGATTCACACTTAACTTAGTGAAACATAGGATTTAGATTACAACTTAGGTAAATCTTATAATATAAACACATTCATTTGATATGCTGCGTATCGTGAAGCCCTTAGTCGGGCTCAGTAAACTGACACCGAGGATGTCGGTGAAACGACGCCCTTCCGGACGCCCTCTTCTTTGGCCGCTCGAAACGACTTGTTCGTAGATACCGTCGGCGGCTTTAAGAAAGGATACCTGTACGGAGTCGGCTCCCTAGGGTCATTGCATATGGCGACGCAGAGATTTCCACCGACACCGCCTCCTCCCGTGGCCCGGGCAGACGATGATGTTAGGTCGCAGCTTACGCAGCTGCACGAGGCGGTGTCGTCCTTGCGGGAGCAATTTGCCACGCACTTTCCGCCTGCGTCTGCTGCTGCCGGGGCGTCTGCTGCTGCCGGTACGTCTGCTGATGGTGCTCGTCCGTCATCTACTGGTCCGTCGACTGCAGGTGTCGGTCCGTCTTCCGTGGGCCACCTTTCTTTCAACCTTGAAGCCCCTGTGCTACCGCCTACAGCTGTGACGGCACTCCTGGATCTCATGTCCGCAGAGCAGCTTCGCCGACTTCCGAGCACTGTCTATGACGCCTTGGCTCCGTACCTTGTGGAGGAGTATATGCGTCGGTCGAATACGGGAACGGACAATCGACCTCCTCCTAAAAATGTTGTATTAAGAAAATTTGGATTATTTGTGAGAGCTTTGAACTAATTGTGCTATAATCGGCTTATAGCACCGGATATTATGTTACTCTTTAGGATAATTGATATTTATTTTCTATTAATTTGGTTTGGTCTGTGATTCTTGGATAATTGGTCGTATGTGTATATTTGGTCTATGTGATTCTTGGATAATTGGTGTGCATTATATATTTGGTCTGTGTGATTGTTGGATAATTGGTGTGCATTATATATTGGTTTGGTTTATGCATATATTTGTGAACAGGGAAAGTGCTGCCAAATTTTTTTCCCAAAAAATCCAGTTAGCGACGGACTAGTGACCGTTTAGCGACGGCTATGCCCAGTTGCCGACGGGTTTTCGACGGATAAGCCGTCGCTACCTGGAGGTTTTAAACTGTTTGCAGTCAGCGACGGGTTAGCGATGGATCATCCGTCGGCAACGTTCTGGTGGTATAAGCTTCAACGGAACAGCGACGGAATAGCCGTCGCCAGGGCGACGGATAACCAGCCGCTAATCCGTCGCCAAATACAGCGATGGATTAGCGGCTGGTTATCCGTCGCCATGGTTCTGGAAATGCATGACATTTCCAGAACCATGGCGACGGATAATCAGTCAGCAATCCGTCGCTGTGGCGTCGCGGTAGCGACGGGTCCGTGACGACTATTCCGTCGCTATGGTGCTGGAAATACGAAGCATTTCCAGAACCTGATCGACGGATAGTCCGTTATAAGACTGTCGCAAATCCGTCGTTAGGTACCGACGGATACCGACGGCTTGGCGACGGATCGATACGATCTGATACGCTGTTATGACGGGTTACCGACGGAAAGTTACGTCGCTATTTCCTACACAGTTCAATACTTAATAGTTGAAATGGACGAAAATCCGTCGGAAACGTGTTGCTAATGCTTCGTATTGTGACGTCGAAAATCCGTCGCTATTCCGTTGTCGTGACGACAACTTAGCGACGGAACGTTATTAGCGACGAGCTGATTGCCGACGGATTATTTTGGCCAAAATCCGTCGGTTATCGGTCGCTAATGGTAATTACCGTCGGTTTCGCGATGGATGTGGCCGTCGCTAAAACGATAAATTTTGGTAGTGGCAGGCATTTTCCCCCGATCCCCGAGGTCCTTTCCACCCGTCTTCTGCACTTATGCGCCCCCCACCTTGGTGCTCCCCCTGACCCCAGCTCGACTGGACCGATTTCGGGTCCTAGCACTGCTACAACACCGCCCCCATCATCCTCCCCCTCCCTTTTCGGACTCTCATCCCCCGGCGGGGCATCGATTCCCCCTCGTCCCCTCCTTCATGGAGACTCTACGCCCGGATCGCAATTCAACTCTCCCCTCCTATCCGCAGAAGTCGAGTTGCCGGACATCGATCTCCCGTGCCACTCCGATGGCCAGACCATCCGAGTCCCCTTCTCATCAGCGGAGATCTCCTCCCTCTCCGCTAGCTTTGCAAAGACGTTTGTGTTGAAATTCCCCTCCGGGTGCCCTAAGATCCATATAGCACAAGAAGCTATTGCGGGATGGGGAATCACCTCAGCATATAGGGTCGCCCCTCTGGACCCCAAACACCTGCTCCTCGACCTCTCCTCTGAGTCCGACTACGCATTAGACTGGGCCAAAGAAAGTACCATCGTGGGCCCCCACTTTGCCTTGATCGCCAAATCCCCTCGATTCAACCCCAAAGTCGACTCGTCGATTATTTCTACGTGGATCACCCTCCCAATCCTCCCCCTTGTCTGCTTTTCCCCCGCTACGCTGAAGATAATAGCCAACTCCTTCGGGACCCTCCTGGCCATCGCAGAAGAAACCCATAATCTCTCAAAAGGGTACTACGCAAAGATCTGCGTGGAGCTCGACCTATCTTCTGAACCTCCCACTCTAATTCAGATCGGTCTCAGGGAACAGATTCATCTTCAGTTGCTAGTTTATGACAACAATATCATTTTCTGTCAGCACTGCCAGATCAGATGCCACCTTACCAAGTATTGCTTCAGAGCACACCCGGAGTTCAAATACAAAGTGCCCCGTAAGCCGCAACCCCCCAAGTCGACCCAACTCATCCCCACAACCCCTATTCTTCCCCTTCCGAACTTTCACTCCCACTTCGATGATCCCAGCCCCAACTCCCCTTCAGCTACAGCCAGCACCCCTGTAGATCTCCTGGCCATCTCTCTCAACAACCGGTTTGACATTCTCTCCTCCTCCCCACCAGAAGTCGTTCAAGAGCACTGCCGTCACTCCAGGACCCCTTCCTCCGATCTCGAGAAACCAGCAGATCCGTCACTGAATTGCATCATCACGTCGGTCGAAGCGGAGGAAAACTAGCTGGCTCTGATCATCCACCCATCTCTTTTGGAGAACGCATTGCTCCCTCCCAGCGATGGGAGTGTCTCCACAATCGACCTCGTCTCTTTTAGCCTCATCCCCGCGGACAGGCTCCAGCAAGCCAAGGACACCAGATTTTTAGAACCCAGCTACCCCTTCTGTGCCTTGGCCAAGTTAGAATCTGCCGAAGCCTCCATACTGGCAGTTCTCGCGAGTGATATTGCGGTGATCGGACAGAGATTTCAGTAGCCACCTCAAATACAACCTCAACAGCTCCCTAAATATCCTACAACAAGAAGAAAAATACCACCAAGAGCTCAAGGCCATGACCACTCGGTCATCTACAAAGCTCAACACCCAACCCTCCTGTACCCAATCCAATGCTGAACATCCTCTCGTGGAATGTTAGAGGACTGGCCAATAAACCCACCTTGAGGAGATTAATTAGCCTCAAGAAAACCCACCGGGTGGACATCTTAGTTATCATTGAACCCAAAATAACTCAGAGAAAACTCAAATCCATCTAGCTTCAACTCGGATTCCTGTCCGATGTTGCTGGGCGCCACGACATCTGGATCTTCTTCTCCAATGAATGCAAGTTTGGCATAGTTCAGGATTCGCAACAGGCACTCTCCTGCTGGCTGGAACACCCTACTCTCTCGTCCCGATCCCTCCTCGCCGTTGTCCATGGCAGTTACGATCCCACCAAACGCAAGCTACTCTGGGACAGCCTGGTGGATACGCACCTCCTCCTCAACAACCCTCCGTGGCTCTGTCTCGGAGACTTTAATACGATCTCCAGCAGAGAAGAGAAATCCGGGGGTCACCCCCCCACAGTCGGCCATGGCCGACTTCAATACCTTCATCTTCAACGCCCACATGTCACCCCTCCCCTTCACCGATAACACCTTCACCTGGTACAACATACAGGAAGGTGCCAGAAGACAATATTCCCGCCTAGATCAGGCCTTGATCAACAACCGTTGGGCCGACATGAATCTCATCTCCAACCTCTCTCACCTAAACTCCACCGAATCCGGCCACTCCCCACTCATCATCGAGATCTACAGCAAATCCAACCTCATAAAGAAAACTTTCAAATTCTTAGACTTCTGGAGATATAACCCTCAATTCAGAAACATCGTGGCCAATGCCTGGAACTCGACGAACCCTCCCGACCCCCTTGTCATTATAGCCACCAAACTCAAGACAACCAGGAACGCTCTATCCACTTGAAGCAAACATGCCTTCGACATCATCTTCCAAGAAATTAAGAAAGCGGAGGACGATGTTACTCGGGTCGAGATCCAGCTCTCCTCGAACCCCTCTATTGACGCACGCGCCGCTCTCAACCTCACCAGAGCTCTACTCAAATCTCGGCTAAAGGTAGAGACAAAATTCTGGAAGCAGAAAGCCAGATTGACTTGGGAGAACGAAGGCGACAGAAATACCAGCTTCTTCCATACTTGCGTCAAAGGATGCAAACATCAACTTAATTTGCACCTGATCACAAATGATCACGGTATCTTACTAAAAGACCAGCAAAACATCCAGGCAGCAGCGGCTAACTTCTATTCCCAATTATTCTCTAAAGACGGCATCGTAAAAGACGACGATTTCCTGGCTAAAATCCCCAAACTGATCAGTGAGCGAGACAACACGCAGCTCCTGACTCCCCCTTTTACGGAGGAGGTCAAGTCCGCTGTGTGGGCCCTTGACGAACACAGCGCCCCCGGGCCTGATGGAATCTTCGGTGTCTTCTTCAGATATTGTTGGGATATTATCGACTCAGACTTTCTCGTGGCCGCTGTTGCATTTCTTCAAGACACGAGATACCCTAAATCCATCTCCCGAGCAAACCTTATTCTTATACCTAAAAACGACAACACAGAGTCCTTCAGAGATTTTAGACCAATCAGCCTATGCACCTTCACCAATAAAATCATCGCCAAGATCATCGCGACCCGCATGTCCAGTCTTCTCCCAAAGATAATCTCCGAGGAGCAAAGCAGATTTGTTCCGGGGAGAAATATCACCGACAACATCCTCCTCGCTCAGGAAATGGTTACCTGTATGAAATTCCCATCCAGGGGAGGGAACGTCGCCATCAAACTCGACATAGAAAAGGCATATGACCGATTGGACTGGTAATTCATGATCTTGGTATTTAGGGCATTGGGATTCTCTGAAACTTGGACTGATGTCATCTTTCGATCCATCAGCAACTCTTGGTTCTCCACGACCATCAATGGGCAGGCAGACGGCTTCTTCAAGTCTAGCCACGGGGTCCGACAGGGCGACCCTCTATCATCCACCATCTTCATCATTGCCGCCGAAGCGCTCAGCAGAAACCTGAATAATATGCCTAATACCAGCAGATTCTAACACTATCATACCACCACCGGATGTCCCTTAATTACTCATCTGGCGTATGCCGACGACATCCTCATCTTCTCCTCCGGTGACATCGGGTCGATGGAGGTGGTTCATAGAATGCTTGAGAAATACACAAGATGCTCCGATCAACGAGTCAACCCAGACAAAAGCGTCATCTACACACATCACAAAGCAGATAGGAACCACTCGGCTACCCTCGACAACCTGACCTCATTCTCCATCGCTTACCTGCCATTCTCTTATTTGGGGGGCCCACTGGTATATGGCAAATCGAATTCGGGCATATTCGATGGACTTGTGAACAAAATCAAGAAAAAAATTGCGGGATGGCATAACATGACCCTGTCCCCTGGCGACAAGATGATCCTCATCAAACACGTCTTATCCTCTATCCCCCTCTACACCCTCGCTATTTGTTCCCCCTAAGAAGGTGCTATCCTCGTTAGAATCCATCTTTGCCAACTATTTTAGGGACACATCGATGGAAAAAATAAGCACCACTGGGCCAGCTAGAACACCATGGCCAGACCAACCGAGGAGGGTGACCTCAGTTTCTGTAGATTATCCCACATCCTTGACGATTGCTCCATGAAGTTGTGGTAGAAGCTACGCACAGATAACTCCATATGGACTCGGTTCATGAAGGCCAGATAATTCTAACATTCCCACCCTGCGACGGCCGTCGCAAACAATCGTTCATCTGCGTCGTGGTGCCGTATCTTACATGGCAGACACCTCACCGAACCAGTAATTTGTCTTCAGATCGGCAACGTCTGCTCGTCGCTGTGGCACGAGCGCTGGCTTGGCAGAAAGATCCTATAGCCCTCCCGAGCACCCACTCCAATTGTGCGATCAGCGATCTTTGGGACACCAACTCCGGATGGAGGTGGGAACGGATCATGAAGTAGCTAGGCCCGGTGGTGACGGCTGACCTAGCCACCGCTAATTTCCGGCTCAGCAAGCAACCTGACACATTGAAATGGACTCCCTCTATCAGTAGCACCTTCATGATGGCCTCTGTCAGGACCTTGGCGAGAGGCAATAATGTACCGGCTCCGTTGATCGCACCTTTCTGGTACCCCTGCATCCCCATCAAATGGTCAGTTCTGATCTGGAGAGCCCACCGCAAAAACCTACCCACCGACAACTCCCTCACCTCTATCAGCTTCAGCCTGGCCTCCAGATGCCATTACTGCACCTCGCACCAACCAAAAACTGCAGAACAAATCCTGCATTCCGGTGACCTGGCCGCCCAGCTCTGGAACTACCTATCTTATCATTGCGGACTGGGACCTCAGATCGAGAGCTTCAACCACGGACATCAGATCGTTGTAGCCGCCAGTATTTGGGTCCTCTAGAAGAATCGGAACAAATACAGGTACGAAGGACACCAATACTCCTACTTACAACTGAACAGGGAAGCCCTTCGACAAATTCTTAAAATTCGAAGGCGCTGCTCTCACTCTTCGGACCGATTCTGGACCAAGCTGACTTAATTTATGTCTTGGCTCAGCCACTTGGGCTTACGTTTTTTGCTTCTTTTCCTTCTGCTCTCTCATCGCGTGCGGCGCATTTACTAATATAGGTATTTTGCGCCTGATACATCAATAAAGTCCCGTTTCCATTAATATATATATATATATATATATATATATATATATATATATATATATATATAAGTATAAAAGATATACATGTTTTATAAAAAAAAGTTAAGATTTTATTTAGTCCAAATTTTATTTAAAAATTTTCAGACTTTTTTTGTTATTGATTTAAATTAAATTTCTACATAATAATAAGTATTTGTAATAATAATAATAATAATAATAATAATAATAATAATAATGATGATGATGATGATGATGATGATGATGATGATGATGATGATGATGATGATGATGATAATAATAATAATAATAATAATAATAATAATAATAATAATAATAATTGGGCTTAATATTTTTTTGAAAATATATTTAAAATTAATCTTCATAGTACTTTAGATTTTAGTAATTAAAGGAAAAAAGAAAATAAATAAAGAAAAGAAAAAAAAGAAGAAAAATACCTAGAAGCTAGTGTTCCCAAAAAAATAGTCTCTATAACCCGCACCCCTCTCATCCCTCTCTCTATATATATTCATTTTAAAAAGATAAATCACAAAATCCTAACCCTAGCATCCCCAACCCTGTCTAACCTGCACATCGTAGTTGCGCTGCCGCCGGAGCCTCCCGACTATCGACGAGGCAGCAGCCGCAAGAAACAGCTATATCGACAGTAACAGCACAGCAGCAGTAGCAGTAAGCACCCTTTTCACGACATGTTTTTTGTCGTATAAAATAAAATATGGAAGTCTGAAAGAGACTTAACCATAACTAGTGCATAATAAAAGAAGTCTAAATTAATGCTACAAAGTCATCGTCATCAATAGACAAAGTCACAAATATCCAAAGCCCAAACACGCTCATCAACTTTTCTTATCACCAGTGTCAACAGAACGAGTAGGATCAATATAGGCTGCAGTGGGATCAAAGTATTATCGAACGTGACGATCATCAAATCTGGGTCCAGTGAAGTCCGAATGACGTAACATAGGAGCTGGACCAGAGGAATCATGAGTCAAAGTCCACTGAAGATCAGCAATACCATTTCACAGAGTCTGAAACTGGTAAGTGAGATAGTAGTCTGTGTCTCGCTGATGGATGCGCTCTGCCAAATAGCACTTATCCTCAAGAGTGCAACAAGCCTCAAATCTCTCGCTCTGGAGGGTCATCAGTCCGTGAAGCTGGTCTAAGGTATGAGCCGGAAGGACATCAGCAGGGGCTAGTGCAGGATAAGGGGCCTGAGCTGCATGTGGATTCCTCCGGCACCAACTGTAGGAGGAGGAGAAGGAAAAAACCTAAGAGACCTATGGAGTTCAGATGGAGTTCCATCGATGAGACATGAATCCAAATGAATATTGTTGTATCTATGAAATATAATAGAAAGACTCATTAGATAGATGAGGTTTCGACCGTCCTTCTTGCAGTTGAACATAGACGTCATCATGGTTTTGGAAAGACTAAACAAAACCCCAAAGTGAATGTGATACATAGCAGACTACTCCAAATACATGACCTCATCGGTAGATCCTATTTTAGTCAAGATTGACACCATAATGATCCGATGGTATCCATATAAGTGTTGATTCAAGTACCGTGACATGAGCCATCCCGGGGGTAAGAGGTTCTGAACACATTGTGTCCTTGAAAGATTTTAAGTTTAAGTCGGCACCAAATTGGACTTTGGTGATGCCAACTAGAGCATCTCCAGTGTTGGGAACTTGGAGCCATTCGCTCAAGTCATCATCATCAAATTCTATTTCGATGCGATAGACTGATGAATACATGATGACTTGTGAGTATTGTAAATTACAATAAAACATACAGACGGTATTTCTGTATATCATATTAGAAATTTCCAAAAATTCACATATGCTGATGTTTTGAAATGTCAAACAATATTCCAAAAAAATATTGAAGTTAGTATAATTGCCTGGACAAATAGCTTGTTTATAATAGTCATTAAACCAAGCTATTGAGGTTTCTAGATCTACAAATATTATAGCATCGAAATCATCCTCATCGGATAGAGGAGGACTAAAGAGACTTTCTAGAGGACTATACGATGGGCTTAAAGTTGAAGCATCATCTCCTCTCTTCTTCTTCTTAGAGATTCTAGGACCCATTGAAAATTGATGAAGAAAGTGAGAGAATTACCTCAAAAGAACGATGTAGAATGTAAAAGAACACTCAAAAACCTTTGAATCCAAACTTTGGAGTGAAGAAACCCTAAGATTTGGAAGAAAATCAAGGCTAGGGTTTGGAGGGGGGTTTTGTGGCTGTTATTCGGGAAAGATGAAAAAAATAGTAAAAATTTGTGTTTTATAGGAGAGCCATGAGTAAGGTTTGTTCTGTAACAGGGGTTACCGAACTCGGTCCGAGTTCGACATACTTGAATTTTGTAAAAATGTTTTGTTTTATATTGAAAAAATAACTAAATAATTGTTATTCATTTGTTTTAATAAATCTTTATGAATTTACACCTGTATGACAGAAAAGCCCTTCGACTTGTACCCAAAATAAATTTGACTTAAAAAATCATTTGAATGAAGTCTAAGTATTTTTCTGTATATAAAAACATTATGTTTCCAAAAATTCAAGAATACCTAAGTCGCGACGAATAAAGGTCTTCAGCCAATGGTTTTGTGAATATATCTACCAACTGATGATCCGTGTCACTAAATTCTAAACAAATATTCCCGTGTCGTTGGTGATGACGTAGGAAGTAATGACGTATTTCTATGTGTTTAGTCCGTGAATGACATACATGATTCTTACTCAGATTTATTATGCTAGTGTTGTTATATTTGTCATGACCCGCACCCAGTATAGGGGCACAAGAAGTGGTTACGTCCAGCCTATGCCGTAGTGTCGACGGTAGAACGCTGTCCTAGGTCACATACATCTAACAGTTATAAGGTACCTGTACAGTTATACTCTTCGAATAGAGAAATAATATAAGGTACAACTCAATCACAACTAAAGAAGAAAGTACGATAAGATAGATAGATAATCAACAGAATCCACAGATAAAAATACAAGATAAGAGAGAGAGCTAAATGTCTAAGATAAACAACTCCACAATATCCAGAATAACAAATTTCCAAATAAGTACAAGTGTATCCAACAAGACACGATGATAAATAAGATACTGGTCTAGCTAACTAGCCTAGACTACTGGGGTAATATCCTCTGTAAGGGATGGGTCCTCCTGAGAGTCCATCTCACATGTGTCATCTAGGCCTGCTCCATAGTAAGTGGGACAGAACTCCTAAATGTCATCTATAATATTTTAACAGGTCCAGTCAGGATGGGAGTGAGCACAGTACATCTCACGCAGTTCATAATATGACAGGATATATAAATATGCAATAGAGTAAGATACATGAAATGCTGCAGAATATACATGAAGTAAAAGAGAGAGAGAACTGTAATGTAAATAGATAATATAAGTAGAGAACTAACAGTGAACTAGTGATTTAGAGTACAAGATGAACATATGAACGGCTTAAATTTGCACATGAGTAATCTAAGAGTTTGCACATAAGTATACTACTTTGGAATTGTTCACATGACCATTTATACTTCCATGTACCCCAATCAATACACAAGGATCCAGACAAGTTATGTTATTGTATATGATATCACATAAAAGTCCATAATAGGGTGTACATGATTGTATACATGGGGGCTCCATGAACATGAGAGTACATGAATCACGAGAGTACACATGAATGGTGAAAGCACTGGAGTACATGATGAAAGTGAAACGCACATGACATACTGTAACCCGATGCTCCTGAGGGGGATAACATCTCATGAAAGGATCCATATAGTACCAATCCGTGTTAATAACGTGACAGCATCAAGTAAAGTAATCTAGAACGTAAATATAAATCCTATCAAGTATGAAACGATCAGAGAATGTACTCGCCTGATATCCTGAGTGTCTGAATGAAATACTGCCTAAGGAGTGGTGTCTGGCTCCTATTCAGAACAGAACAAGTCACAACATATCCAAATTGGTAAAATAAACTGCTACGATGCATTCTACATGATGTTTGGATCAATCTAGGCTAAAGTCAACCTTTGGTTAACTTTAGTCAACTACTCTAGTCAAACTAGGTCAACTAGGTCAAACCTAACCCAAACAAGTCTCACTAAGCCTAACCAGTCTATTCTAGCAAGCACACATCATTCACAAGTCACACAAGCTAACATCACACAATACTCATGTGTATACATTCCATATACACATAGGCTTGCATATTGGAATACACATAGGCTATACTACATAGTCTATATGCCATATACAAAAATATAGGCATGCACACATATTCAATTTGCACATATATATATATACTAAAATTATATGGACAATATACATATCTTTATATTACATTATATTTTATCACACAAGATTATATATTATATATGTATACATATACATATAGAGAGAGATAGAGTGTCATGCACATATGTGTGAGTGTGTGTCACAGGGTCTCAAGTTTCCAGTTTTACTGTGTGTGTATAGATGTAGTGTGTTAATAGTGTACACATGTGTGAGGTGGTTGCCATTGATTGTCGTAGAACAGGACAGTTTTATAGGAGGACTGAACTTTAACTCACAATTACAAACTCGCTTGTACAAAAGAGAGCCTAGGAACAAAACCTAGGAAAAGCAATCTAAGTACAATTATTTAGTTTTGATTCTGGAGGGTGGCGGTAGAGGCTCGGAAAAGTGCTATCAACTCTGCCTTATAACTCCTTGGACGATCGAACGCGACCTCGGCTCCGGTGAAGAAAATGCTCTCCCTCTGCCTGGATGTGTGTATATATTCTCTGTGTGTCTCTCCGTGTACAAGGAAATAGCACCTTGCTATTTATAAGAATTCATGAGTAATGGGGGTGTACAGCCACGTGGCTAATTTTGGGCCACATCCTTGTAACTGTGCCTCGAGAAGTGGACAGCTGGGGATTGGTTAAGATTGATCATGATCTGTTTGTTGCAACAAATCCGAACTGTTAAGACTTGGTCAATTTCTGCCATGTGTCTCAACTACTACTCTGTGGCGAGCCGCATGAATGATGCATCCTGGCTGAGCCGTATGAAGGACTGTCCCATAGTCGAGCCGCATGAAGAGTGTCTCATGACTGGTCCGCATAAAAGTTGTCTTATGAGCCACATGAGAGTGGTCTCATGACTGAGCCGCATGAGGGTGGTCTTATGACCGAGCCGTATGAGAGTGGTCTCATGATTGAGCCACATGAGAGTAGTCTCATGACTGAGCCGCATGAGAGTGGTCTCATGACTGAGCCACATGAAGGTCGCGTAGGCGATCCGCATAAAGAGTTGTCTTTGGAATTTGTAAACTATGCCAGATATCATGATGATTTTCTCGTCTTTTTAGGAGCATGTCATGTCTTATCTTTATGTCAGAGTCATCATCTCTGTCAGAGCTGTCGCCTTTATGTCAGAGTAATTATTGCCAGCTGTATAGGCAAATTTTGAACCGTATAAGGCCGCATGAAGCTTCCAGAGCCGTATGAAGCTTTCTGAGCCGCATGAAGCTCCCAGGGATTTTGAGCCGCATGAAACTCTCCAGGTTTTGAGCCGCATGAAGTTTCATGTTGATTCTGGGCCGCATAGAAATTCCTATTCTTTTTCATGCTTCTACAAGACCCCCTTCAAAGTTTTCAATTTGTAAAATTGAAATACTTTGAATAAGAAGCATGGGTATGTCCGTATAAGCTCTTCATGCCACATAGGCTTCTCTGGCCGCATACTGGTCTCGTGCCACGTAGGCGTCTCATTAATTATTTTTTGGTTTACTTTGATAATTTAAAGCCGTCTTTTGGATAGGATCCCAAGAGTCAGCATTAAATTTTTAGATTTGCTTTGATGATTCGGAGCAGTCTTTTGCATAAAAAGGGATAGAGTCCCAAGAGTCGGCTTTATCCTTTTAGGCAGCACGAAATCCGAAGCGGTGTTTATCGGTTTACATACCTCTGACAGCCTATAAGTATGAGCAGTTTTGAAGAGAGGGGTTCTTTACTTACTTCCTTCTTCAATCTTTTTATTGCCCTAGTCGTCGTCTTCTCTTCTCTCGATCATCCATGGCTCCCAAGGCTTCCTCCAGTGCTGCAGCGAAGGGCAAAGGACTCGCCTCCTTGTCGAAAACGGCGAGTTTGATTCACCCGACGTTCATTCCTCTATTGATGGTAAGAACGTTTGGGAAGAGACTGCATGAATTCAAACCCTAACCATAATGGCTATGTCGCATGTTTTATGCGCGGGCCTTTCTCTATCATGCTTCGGCATAGTTTATGCTCTTTTCATCTTCACTGAACTGCTCAAGTTTAGTGTGATGAATCCGCATATGCTGTGCCGTATGGGCCGCATGAACGCCTCATGACTGAGCCGCATGGGATATGCTTCATGTCCGAGCCGCATGAGAAATGTCTCATGACTGAGCCGCATGAAAGATGCTTCATGGCCGAGCCGCATGAGAGTTGCTTTATGACCGAGCCACATGAGAGTTGCTTCATGACCGAGCCGTATGAGAGTTGCTTCATGACCGAGCCGCATGAGAGTTTCTTCATGACCGAGCCGCATGAGAGTTGCTTCATGACCGAGCCGCATGAGCGTTGTCTCATGACCGAGCCGCATAAGAGTTGTCTCATGACCGAGCCGCATGAGAGTTGACTCATGATCGCATAAGCACCTTATGAACTGGGCCGCATGAAGACCCACCTAATAGAGCCGTATAAGCTCAGAAGACATTAAGTGGTTTTCTCTGGCTATCTCCTGACTTCTTACTTTTGTCCTTTTTCAGTGAAGTTGCCGGTCAATCATTCAGGGGAGCTTTTGGTAGGTCAAGCTCAGTCTGCTGTGGGTGTGAGTTTTGACCATGTGGTCGATTATGTGTCGGCCCAAATCACCAAAGATGAACCTGAGGAGAGGCTGAGGGATATCAGAAACCAATCCTTCTTCTTTCTCTCGGGCATGATGAACTCGGGAAAATTAGGGGGCACACATCTGAAACCGTCGTTCCTCTTTAGGGATGCCCTGACTGTAAAGAACCCCAACGTTCTAGATATCTCTAAAAGTTGGAGTTTTTCTTCCAATGGGATGGCGATCCACATTCCTCAGATGGAGCGTCACTTTCCTTTGTCTTGGTTCAATATGCTGCCGATGGACAAGAAAATGGCGGACTCCCTAACTCTGAGCCAGCAGGGGTTGTTCGTAGGTGATATTCACTATAATAAAACATCGAGGTCGGTAGTTGTAAGAAAGCTACAGATCAGCCGCTCTGTGATGGGGTTGGCCCTGGGCAGCTTTATAAATGTGCAGGGTCCCAACTTTCGGTTCTCCCAAGTTGACACTTTTATGAACCAGCTTGCTCAAAAGGGGTCCTACCCCACTGGTCGGCTGTCGCTGCTGAACTGGATGAACCCTACCCCTTCACGGATCAACTTGACCTCGGGGATCTTGCAGACATACAAGGATCTCCTTCTCGAGATTGGCCTTTATCATGCCATTCGGGGCACTTGTTATGGTCTTTCCATAAACAAGAAGCTGTTCATGGCTCTTCTTGAGATGTACAACCGCCGTACGGGAAGCTTCATTACACCTGGAGGGGCGATGGGACTCGCTCTCCACGAGATGCGTAAAGTCTCCAAGCTACCCTGGGGAGATGAAGTCTTTGAGGCATATACCCCTACGAATGAAGAATTCAAGGAGTTGGAGCAATAGTTTTCGGGTTTTGTGGCTGTTTACCGGGAACTATTATGTCACCATAGTACGTGCCAACAGATGTCAAAGAAGAAGAACGATAGCTCGGAAGGAAACCTTCCTCATACCAAGACCTGGCTCAGTTACCTTTTTAAGCTAGGCGCCTCAGGTCGGGTTTCTCCCCGAAGTCCTCAAACCCAGAAGGAGGTGCAGAACCAGGTGTCGACTGCCAAGAGGGTAAAAACCACGGGTAACAGATTTGGGAGCCAATCTGACTCCTTTAATTACTTTTATCAGAATACCCAGAAGATGTCTGACAAGGCTGTCATGGCAGGATTTCTGATGGTGTGGCTGCGGAACTGTGTAGTTTCGGGAGGGGCTGGTTCTATTGAGAGAATCAGCTGTAACCTAATCCTTCCTGCGGTGAAGCTAGTCTTTGGGGCCAGACTAGCTCTTCTCCCCGCCATGGTATGCGGCGTATATCGTGGCCTCTGCGCCTTCTCGTCCAAAGTCATCGCTCGCGATACGGTGAAAGACTTTGAACGAATCGAGCTACCCTACCATTATCTGATAGGGTGACTGTTGATGCATTACCAGTCTTTGATGAGGCCTGGTCCAGAGGATGACATGTCTGCTGATAATGTCTTCATCTATCAGTACCGCCGTATGCCCTGGGAGTACACCACCATACGCGCCTGTTGGATGGCGCTGGCACGAGTGGACATATACTCCTTTTTCGTGTCTGTTTCTTATTTTACTGATGAAGAAGTAAGAGCCGTGCATCTTGATGGTGATGTGTCTTCCAAATTCTTGCCCGAGAAGATGCTCCTTTGGTTGCAGAACATTCGTTTTGCATATCTGGTGTATCGCAATCGTAACTCCGTCTTTTTGGAGCCTTACTTACCCAGTCGATTCTCCCGATAATTTAGGTATAGTCAGATGTTCTTGGACAATCCCAGCTCCTGCCTGGGTTTTGAGGGTAGCATCCTTGACGGCATCCGGGCTTGGCACTACTATAGCACGGTTCACACCCGTGCCACCTTCTCTGTTCCCGATGCTGGACAGTCGGGACACATTTTGTACATGGCGGCCTTGTACCATGTTATGGTGAATAAGCCCCTAAGAGATTTTGACCCAAGTACTAGCTTCATTGTTGGTACTGTCTTAGAGGGGAAGCCAAGGACCAAGAAGGGGAGGACAATTGATGTGTCTGACTCGGAGTCCACCAATGTGGACGAAGAGGATGATCCTGATAACTTGCCTTTTCCACCTTCAGATGATTTGGTGGCAGATCAGCCCCCTGCTGCGCCTAGTCCTTCACGAAAACATAGCAGGCGTGCATCCTCTATCGGAGGCATGACTTAGTCCCGAAAACGGGCTGCGGTCATGCCTCACGGGCTGATCATTAGGGAGAGAAGTGAGGACGTCGATGCCGTTTCGGAGGTGAATCGAGTTACGATCCACTTTTTTGTTCTTCTTTTCTGAAATAATCTGATAATTTTTCTTTTCTTTATTGGTATCGGAAGAAGCAAACTCCTCAGAGCCAGCTACCGCCTCTGAGGCTGACCCGACTCTAGCCGCCTTAATTAGTGCCATGACTGCCGAGCTTACTTCCACCAGGGTCTTTCCGGCGACGGCTGAGGTTCCTCCTGCTACTGATATCTCAACCCGGGGCAATGTGGGCTCTATTGAACCAATCCTCGAGGTTGCTGAACCTCAGCCGGTTGATGCTGATCCAGTTGTATCCACCTCCGGGGCGGCTGGGGCAGAGGAAGCAGCTGCAATTGGCTCAAGTGTCGCCGTTGAAGAGGATATGATGGCTGTGAGTGAGCTTCAGCTTCAGCAACCCTCCCCTGGTAAGCTAAGTCATGTCTTGACTAGTGAGGAGGTTCATTTGCTCTATCTTCATATCCTTCGGGTTAAATTGATCGATGGTTCCTCCGGACATACAAGTCCTGCTCCTTTGCCGCTGACGACAGACATCGTCGAGAGAGAAGTAACCAGAGGGGATCTAGTAGAAGAAAGTATGCCTCCTCCCCCTCCAACTCATATCGAGGGACCTCCTGCCGGATCGAGTTTAGGAGGACAAGTAGCGGAACGGCCGGGGTACCCTCCTTGGTTCATGTGGCTCCAACACCGGAGGTTGACCTTTCTGCCCTGCCAAGTCTCCGGATCCTTCGGGCCGCGGAAGAGGAGATGACTGCTATTCAGGCGTCCTATCATTCGGAACTTGTTTCCCTTGTGATAGGGGCATCAAGCTCTGGTGCATCTTCTTCACGACCATCTTCAACTCTGCCAGCTACTCTTCCTTTAATACCGTCTTATTTGGAAGTTCTAGATGAATCATCAAAGGACGTGGTCGATAGTTTTTACCGCCATCTGAAACGAGGGGTCAAAGCTATCCTGGAGAGGGGGACATCTTTCGTATTGGCTCGTCAATGTGCCCATGGTCAGATTGAACTCCTCAGAACACTCCCCAGCGGGGCAGGGATGGTCGAGCTCCTGGAGCCCAAATTAGTAGAAGCTGATCAGCTGGTGGCTCAGTTTCAAGGACTACGGCAAGTCGATCTATCTTTAGCAATAGATCAGGAGCGTGCCTTCCTTATAACAGCCATGGAAAAGGTAAGGACGGTACGGGATACGTCCAAGCCTACTCTAGTGAAGGACCTTCGAGATCTATCTCATAAGTACGATCAACTAAGCCGCAGAGGAGAGGATTGTATTGCTCGGGAAGAGGCCGCCTCTCGTGGGATAGCCGATATGAAAGAGCAGATCCTCCATCTTCAGAGAAAATTGGCTTCTTTAAAATCTGAGCACCAGGCTTCCCGCAAAGATAAGGAGCTAATTCTCCGGAAGACCGACCAGGTCACCCGAACCTCTGATGCCTTGGAGCGTGCAATAAAGAAACTTGAAGACGGTTGGCAGGCACATGCGCATCTGGAGGATACAGAAAGGTTGACTCAGGAGGCTGAGCACCGGGCCAAGCTGAGGATTGAACGGTCGACGACCAAGCTAAAGACCGGCTCAGAGAATTGTGTGTTGCCGAACCATGATCTGCTTTTTCTTTCTTTCATTATTATGTTCCTCCATTTTTTAACAGGGACGTGGTCCCAGAAAATGTAGTACTCTTGATTTTAAATGAATGACTATGTTTACATCATCCTTTATCTGTTGTGCTTGTACCGTATCTTTGGTATTATGGTATTTGTCCCACTGGGGGACTTTCTGTGGACCTATTACCCTTGGTATGCCTTGGTTTTAGGTATGGATAATAAGTTCGATAGAGATACCTAGAACAACTCCGTGGCAAGGCGGACAAGAAAGTTCTTGGTATTGGGAGAAAGAATGCCATGGAACAACTGTATTCCAGAGGCATGTGATGGTGAGAAAAGAGGCGTATGTACTAGAGGACCGAGTACAGCATTTTTGGTCAGCTGCGGACATTTGTTGTCAATTATGGACATTTGTGGGCCTATTATCCTTGGCGTACCCTGGTTTTGGGTGCGGATAATAAGTCGAGAGAAAACCAACATACTTACTCAGAGGTAATGAGGACGTGGTAAATATTAGGGTTTTATAATGGAGTCTTCCTACTCAGAGGTAATGAGGACGTGGCAGGAGTGGACTCAACAAAGGGTACATAGAACAACTCAGAGGTAATATGGACGTGAAAGTTCTACGTAAGGGATGATTTATTTGTGATGGAAGAGAAACAACTCAGTGGTGACATCGATGTGGTTGTTTCTGGAATTTTGTGGACCTGTTACCCTTTTTTATGCGTTGAAAGTGCGGGTAATAGATTATGAGGAAGATGCTCTTTTAGGGAGGAAGTTCAGAGGTATGATCATACATGACTTATTACCCAGAAGATGCGATATAGATTTATTTGGAATGACCAGAGTGTAAATTCAGCGGTACTTAAGGGTACATAACTCAATAAGTCGGTTGATTCGGCGGATGTCGTTTAGACATAAGATTTTTTCGGGAACTTGCTGTTGATGGGTATCATGAGCAAGTCTCCGTTTTGCTTTGCGAGATGGTATGCACCATTGGAGAATACAGCCTCGATGATAAATGGGCCTTTCCACTTTGGTTGGAACTTGCCGACGGTTTTGTGAGTCATAACCATCGGCCTCCGAACTACCAAGACGAGATCGCCTACTTGGAATGTTCTCAGCTTGACCTTCTTGTTGAAGGCTCCAGAGATGCGTGCTTGATATAGCTCGATTCGTTGTTGAGATAGCATGCGCTTCTCATCTAAGGCCTCCAATTCTTGGAGCCGACCATGGTAATTATCGTCCGTCGTTAATCGGTAAGTGAGGGTGACGCGGAGCAAGGGGATTTAAGTCTCCAATGAGAGAACTGCCTCACTTACGTATACCAGAGAAAATAGTGTGTTTCCAATGGCTGTCCGGACTGTAGTACTGTACGCCCATAAGCATTCGTCATGCTTTTCATTCTAGTCGTATTTGTTCGAGGACACGAACTTCTTGAGCAGCTTGATTATGGTTTTGTTGAATGCTTCAGCCAGACCATTAGCCGTCGGGTTATACGGTGTTGAAGCAACATTCTGGATTCGATGTTTGTCGCAAAATCGATAGAAGGCATGGCTTGCAAACTGTGTACCATTGTCGTGGATGATCTTTCAAGGCAGTCCAAATCGATAGATGACGTGATGCTTGACAAAGTTGATCACGTTTCATGTCTTCACTTCTGCAAGTGGAACAACTTCTGCCCATTTGGAGAAGTAGTCTGTAATTGCGAGTATGAAGCGGTGTCCTCTGGACAAAGGCGGGGTGATTGGACCAATGATATCCATTCTCCATGCCTCGAATGGGCAGGATGCTACCGTCGGATGTAAGAATTCGGATGGTTGGTGTATGAAATCTGCGTGGACCTAATAAGCTTTACATTTTCTTGTATAGTCTATCACATCTGCTACCATCGTAGGCCAGTAATAGCCCATCCGGCGAATGCGGTCTTATAATTTTGGGCCAGGTTGATGGACCCACAAACGCCGTCGTGAGCTTCGCATACAGCTTCTTTAGCTTCTGTATTTGACAAACACCGGAGCAACAACCTATCATAGGATCGTCGATACAATATTTTTGTCTCTGTATCGTCGAAGAATCTGAGAGAACGTCTTCTGATAGAAGTGGCTTCTTTCGGATTTTTCGGCAAGATGCCGTAGACTACGAAGTCAATAAATGAAAGTCTCCAGTCCTGTGCTTCGTCGACCGCCAGGACAGAGTAACTCACAGCAAATTGCACATTGTTCTTAGGACAAACTAATTCATGACCTATTACGTCAACTAAATGATGAGTATGATTTGGAACCGCTAGAGAAGCGGCAAGTCCTGCTAGGGCATCGGCTTCAATATTCTGGAGTCTTTGAGCATGTTCTATGAAGAACACTCTCAGGGACGTGATGATGGCGATTGCTATCTGATGATAGGGGATCATGTCTTTATGGCGAACTTCATATGAACCCCGAATCTGATTGACGATTAACTGTGAATCGTCATATGCATTCAGGTACTCTACCCCCAGTTCCTTTACAAGTCGGAGGCTGATAACCAAGGTGTTGTACTCGGCCACGTTGTTTGAACAAGGTTTCGTTAGTGAGTATGTTCGATTGATCACCAATCAAGAGGAAGAAATTAGTACCACTCCGACCCCAACGACGATGTTGCCCTTGGGCCCGGTTCTTGAAGCACCGTCGAAGAACATTCGCCAGACGGTATCATGGGAAGCCATATTTGAATTGACTACCTCATCTGGGATCTCTTCATATATTCTGGTTGACTCCGAACCTGGATGGGCCGCTAAAAAGTCTGCCAGAGCTTGACCTTTAACAGCCTTTTGCGGGACGAAGATCATGTCGTAGGGAGATAATAATATCACCCAGGTAGCAAGACGAGAGCTGAGTGCACCTAGTTTGGTCATGAGGACCCTAAGAGGGTTGACTCGTGATATGACATGGGTGGTCTGTCCTGTAACATTGTGTCGCATCTTCTGAATAGCGAACACCAAAGCGAGACATTCTTTTTCCACGGCGATGTATCTATGCTCAGGCCCTATCATCATTTGGCTGAGATAATAGATAGCTTGTTCATGCCCCGCATCATTGTTTTGTGCTAGTAGAGCACCGAGGGAATGCTCTATCGCTCGTACATAGAGCAAAAACAACTTTCCAACAACCGAGGCCACCAGGACTGGAGGGTTCGACAGATATTCTTTAATGTTGTCAAAGGCACGTTGGCACTCCTCGTCCCATATGAAGGAGACGCCTTTCTTCATGAGGTGTGTGAAGGGTTGACATCGCCCGGAGATGTTAGAGATAAACCTCCTGATATAAGCGAGCCTCCCTTGAAGGCCCCTGAGTTCTCGGATATTTCTCGGGGGACCCATCTCCATGATTGCCTTCGTATTCTCAGGGTCTATATGGATTCCCTGGGCGGTAATGATAAAACCCCAAAATTTTCTGCTGGATACGCCCAAAAAGTATTTGGTGGTATTCATCTTCAAGTTGTGTGCTCACATCAGGTCGAATACTGTCCTCAGAACATGTAGATGATCTTTCTTAGAGCGGCTTTTGACGGCAATGTCATCAACATAATATTCCACTGTCTTACGCAGGTGATATCTGAAGATGACACTTGTAGCTCGTTGATATGTGACGTCGACATTCTTTAAACCAAAGGGCATGACTGTGTAGCAGTACACACCAATTGGCGTTCGAAATGATGTATGCTTTTTGTCGTCAGGAAATATCTTGATTTGGTTGTATCCTGAGAAGCCATCCATGAACGACATGCGCTCAAAGCCACATGTGTTGTCAATCATTATGTCCATAATAGGAAGAGGGAACTTACCTTTTGGACATGCTTCGTCCAGATTTTGGAAGTCGATGCAAATTCAGATCTTCCCATTCTTCTTAAGGACCGGTACTATGTTGGCGATCCAGTCGGAATATTGTTCCTCACGGATGAAGCCGCTGGCTGTTAGTTTGTTGACCTCAGCCTCGATAGAATTTATGATATCTGGGCAGAACTGTCGTTGCTGTTGCTTGACCAGCTTTGCATCCGGATGAATGTTGAGCTTATGGAGTGCAACCTCGGGGTTTAGCCATAGCATATCTTTATAGCTCCAAGCGAACACGTCAATGTACTCTCTAACGAGTTGTAATAGCGACTCCCGCTTTTCGTCTGTCAGGCTTTTGCTGGCGAAGATTAGCTTTGAAGAGGATTCATCACCGAGGTCAACTTGCATGACCTTATCTTCAGTAGGGAGATCTCTTTGTTCGAAGCGCTTCTCCCATTACGCATCTAGCTGTTGGACCCGAGGCTCTAACTCGAGAAGTTCGGGTATGTCTTCATCTTTTTCGTATATGTCAGCAAATGCCATGCTGACAAACCAAGCTTGCCTGAGTACATTTCCGATGCTGACATCTGAATCAGAAGTGGGTGATCCAGTCGAATGTGAATGCCATTCTCATTCCTCATCCGAGCTCTCGGGGGTTGTTGCAGGTGTAACATAGCCTAGACCACGTCTGGTCTTGCTGTAATAATCCTGTGGTTTTCCAGCCAGGACTTGCAATTGCAAAGGTAATCGCCGGCCGGTGCCGTAGTTCAAGCCTGGCGTAGCCTCCATATCATACCCTTATTTTTGTATGAGGTACATGGATCAGGAGCTATAGATAAAGAGGCAGTCTCCCGGTGTCAGGTTCGAGATCGACTTCCTCACGCCTGAAGGACTGTTGACCATTCTTTCGGCCGAAGATGATTGGGTGATCTTCTTCCTCGACTATGAAGCAAGCGCCTTCCACGAAAGTAAATTGGTTCATGGTATAGACATTCGTCACTTGTGTGTGTAAGTTGGTGCCTATACCATGTTCCATAGCATACATTATACGGAGCTTGTTAAGCTCGAGGTAGTTCAAAGATAGCCCTTTATTGATAAAATAAGGTATCTTTTCTGGTGGTATTACATCATCAGCAGAAGGAACATCAGTGTGCGCAGCCACATATTTGGCAAGCTCTAGCTCCTCTTCAGCCACCCCCTGTATTAATGAAGACTGGGATGATGATCTGGGCAGCTTGATCATCAAAGGTTCCTCTGGTGGTGCAAGACGTGGGGTTGTTGGTACGCTAGTGGTCCCTGGCTTAGCGCTTGGTGCTGGACGTGGAGTCGTTGGCTCACTAGCGGTCCCTGGCTTAGCGCTTGGCTGTCGTCTTGTCATGGGAAGACGAATGATCATCGGCTTAACAGAAGGATTGATCTCTTCTGATTGTTGTTGGCTGGCTCTTGGCATTCTGATTGTCAGCGGATCCCCAGTAGGTCTCGGCCCTTGGCTAGACCTTGGAAGTCGGATAACCATATGTTCCTTTTGTGCGGTGAGCACCGGGAGACTAGTTGCTTCTTTACGCAGAGTGGCTACAAGAGGTGCAGTTCTGCCTAGTTTGCGGGGCTGGAGATGGATCTTCAGAGGTTCTTCTGATCCTATTGTAGCCTCCGTCTGCTCTTGAGCATCCTCTTTGATCAAGTGCCTTTTTAATTTCTCGTACAGACAGGAATCCGAATAGTAGGATTCAACCCCTTTGAAGGGATCGATGTCGGCGAATTCGGTCTTTACGAAGCCGTGCTTGTCGACATATTTGAAGTACTGGTGCAATGTGGAAGGCAGGATCATATAATCGTGTATCCATGGATGCCCCAGGAGAATATTGTAGGACGTATCAGCGTCTATGACATAGCAAGTCACTTCCGACTGAAGGTCGCCAATTTAGCATTTCATGCGAATCTTCCCAATAGGGTAGCTTCTCCCAGAATTGAAACCGCTGATGGCGGTACTGGTAGGTGTCGGCCGATGCATAGGGATGCGCAGGAGGTAAAGCAAGCTCTTCGGAATGATGCTTATTGAAGAACCGGAATCAATGTGCATCCGATCTACCTTGATGTCACCGACGTATCCAGTGTAATACAGAGGGCGATCGTACAGGTTGGTCTTGATGAGCATATCCTGCGGAGTGAACACAAAGTTGGGCATTGCACCTGTACAAGCACTGTCCTAGAAATCCGCTGGCGAGCTCTCCCCTGTAAGCTTGACCTGAGCCAAATAAGCGTCGGCATTCTGGAGTGCTTCGCTCAGTGCAACACGAACGTCCTTGGAGAGCCTCAAGAGCTCATATAATGACAATTTGGCTGGTGTATTGGCTAATTATGCCAGAATGTCAAAATTATAAGGCCTTTCCAGCCCCTGAGGCACGTCTTTATGGAGCGGCTTGTCGAAGCGGGTCTCCTTCGGTTTAGGCTTGTCGGCCGGCGGAGGCTAAGAGGGTCCTGGGGTATCAGCAGTGGCTGACTGACGTTCTTCAGCCAAGTTACCCGGCATGGGTTAAGATTGTGTACCAGACCGGGTAACGACAACTGTCGCTTCTTCGACACCGGCTGAGATTGTGTGGCAGGACTTAGTCTTTCTGTCCTTCTTCTTGCTGGTAGGGGATGATGCTGACTGAGTTACTTCAGGCCCGAAGTCCGGGTGGACCCACATGACCTCCCCTCTTGACGTAGTGAGGGGCACCAGCCCAGTCGTCTGGTCTCGGGGAGGTAAAAGATTGGTAACCTCCATTGTTGCCCGGAGGATGGGTACTACGCCATCTTGAGTCTTCGTTGGAGGGAAGCTGCTGAATTGGACTGACACCATATTGGAAGCCACGGTTACCTCCTCGAAATCAATGGCCAGAGCCTCGGAATCGATGAGGTTCTGGATGTACCGCTTCAATTGGAAGCAGTCTTGAGTAGCATGGTGGACGTAGAGGTGGAAGTGACAGTACTTCGGACTTTCCATCTCTGCAGGTTGAGGTTCACGTCTTGGCGGAGGAAGTTGAATTCTATCTCCTTGCAAGAGCATGTTAAAGATGGGCTTGACATGGCTATCCTCGAAGGAGTAAGTCATCTGAGGCCACTGCTTCTCTGCCTGCTTTAGTTCAGGCTTCTGGGCTGTCTCGGCCACCATAGCCTATTTGCCTTTGGTATCTTGGTTGTTAAAGGAACTATCGCCGTTGTTGTTGTTGGCATTAGGGCGTTTGCCCCTATCCTCTCCGTCCGAGATATGCAATCCCAGTTGACGAGCCTTCTTCAACTTTGCTTCTGCGCTAATGGTGCTGATGATGAAGGTCTTCCAGTCTTTAAATTAACTTTCGCCCATCTAGAGGCTGATTGTGGGGAGCAGCCTCTTTTGGCAAATATCAATTAAAGAAGAGTCCGGGTTACCGGAGGGCAATTTTATCGCGGTTTGGCGAAACCGCTCAGTGTAACTCCTTATCAGCTCTTTTTCTCCTTGAACAATGTCCATGAGGGTTGACATTGTCACATCTTGTCCTACCTCATAGAACCTCTCCAAGAATATATGTTTGAAGTCGGCGAAGAAATAGATGCAGTTATCTGGCAAGTTGCGGTACCAATCGAACGCGACCCCCTCTAATGCCCCAATGAACAACCTCGTGAGGATGGCGTCGTCATGCGACAGATGGTCTGTTGTGACCTCGAAGTAGGTCATGTACCGGCTTGCAGAGGTCTTTCCGTCATATGGATTGATGTTGAATGGTTTGTATCATAGAGGGAAGGGGACATCTCTCCATGCAGCGGGATACGTCTGTCGTATCCTGAGGTCTTGAGAGGTTTCTCGGGCATAAACTATTGCACGGAGCTCCTGTACCTCTTTTTTTGCCTCCCTAGCCTCTTCTGCAGCAGTGGGAGCCGATACTCCGGGTGGATTGTCGCCCGGGGTTGGTGCGGTCGTGTTTGAGTTTGCATTGGCGACGGGACCCAAGCTTGTTTGACCAGGTGTCCTTGCTTGTAGAGCCGGTAGGGCCGTCTTGATCTCGTCCACCGACTTAACCAAAGTATGAAGTATGGCCTCGAGAGTGTCGAGGTACTGCCGATCACTAGGACCGTCTTGATTATTCTCAGTCATAAATGTCGTTCTCATATGAGGAGAAGTTGAAGGAACTGTAGAAGACGTGCCCTCCGAATCATACCCTCGCATAGAGAAGTCGTCGGGGTATGTGGAAATATTCTCCTCTAGTTTGGACTCGGCTGAAGTGCCACCCCCTGTATAGGAGGTTGCCTCGTCTTGGCGCTTGTGGACGTTTTTATAGACGTCGGAATCTGTTGTATCTGCAGGGGGATTGTTTCCCCTAGTTCATCTTCTTGAAACACCGGATTGTTGTGGATGTTCTAGGAGTGCTACCCCCAGCTTCAACTACCCCCAGGGATGTAGATGACGAATCCCCAAGTATTGAAGTTTTCATCTTTGAGCGGGTACCTTGATAAACTCCTCCTGTGATGGCTGTGGACAACCGCTTAGATGAGAGTTTCTTGGCCGTGCTGGTTGAAATTGTCGGGCTGGAGGTATATATTTTGTTCCTTCCTTTGCCGATAGGGACCTTCCGGGCAGAGTTACAGGAGGCGACATGAAGCGCCTCGTCTCCCGAGCTTTGTTGTAGGGCCGGTCCTGGCTGTTGCAGTCATTGGAAGACGGACTGTCGGTCCTCTTGCACTGCTGTCTTGTTGCAGCAGCAGTTGACAATGACTTGAGTGCAGTGATGTCCGTGGAAGGACTCTTTGCACACCAAGTTTTTTTTTTTCTTGCACTTGTGAAGAATCACATCTCGCAAGTCAAGTACATCTCGATCAACCTTTACACTCATTTTGTGGGCCCGGGAATCTCGAGCGTACGAGTGCGTTGGTATCATGTTTGCCCCCTGATGCGGGGCTAGTAAAAGCACTTGCCCTCGATCATTGTTGGGAGACTCTTGGGAACCACCCTGTCTGTTTGCCGCCGGGGGCTGGACACGGGCGGTTCTGTAGAACTTTCCTTCAGAGGCCCACATAAAAGTTAGCGGGACTCTCTGATGGTCAGAGGTTGGGACAGCTGAGCTCGCACTGTCCTAGACTTTTTCGTTCTAGCACCCGAGGGCGCGTAATAGGAAGAGTCCAAACTGTGCCGCATAGACTCTAGCATATTCTTATTAGAGCTTCTGATGTCAGGACCGCATGAGAGGTGGTCAAAGACTGAACCCGAGCCGCATAGGACAGATGGGTGGCGGCCGGGATTGGATGCCGCATAGGTATCTCCCTGCGGCTAGGATTGGTGGCCGCACAGGCATTCTGTATGCGGCTGGGATTAGTGGCCGCATGAGCCTTCTGCATGCGGCTGGGATTGGTGGCCGTATGAGCCTTCTGCATGCGGCTGGCACCCTTATGCGGCTTCTTCCTGGAACACATAGAGTTTCCATTTGCTACCGTAAGTCCAACATCGTAGTATTTTCCTTTGCCGGACTTGGGGACAACAGGGTCCTCTGCGGCCTGAAGTGGGGCCGCATGTGAGTCTTCTTCGCCGTCTTGGGCAGCAGAGAACATTTCTTCCAGAGCTTGGAAAGGGGCAACGGTTTTGGGCCTTCACTCCCTACGGGCCATCTTTGGGCCGGCTCGCTTCTGGATGGGGCTAGCGCTCCCCTCGGAGAGCATCTCTTCAAAAGCTTGATGGTCGAAGCGAACAACCAGCATCTGTTGCGTGGAGCCGAGTTTGGCTACGTCCGATTGCGTCACCAACTTCTCAGCAGTAGAGAAGTTAGACCCAGCAGAGTCGCCATCGTGTTTGTCATTGATTGTCGTAGAACAGAACAGTTTTATAGGAGGACTGAACTTTGACTCACAATTACAAACTCGTTTGTACAAAAGAGAGCCTAGGAACAAAACCTAGGAAAAGCAATATAAGTACAATTGTTTAGTTTTGATTCTGGGGGGTGACGGTATAGGCTCGGGAAAGTGCTATCAACTCTGCCTTACTCCTTGGACGATCGAACGCGACCTCGGCTCCGGTGAAGAAAATACTCTCTCTGCTTGGGTGTGTGTATATATCTCTATGTGTCTCTCCGTGTACAAAGGAATAACACCTTGCTATTTATAGGAATTCATGAGTATTGGGGGTGTACAGCTACATGGATAATTTTGGGCCACATCCTTGTAACTGTGCCTCAAGAAGTGGACAGCTGGGGATTGGTTAAGATTGATCATGATCTGTTTGTTGCACTAAATCCGAACTGTTAAGACTTGGTCAATTTCTGCCACGTGTCTCAACTGCTACTCTGTGGCGAGCCACATGAATGATGCATCCTGGCTGAGCCGCATGAAGGACTGTCCCATAGCCGAGCCGCATGAAGAGTGTCTCATGACCGGGCCGCATGAAAGTTGTCTCATGACCGAGCCGCATGAGAGTGGTCTCATGACTGAGCCGCATGAGGGTGGTCTCATGACCGAGCCGCATGAGAGTGGTCTCATGACTGAGCCGCATGAAGGTCGCATAGGCGATCCGCATAAAGAGTTGTCTTTGGAATTTGTGAACTGTGCCAGATATCATGATTATTTTATCATCTTTTTAGGAGCATGTCATGTCTTGGCTTTATGTCAGGGCCATCATCTCTGTCAGAGCTGTCGTATTTATGTCAGAGTAATTATGGCCAGCTGTATAGGCAGATTTTGAACCGCCTAAGGCCGCATGAAGCTTCCTGAGCCGCATAAAGCTTTCTGAGCCGCATGAAGCTCCCAAGAATTTTGAGCCGCATGAAACTCTCCAGGTTTTGAGCCGTATGAAGTTTCATGTTGATTCTGGGCCGCACAGGAATTCCTATTCTTTTCCATGCTTCTACATGAGGGTGTCAAGTGCTCTCAGTTTTCAGAGTGCAATGTGTATGTGTGGCATGGGTGAGTGAGTGACAGTGGTGTGTGTGTTTAAGTGAATAGGAAAAACAATGCAGTCAGGTTTCATGTGTTTGTGAGTGATATGTATAGGTAGATGTAGATGGGTGAGTGACAATATTGTTCTCAGATTCTAGAGTACTTGACAGTGTGGTAAATCACAGGATCTCAGAGTTAACATAAGTGTATGAGTGTGTGTGTGAATATTGCTATCTGTGATTCTCAGGTTCACAGGTTTTCACAGTATACAAACAGTCCACAAATTAACAGTCCAATGTTTATTCAAAAATTCAAAATCTCATGCTAACATAACCCTAACATGGTAGGTTATTCTCAGATGTATAAAGGTGTACATTATTGTAATTAAACCAACAACCAAATCAGTAAACACATGACAGTGTATTAATTTTCCAGGAAAACAGTGTATACATGTATTCTCAGGAATCAGTCCAATGCACATTCGAAAAACCCAAAATCTAATACAATTTATGAATCCAAACATGCCACTAAGCTCAGATATACATAGGTGTACCACATTTCAATTTATCATCAAAATAAAACAGTTTAAAACAAATTTCAAAATTTCAGAAATAAACCTACAATCTTGGTATAAGAAAATAGGGGATTTCCTAAATTCGAATTCAAAACAACTTAATAATTAAATTAAAAGGTTGGCAATACATGTGTCATGTGTGAGGGTGTCGTGGTGTGTTCTAGTGTCCAAGAACTGGACACAAATATGTCCAAAAAGTTCCACACACACGAGCAACTGAACAATAGACTGACAGCGTCGTGCACGCGTATCGAGTGAGCTAGGGACACGTGTGTCCTACTAAGTGTGTCGTGGTCATGCACATAGGTAGAGGGGGTCTAGGGCTAGGGATTGATCACCCTAAGATGTGTCCACAACGTGTCTACGAGAGACACGAAGTCTGTGTCAGTGAACCAGGTTCGGTTGTACACTGTCAGTGCAAAATTCGTGCAGCTTCGATAACTCACAAACCATACCACAAAACCTGATGAAATTTTATAGCCCACCTGTCAGTCATCACCCCTACCTACCTATCAAATTTCGTGCCATCTCGTGCTGTGTCCATGGAGAAAACGGACACGGGTAGCAGGACACCCGACCGAGTCCCCGTGCAGTGAGTACGTATCCATTTTGGACACGGACACAGCTCGATATGAGCTCAGAGTTAGGGTTCTAGAATTCCCACATGTAGGGCTACGAGAATATGTAATTAGTTTAGCAAAATACAAAAATCCATTTCTAAGTGGCATTCTAACAAACACTTGCACATACACACTGACACGTGTCCGATACGGACACCAAATGGACACGATTTCTAACCAAATTTGAGGGACAGCTAGGGGACACCTAAATCTAGGCTAGGATGCAAAGAAATCAGAATAAAAACACAATTTATAGGGTTTACCTATAGTGTGTCAAATGGCAAGAAAAGCCCCAAAATAGAGTGATCCTCCTTGCTAGCTCAAATCCCCAAATTTTTTAAAAGCTGAGATTTCTCTCTATAATCAGAAAATAGAGGAGTATTAGACTCTAATGCAAGAAACTAGAGTAAAAAAGGAATTAAAATAGAAAAGTTATGGATTGGGGAATTATGGCCATACCTTTCCTTTTCCAAGTGTTGATTCAATACAAAAGAGGCAAAAACCAAAGGATGAGTTATTATATAGGGTTGGGATTCCCTATGTGGCCGGCCTAGGTATATGGGAATTAGGGTTAGGGTTTATTCTAGTAGGCTTGGGCCAAGTCTCAATAGTCATGGAAATCAATTCACGAGTCAAGAGCCTATGAACCTAATCTTTATTCTCCTATTTCAAACTTGATTTCTAAATGACTAACTTAGGTTGACTTAAGTTAGACTAAGGTCCCACCATGCTAATCAAGTCACCATTGCTAGAGTCAACATCTAGGTTAGTCTCCAAAGTCTCAACAAGCAAAATTCAAAAATAATAATCATCACTCCAATAAATCAAAATAAATTCAAAATTAACAAAATGACCAAAATACCCTCAAGCTAAAATATGGTAGTGACAAATCTACCCTCCTTAAAAGAATTTTGTCCTCGAAATTAAAAGACAAAACTAAACTGATGAGAAGAATAGACAATCATACCTCAAGGTCCAAAATGATATGGGTATCGCTCGCGCATCTCATCCTCCCGCTCCCAGGTAGACTCTCCTGGAGAATGATGCCTCCATGCGATGTGAACCAAGGGTATCACCTGGTTTCTCAGTACCTTCTCTCGGTGATCCAGAATCTTCACTGGCTGTTCTAGATAACTGAGAGTAGGTCCCACCTCAATCTCCGAATGGTCAAGTACATGGCTAGGATCATCCATATACCTTCTCAACTGTGATACGTGGAATACGTTGTGGACACCCACTAGTATAGGTAGCAAGTGTAGCCTGTAAGCCACGTCACCGACTCTTTCGCTGATCACGAAAGGTCCAATGAAGTGCGGGCTAAGCTTCCCACCTCCACCAAAATGTATGGTACCACGAGTCGGAGATATCCTCAGAAAAACCATGTCTCCGACCTAAACACAAACAAGACCTCAAGTTACTAAATAATCAAACGTGATCAAACAAACTCGAACAAACAACCTACTTCTAATCCTATCTCTAATCTGTACCTCAAACTCCAAAGGCCTCCGGTGGCTATCGGCCCAATGCCGATGTCTGTCCTGCGCCACGCGAAGTCTGTCCCTGATGAGCTTCATCTTCTCGGCTGCGTCAACAACCATCTCAGGTCCCAATAAAGCTCGCCCTCCAATATCATCCCAAGATAAGGGTGTATGGCACCTACGTCCGTACAATGCCTCGAAAGGTGACATCTCAATGCTGGCCTGAAAACTGTTATTGTAAGAAAACTCCACCAAGTGTAGGTGATCCTTCCAGGATCCTCCGAAATCTAAGACGCACATCCGTAGCATATCCTCGAGCGTCTGAATAGTCCTCTCTGACTGTCCGTCCGTCTGAGGGTGGTATGCAGTACTAAACTTGAGCTGAGTATCCAAACTAGTCTGCAGACTCTGCCAGAAATAGGAAGTAAAGCGACTATCCCGATCCGAGACGATGCTGACCGAAACCCGATGAATCTTGACAATCTGCCGCATGTACATCTCTGCAAGCCTCTTAGTAGACGTACCCACTTTAAATGGCAAAAAGTGGGCCAATTTGGTCAACCTGTCTGCGATGACCCAAATCGCATCTTTTTTTCCTGGTGTACGCGGCAATCCAGATACAAAATCCATCGTGATATGCTCCCACTTCCACTCTGGAATGGGCAATGACTGCAACAAACCTCCTGACCTCTGCCTCTCTGCCTTGACCTGCTGACAGACCAAACACCTGGCTACGAAGCGAGCTACCTCCCATTTTATTCCATACCACCAGACGTGCTTCCTCAGATCCCTGTACATATTATTGGCACCAGGATGTATAGAGTACTGAGATTGGTGGGCCTCCTGTATGACCTGCTCCCTGAGCTCTCTACTGGGCATACACAGCCTAGAATCGTACCTCAAAGCGCCATTCTCTGTAAGAGTAAACTCACCATCCACCAGCCCTGCTCGAACCTGCTCTCGGATACACCACAGAGCAACATCCTCAAACTGCGTCGACTTGATCCTCTCCACCAAGTCTGACTGAACCTGAAGTCCCTACATCTGTATCTGAACTCCTCGCACAATCACCTCAATTCCTAGGCTCTCCAAATCTGCTAGCAAGTGACGATCCATAGTCAAACACATGGCTATCGGATACCTACTCAAGGCATCGACAACCACGTTGGCCTTTCCTGGGTGATAATGTAGTGAGATATCGAAGTCCTTCATCAGCTCCAACCATCCGTGCTGCCACATGTTGAGCTCCTTCTGTGTAAACACATACTTCAAGCTCTTATGATCTGTGAAGATCTCCACCCTCTCTTCATATAAGTAGTGTTTCCACAACTTCAAAGCAAATATCACTGCTGCCAACTCCAAGTCGTAGGTAGGGTAGTTCTTTTCACGGAGACGTAACTGTCTGGAAGCATAGACAATCACCTTCCCATGCTGCTGCAAGACATAACCCAAACCCTTCCCTGAGGCGTCACTGTAGATAGTGAACCCTCCTGATCTTGATAGCAATATAAGAATTGGAGCTGATGTCAGCTGCTTCTTCAACTCATCAAAAGCGACTTGACACTCCTCTGACCAAACAAACTCTGCATCCTTCCGGGTCAGCCTAGTCAACGGCTCTACAAACGGGGAAAAATCCTACACGAACCTCCTGTAATAGCCTGTCAGTCCCAAAAAAGGTCCTGATCTCTGCTACTGAACTCAGTGCCGACCAAGCCTCAACTTCTGTAATCTTTTTCAGGTCGACTGAGATCCCATCTCCAGTCACCACATGACCCAAGAAGTCAACTCTGTCCAGAAAGAACTCGTACCTCGAGAGCTTGCCATAAAGCCTCTCCTTCCTGAGTGTCTCCAGAACCACTCTCAAGTGCTCCTCATGCTCCTCATCAGTCTTCAAATACACCAGGATATCATCGATGAACACAACCATAAACTTGTCCAAGTACTGGTGGAATACCTTGTTTATCAAGTTCATAAATATCGTAGGGCGTTGGTCAACCCAAATGGCATAACCAAGAACTCAAACTGACCATACTGCATCCTGAAGGCGGTCTTCGGGATATCTTCCTTCTTCACCTTTACCTGATGATAACCTGACCTCAGATCAATCTTCGAAAAAACTCGAGCTCCGCTAAACTGATTAAAGAGATCATCAATCCGCGGTAGTGGATATCTGTTCTTGATCGTGACGTTGTTGAGTGCCCTGTAGTCGATAAACATCCGTACCGACCCATCCTTATTGGGTATAAAGAGTACCGGAGCACCCCAAGGTGAAGAACTCAATCGGATGAAGCCCCTGTCCTGCAGCTCATCCACCTGCTACTTTAATTCCACCAACTCACTGTTGTTCACTCGATAGACATGTTGAGAAATCGGTTCCGCATCGAAAACCAAGTCTATCGAGAACTCAACATCCCTGTCTAGTGGAAGCCCTGGCAACTCCTCCGAAAAGATGTCCATGAACTCTGCAATCAAAGGATGTGGAACCACCTGCTCCTGGACTAAAACTCCGCAGAAAAGCCTGCTGCTCTGCTCCGCCTGCCGTCGGGTGAACTCGAACTCTGGCTTTCCTGGCGCTCCGAACAGAACTTTACCCCCACGAAAATCTATGCTGGCGTGGTGTCTGCTCAACTAAACCATACCTAATACGATATCGTAGTTCGATAGTGGCATTACGAGCAGACTCACATCCAACTCTCGGCCTACCAAAATAATACTCCGCCCTCTACAAACATCACTTACGAGGATAATACCACCTCCGGTCGTGATCTTGCAGGTCCTAGGCAATGGTTCAGATACTAGGCATGGTCTAACAGCAAATGATACAGACACAAAACTGTAGGAAACCTCAGAATCAAATAAGGCAAAAGCTGGAATGGAGTCGAGTAGAACAGAACCTGCGATCAGCTTCCCAATAGCCTTTGCATCCTAGGCTGCCAAGTCGAAATCTCGCCCCTACTGGCCTCCCCTGGCCTGCTGCTGGTGCTGTACGAACCGCTGCTGCTGAGTCGATAGCGGTCCCTTCTGTTGAACTGCTGGGCTCTGGCCTCCGCTCCCTGAGCTGCTCGTCCCGAAGATAGAGGGCACTCCCTCAACTGGTGCTCTGCCGAACCACAGAGTAGGTACCTCCCGAGCCTCTTCCTGCAGTCATTCCATATATGGCCTGGTTTCTTGTAGAAATTACAACTGACAGGCTGCTGCCTAAGTGCCTGCGATTGAACCCTCGGTTGTTGCTGCACCTGCTGGAAATATGCTCGGCCCTGACCTTGGAACTGTCTCTGCTGGTGCTGCTGCTGATGCTGCTGTTGAAAGTGCGACCTCTTGGCCGGTCCTCCGCTACCTCTGGCTCCATGGGTGTCTCGTCCCCTCTTGAGCCTCAGCTCAAGATCATCCTCTGCTGCTAAGGCACCCACCAATATCTCCTCAAAAGTGGCGCTGCGGGAACTCTTGGTATAGGACTTCACCTCCTTGACCAGTCCCTTCCTGAACCTCCGGGCCTTCGTCGCCTTGTATAACCCCTCGACAAACCTGCCCAGACGATAGAACTCCCCAGCATACTCCTCGACAGATTGACTGCCCTGTACTAAAGCCTCGAACTGAGTCTCGAGGGCACCAAGCGCTGCGTCTGGGAAAAACTTCTCCTTGAACAGCTTCTTGAAGGCTGCCCAAGTCTCCCAACCATACCAACCCTCGGGTCGGTCTAGTACCAGGTGCGGGCCAAATCCTGTATCATACTGGCTGTCGCCTCGATCTGGAGCCTCGCTGGAATCTCTGCCTGTCTGAAAATCTCCTCCACATGCTTAATCCACTCATCAGCGTACAGAATACCCTCTGTACCCCTGAAGTCCTTCGGGTGCATCTTCTGGAAGTCCTGGATACCTTTCTTCCTCGGCTGATGTGGCTGCTAAACTTGCGCAGGCTGAGCTGCTGCCCTCTCAACTGTCGTCAGGGCCAGATCGACGCCCCGACTAAACCCTGCAGTCTGACGCTGCTGCCGAGCCTGCTGGGCCTCCATGAACTTCTAAAAGAAAGTGAACAGCTGAATTGCGTCAACGGTCCCCGAAGGTGGCTGCTGCTGCTGGAGCATCTCTGGAATCACCGGGCTCTGCCGGCGAACTGCTGGTGGAGGGGCTCCTCCGAATGCAGCTGAAACACCCACCCCAGCTGGCATGACTGGGGCTGCGGTACCGAGGACTAGCTGTTGAGGACGACAGGTGGCAGACCTCTCATCAGTGTCCCCCTGACCTGGGCGATGTGATCTAGTCTCGACCACCCTGGAGACAGATTAAACAAGAAAACCATTTCTGAGAATGAGTCGAAATAGCGAAGGAGGACAGTTTGTATTCAAGAGAAGACAATAAGCAGCAAATTTAGATAAAAAGAATCTGATTAAGTGTTTTTTCTAATGTGATTTGAGTACCTTCAAAAATATTCTAATCCTACTGCAGGCTGCAGTGATACTCTAGTTCGAATACCACTGCAATTCTAAACTGGACCTGCATGGGCCACCACTAAAAACGTGTCACAACCCGCACCCAATGTAGGGGCACGAGAAGTGGTTATGTCCAGCCTACGCCGTAGTGTCGGCGGTAGAACACTGTCCTAGGTCACATACATCTAACAGTTATATGGTACCTGTACAGTTATACTCTCCGAATGGAAGAATAATATAAGGTACAACTCAATCACAACTAAGGAAGAAAGTACGATAAGATAGATAGATAATCAACAGAATCTACAGATAAAAATACAAGATAAGAGAGAGAGCCAAATGTCTAAGATAAACAACTCCATAATATCCAGAATAACAAATTCCCAAAAAAGTACAAGTGTATCCAACAAGTCACGATGATAAATAAGATACTAGTCTAGCTAACTAGCCTAGACTACTGGGGTAATATCCTCTGCAAGGGCTGGGTCCTCCTGAGAGTCCAGCTCACTTGTGTCATCTAGGCCTGCTCCTTAGTAAGTGGGACATAACTCCTCAATGTCATCTGTAATATTTTAACAGGTCCAGTCAGGATGGGAGCGAGCACAGTACATCTCACGCAGTTCATAATATGACAGGATATATAAATATGCAATAGAGTAAGATACATGAAACGCTGCAGAATATACATGAAGTAAAAGAGAGAGAACTATAATGTAAATAGATAATATAAGTAGACAACTAACAGTAAACTAGTGATTTAGAGTACAAGATGAACATGTAAACGGCTTGAATTTGCACATGAGTAATCTAAGAGTTTGCACGTGAGTATACTACTTTGGAATTGTTAACATGACCATTTATACTCCCCCGTATCCCAATCAATGCACAAGGATCCAGACAGGTTATGTTATTGTACATGATATCACATAAAAGCCCATAATAGGGTGCACATGATTGTATACATGGGGGCTCCGTGAACATGAGAGTACATGAATCACGAGAGTGCATATGAATGGTGAAAGCACCGGAGTACATGATGAAAGTGAAACGCACATGACATATTGTAACCCGATGCTCCCGAGGAGGATAACATCTCATGAAGGGATCCATATAGTACCAATCTGTGTTAACAACGTGACAACTTCAAGTAAAGTAATATAGAACGTAAATGTAAATCCTATCAAGTATGAAATGGTCAAAGAATGTACTCGCCTGATATCCTGAGTGTCTGAATGAAATACTGCCTAAGGAGTAGTGTCTGGCTCCTATTCAGAACAGAACAAGTCACAACATATCCAAATTGGTAAAATAAACTGCTACGATGTATTCTACATGCTGTTTGGGTCAATTTAGGCTAAAGTCAACCTTTGGTCAACTCTAGTCAACTACTCTAGTCAAACTAGGTCAACTAGGACAAACCTAACCCAAACAAGTCTCACTAAACCTAACTAGTCTATTCTAGTAAGCACACATCATTCACAAGTCACACAAGCTAACATCACACAATACTCATGTGTATACATTCTATATACACGTAGGCTTGCACATTGGGATACACATAGGCTATATACATAGGCTATATGCCATATACACATATATAGGCATGTACACATATTCAATTTCCGCATATATATATATATATATATATATATATATATATATATATATATATATATATATATATACTAAAATCATACGGATAATATACATATCTCTATATTACATTACATTTTATCACACAAGATTATATATTATATATGGATACATATACATATAGAGAGAGAGTGTCATGCACATATGTGTGAGTGTGTGTCATAGGGTCTCAGGTTTCCAGTTTCAGTATGTGTGTATAGATGTAGTATGTTAACAGTGTACACGTGTGAGGGTGTCAAGTGCTCTCAGTTTTCAGAGTACAATATGTGTGTGTGGAATGGGTGAGTGAGTGACAGTGGTGTGTGTGTTTAAGTGAATAGAAAAAATAGTGCACTCAATTTTCATGTGTGTGTGTGAGTGATATGTATAGGTAGATGTAGATGGGTGAGTGACAATATTGTTCTCAGATTCTAGAGTACTTGACAGTGTGGTAAATCACAGGCTCTCAGATTTAACATAAGTGTATGAGTGTGTGTGTGAATATTGCTATCTATGATTCTCAGGTTCACAGGCTTTCAGAGTATACAAAACAGTCCAATGCATAATCAAAAACTCAAAATCTCATGCTAACATAACCCTAACATGGTAGGTTATTCTCAGATGTATATAGGTGTACATTATTGTGATTAAACCAACAACCAAATCAGCAAACACATGACAGTGTATTAATTTCCCAGGAAAATAGTGTATACATGTATTCTCAGGAATCAGTCCAATGCACATTCGAAAAACCCAAAATCCAATACAATTTATGAATCCTAACATGCCACTAAGCTCAGATATACATAGATGTACCACATTTCAATTTATCATCAAAAGAAAATAGTTTAAAACCAATTTCAAAATTTCAGAAATAAACCTACAATCTAGGAATCAGAAAATAGGGGATTTCCTAAATTCGAATTCAAAATAACTTAATAATTAAATTAAAAGGCTGGTAATACATGTGTCATGTGTGAGGGTGTCGTGGTTGTGTTCTAGTATCGAAGAACTGGACACACACGTGTCCAAACAGTTCCACACACACGAGCAACTGAACAATAGACTGACAGCGTCGTGTGCGCATGTCAAGTGAGCTAGGGTCACGTGTGTGCCACCAAGTGTGTCGTGGTCGTGCACATAGGTAGAGGGGGTCTAGGGCTAGGGATTGATCACCCTGAGATGTGTCCACAATGTGTCTACGAGAGACACAAAGTCTGTGTCAGTGAACCAGGTTCGGCTGTGTACTGTAAGTGCAAAACCCGTGCAGCTTCGATAACTCACAAACCACACCACAAAACCTGATGAAATTTCATAGCCCACCTGTCAGTCATTACCCCTACCTTCCTATCAAATTTTGTGCCATCTTGTGCTGTATCCATGGAGAAAATAGACACGGGTAGCAGGACACCCGATCGAGTCTCCGTGCAGTGAGTTCGTGTCCATTTTGGACACAGACACAGCTCGATAAGAGCTCAGAGTTAGAGTTATAGAATCCCTACGTGTAGGGCTACGAGAATATGTAATTAGTTTAGCAAAATACGAAAATCTATTTCTAAGTGGCATTCTAACAAACACTTGTACATACACATTGATAGACTGGGGCTGGAGGAGGGGAAGGAGCCTCCGCTGGTCGCGAGGCAAAGTCTGGGGGCAGGGGGGCACGTCAGAGCCGCCGGGAGCCGGAGGGCTCGGGGAGGACGCGGCCGCGGAAGGGGTCCACTGCAGAGAGAAAGGGGCGGCCGCCGCGGGGTCTGGGCGACGCACGGCGAGAACAGCCGAGGGTGCTGGTGGCCACCGCAAGGGGCGGCCAGGGGCGCCGAGGGCGGCGATGGAGGAGGGGCACCAGGACGGGGGGATCAGGCGGAACAAACTCCAGCGGAGGAGGGCCTGTACTGGCCCGGATGCGCCGGTGTCTCCGGTGAGGACGTCGCCGTCGAGGAGGGTGGGGAGGGGGAAACCCGCACGCCGAGAGGCCAGCGGGGAGCCAGGCGGGGCTCATCCAACCAGGAAAGCCGGGGAAGGGGAAAGCGAGGGAGCCGCCGAGTAGAAAAAATGCCGAGAGGCGCGGCCGGGCCAAGGAGGCCGACCGGTCACCCAAGCCAACCTACCGCCGGGGGGACGGAGTGGCGAGCAAAGGAGCTCCCGCTCTCTTCCGCATATTCTTATATATATATATATATATATATATATATATATATATATATATATATTACTTAGACCACCAAAGTGCTCCAGGTCCAGATGGATTCTCTGGAAGTTTTTTTAAAGCGACTTGGGAGATAATTAGCAAGGATATTCTTGAGGCTGTACATTTGTTCTTCGATGGCTTTTCCCTGCCTAAGGCCATCACAAGTACGAATTTGCTCCTTATTCCAAAGAATCAAGTCCCTAAAATCTTTAGTGACTATAGGCCCATCAGTCTATATAATTAACAAGTTATACTCTAAATTAGTAGTGCGGCGTCTGGCTAGTGTTCTTCCTCGACTTATATCCCCTAAGCAAAGTGGGTTTATTAAAGGTTGTGAAATAGTTGACAACATTGTTATTGCGCAGGAAATGATCAGCATGCTTCACCACAAACATTTGGGTGGCAATGCAGCTATTAAATTGGATATGAGCAAAGCATACGATCGCCTCAGCTGGACCTTCCTGAACCGAGTTCTTAAGAAGTTTGGTTTCTGTAATGAGTGGATTGAAATGATATTTCACTTGGTTAATAATGTGTGGTTCTCCACCCTTATCAATGGGACTCCGTCGGGATTCTTCCCTGGTCTATGTGGGATTCGATAAGGGGATCCGATCTCCCCCTATCTATTTATTATTGCTGCTGAAGCCTTAAGTCAGAATCTTCATAAACTTGAAGAGACTCCGAGTTTTACTTATTATTATTCTCTAAGTAGTTTCCCTAAGATAACTTACTTGGCTTATGCAGATGATATTATCTTATTCTCGGGAGGGGATAAACACTCGCTGCACAAACTGTAAGTAGTCCTCAAGTCTTATGAGCTCAACTCGGGCCAATTAGTTCATGTTGCAAAGTCATCGACATATTTATCCCAAGCTATATCATATTAAAGATGTATTGAGCTTCAGGCTGAGGTTGGGTATCCGGTGAAACAACTTCTAATGATATATTCAGGATGTCCTGTTATGGCAGGCAAGCTCAAAGCTAACATGTTCGAGGAATTAGTAGCCAAAATTCATAATAGAATCAGTTGCTGGCACAATAAAACATTATTATATGGAGGCAAATTAGTTTTACTAAATCTGTCCTTACGTCGATTCCTATGTATCAGTTGGCAGCATGTAATCCACCAGAT
This sequence comes from Iris pallida, assembly GCA_029216955.1. Lineage (NCBI taxonomy): Eukaryota > Viridiplantae > Streptophyta > Magnoliopsida > Asparagales > Iridaceae > Iris > Iris pallida. The sequence continues at coordinate 17,212,187 of JANAVB010029620.1, forward strand.
AGTGTCCTAAGGAATATTAAAAATATGTTTGATAGATTCCTATGGGGTTCTAAAGATGGGTTCCCTAAAAGACCATGGATATGCTGGTCTCGAGTTGCCACACCGAAGGATAAGGGAGGTTTGGGCATTAGAAGACTTAGAGATGTGATGTTGGCTCTATCAGTAAAGCTGTGGTGGAAATTACGCTTTACTAACACTCTGTGGGTGTCATTTATGCGAGCTAAATACTTCTCTACACTTCATCCCTTCCAAGATAGAGCTACTTTGAATGCTTCAAGAATTTGGTGAAGGTTACTAAAGGGAAGAGAACTTGGAGAAGGTAACATAAAGCTAAAGGTGAAAGGAGGAGAATCCAACATATTCTTTGAGCTCTGGACTTCGATGGGGTATGACGCACACACTCCTGCAAATTCTTATCTTACGTATATTAGGGACATTACTACTCCTAATGGGCCTGGGATTGGGCTAAAATCGACCACCTATTAGGTGTGGAGACCAGACTAGTAATGTAGGAGAAAGGAGTTCAACTTACAGAAGGAAGGGACATCCTCATATGGATCCCAGGTACGATAGGGTCCTTCAGTCTATCTTCAGCTTGGGTTAGTATTCGAATGCATCTCCCCCATAGACCCTATCTATCAGAACATAAGGAATTCATGTATGCCGATAAAATGGTCGGTTTTAATGTGGCGTATACTTTGGATGAGACTTCCTAATGATGATAACATTCAGAGATTGGGATTTCATATGGCTTCTGCTTGTCATTGTTGCCACAGTCAATCCGTGGAAAGTATATCACATGTTTTTGCGGATGGGGAATTAGAAAAGGAGGTATGGGATGACTTTGACCGATCATTGAAGATAAAAGTTATAGCTACGGGGATTCTACCGAGACTGAAGATCACGTGGCGAAGGAAGCAGCGACATCTGAAGCAGGTGGTGGCAGGAGCTATTTGCTGGGTCCTATGGAAGAACTGTAATAAATGGAGATATGAAGAACATTCGTACAATGCGGATCAGCTGAAGTATGAAACTAGAAGATAGACAAGAAAGGCCTTGAGTAGATGTTCTCATACTGTAATCCTAGAGCGGCTTGAACGATGAGTTATTAGAGTTGTAAGCTGAATGCTTTGAGTTAAGAATAAAAAGATATTTTGATTATATTTTTTTTTATATATTTTTTGATTATATATAGTCAATAGGGTTATCTAAACTATATACTAGTCACAATTACATAACTAGTCATACTATTCCTTCTAGGACTAAAAAATTTCCCCAATATATATATAATACTTAGTATTAATTTTGAAATAAATCTTTATTATTCTGGAAATATATATTATATTATTATTATTGCATATGATCCATTTAAAACCATCTCATGATCAACCTAGTATTAACATTATGAATCAATGTTATTGGAAACCTTGTTGACCATAAATAAAATACCTTTAATATTCTGAAATAAATAGTAAAAAATTATTTGCATTACCAAATATTCATAATCATATGTCGAGGATTAATAATAGTTGGCCATGGATGCACACAAAATATGTCTAGGATCAATAATTTCGATGATTCGTATTACGGCAGAATTCGTTCTTTGAAGATGTCAAGATTCAAGTATTAAAACAGCAAAAATATAAAAAGTAATTGAAAGGGATTGTAGATAATCGAAATATGATTATTTTCATATATGATTTTGATGGTAAAAGTTGTAATGCCTCTTCCCGCTCAGTTCAACCGAAGAAATCAAAGCGCAACGACATTAGGAGTAGCCATGTAACGGTTTGCTCGAAGTCCCACTCGGTCGAGACAACTCCTCGCTTAGATGGGTGGCTTCGGTAAACTTGCTTCTCCTTGTCCTTAACACTAATAAACTAGATTTTTTTCACATGTATAAATTAGGCTTGATAATAAAAGATATGAATCCACATAGCTAAGGGAATAATCCCACCTTGGGTCAGATTGAGTTAGAATATGAAAAGGTCCAACGGTCGGCTTTGAAATATTGCACGACGTACTTTCAAATTGACACTTGGTCCTTCGTTCCGTGGCTTGGGAGAAGGAAAAGATGGTGTATGTTGCCACAAGACTATGAACTTAGCATGGTCATAGGTGTCGCACGATGTAAATCCTTGGTAAAGTATGCATTGTCCCACTATCTAATGCTTGGTACGTACAACATAATTGTCCCACGAGTCTCAATACATGTTTTCACGATGCAAGGCTTGGCATAGCTTTTGTTCATCCCTCGGATTAAGTCATATCACATGGTTTATGGCAAAATTATGGCACTGATATGGAACATGGTTGATTAAAGTCAAATTTGGCAGGAAGGCTATCAAATAGTCATTCTTGAGTTGAGTAAATGATATGGTAACATGGAAATGCTCGCAATCGTAGGTCGTCGAGGGAGTTTCTGATTCTGGAAGTCTCCAAATTAGTTCTGAAAATAAGGTAATAGTAGAAGAGACATGACTGTGTAAGACGGTAGTTCGATTCGAGTCTTGCATGGTAATTGGACAACTTGTGCACAAGAAAAACTTTCTTCAGAAGACAACCTGGGGCCACAGGACCGTTCAATCCTAGGAGGAAATACGGTATAGACAAGCTGGGGGTACTTCTCAGATTAGTCGAGAACATTTAGAGGGGCTCGCTACTTGTACTAAAAGGGTTGCCGTCTAACAAAGCTATAAGTCCATAATAGTTTATGGTACTAGTGACCCTTTCATATAGATGAGTCAGTATATTAGCGGCGATCCGCTTGCATACCTTTGGATTGAGTCAAATAGTGTATGTATGACCCAAATAAGTTAAGAAATGTGCACGCGGTATGTAACACAACCTTTGAGCCTAAGATTTGGCTATAACAAAAATACGTACTTGGGCACGAGATGTAGTGTCAAAAATTGATTCATTGACACTAGGTTCATGAGTTTATGACCAAGCCATTTTCGAAGACAAAATGGGAACCTAGGGTTAAGCCATTTTTGGAGACGAAATGGAAGTCTATGAATAAGCCATTTCTGGAGATGAAATGGGAGTCTATGAATAGACCATTTCTGGATATGAAATGGGAGTCTATGAATAAGCCATTTTCGGATACGAAATAGGGTAAAGGCTGTAGGGCTAGTATTGAGTAATGATACACCATGTTGCGGGGCACGTCCTCGATGTTGATACACAAATAGAGTTTATGGCACGACTAATGTTGTTTCATCTCAAAATATGGGACGAAAGGTAAGCACGAGTCGATATGTTAATATTATTGTCATATGAATGGTCTAGAGGCATAAAGATAAGTAAGTTATTGGTGCAAGGCACAGCGATGGTCTAGAGACATAAAATAGGCCAGGAGTCTATCTTCTAAAATTAATCCTAAGGAAAGAATAGAAAGACAATAAAAAAGGAATAGTTTGCACTCAATAAATGAACATGTTGGTTTTATATGGGTGGACGAGAAGCTCACACCACTAGTACGGTTGTGTACTGACCACCTAACAGTTTTCAAGTGTAGGTTACACGTACTTACTCATCGAGGCAGAGCTCGCTTGGACGTGCTGAGGCATGAAGTTCCATAGCATTTCAAGGCGTATGACCGCATTGAAGACTTCACATATACGGGACGTAATATATAGACATCGCCTTCTGAAACATCTCTAGTTTATTATATTGTATTGAGAGATGAGAGAGAGCTGAGTGACTTGTAAATAGAGAGAAAAGTGAGCTGGAGCGACTTGTAATCTTATTCCCATATCAATAAAGTGTTGATTTTTTTGAATACTTGTGTTGCCTCCGTTTATTCTGTGCGTCTGCTCGAGTCTTCTATGCAATAACGCCGTCATAAGCTGTTGTAATCGGCCGTTATGGAACTTGCTTTGTGTGGGCGCAACCTAGGCTCATGCGGCATCATGCCTTGGCAAAGACGATAGGTTATATAGAACCGAGACGTGACATAATGGTATCAAAGTACGACTTTACATCCTTGGACTTTGATTGAATTTTTAACTCTGATGTTCTTTTCGTGCTAAATGTCATTTCCGTAAATCGATATTGTTGGTACGCTCTCTCAATGTTCCGTGGAATGTTCTATATAATAAGTCTTATATTTTTAAAAGCTTATACAAGTATTCAGTAGAACGGGATCGATATGCGAAGACCTTTATGCCGAATTGTGTCGGACATGAGTTGAAAGGAACCATGCTAAAGTTAGCAAATGGTGTGCATACATGAATAACATTACGCTAATACTAGTAAATGAGTGTAAGAGACCAGAGTACAGTTCGAATGGGTTGGCTATGCACATAGCCTTTTGGCTAAGTTGTGTTGAGTATCGCGCCCCTAAACCTTCTGGTGCGAGCGAGCTTGCGAACGAGATTGATTATTGTTCGGATGAGAATAAGTTGGACTCAGAATATATATCGATAGAGATGCCATCAGACCAACGCTAAGGTGAACAGAGAGAATGGTGTTTGGCTTTTGAGGAATAGTTTGAACGGTTACGTCGAGGAGTATGAATAATAAATCTAATTTGCATGATGGACTATCGATAGAGGTATACGAAACTTAGATTATCGAGGCGACGTAAGGGATCGTGCTAGAGTTCGAAGTAACGAATTGGAGAAATGTATGAGCAAGTCATATGAACATGATTGAAGACGAGATTAGATGACTTGATCTATGAGTGGTGTATACGATAGCCTCGAAAAGGAATAAGAGTGAGTTTTGACGATTGGTCGAGTGGCTCGAACCCTGGGTGGTGTATGAATCATCTTAAAAAATGTTCGAGTGAAATTGAGGATTTAGGGGTCGAAAAGAGTATATCAGCAAGCGATCTGATAGCGCAAAGCCTTAGAACAAATAACACTTAGTTGGTCGTGATTTCGAGGGTCTTAAACGAGATATCATTTGGACAATTTGTGAGTGTGTAGTGTAAATTAGAAAATGGTATTGAATAAGGATTCAGAACGATGAAACAATGGATGTCTTGGTCAAGGAAACCTAGTGGATCGGACATGCGATTTTGGATTTAGTCAGATGGAACTTGTGTTTTGGACAAGCAATCTTGAATCTGGTTCGGAAGATAGTACTTTTTTATAATGCAAAACAAGTTATGCAAGGTGATTATTATGTAAACATACTTAAAGATGTTGAAACGCGTTGAGGAGTCTGAGAATGGATTGGTATATTACTTGGATAAAAATGAATGTGTCTTGATTGTTTCGAAGATGACCACAATGTTGATGTTCTTGTCTTGTGCGAGCGTAACTCTAGCCTCGTATATATATCACGTCAGATTAGGACGATCATTCTGCGATAGCACTGACATGGTGATTCATGTCCAGCAGGGATGATTGAACTTGCGAAAGATCAGTGCATGGCAATTGGAAATTTTAACTTGTGTTTTGATGAGAAGGTAAATTCGGGGATTGTTTGGACTTATGATTGACGATAAAGTAAGTTTAAGGATTTAGTAGATCTAATGTTTTTATCAAGAATGAAATAGTCTAAACTTAAAGCAAGAGTTACGCCCCGATGAGGACGATCATCCTGCGGGAGCGTTGGCATGGTGATTCATGTCGAGCATTGATAATCATACTTACGGGATATTGTGGGTGACATATTGTTATGCTAACGAACTTGTGATCGAATACGTGAATTGTGTTAAACGACGTAGGAAATATGGTATAAGAATTATGGTTTAGTAAAAAATTGTGTCGTGGTGTACTTGACTTGGATATGAAGGATAGGTAGATTATATCGAACATGTTTGAAGAGTTAGACCATACGAATTGCTAGCTTGGATGGGCGATATTGATATAAAGAGGATTTGGTTGAGCAAAACTTATCGTAGGATGGCTTTATTGAATAGAATCGGACCCCGTGCGACAAATGTCTTGATGTGAATAGGATGATAACGACTCAATATTTATAAATTAGAGTGAAACAAGCTTGGGTAGTGTAATCCGTACAAATGAACAATTGTTTGACCTTAGGATTGGGGCGGGCATCATGCAACGAGTTGTACGATGAACCGCAAACTTGAGTTGTACCTATGGCCTTGTGCGCTGACCAAGTAGATAGACAGATAATCCTGTGACGAGGGATTGAACCTGTGTGACCGACTTTAGAGTATCGTTCAGGTGGACGATAGATCTGGGATAACAAGACTAAGAGTTAGGACTTAGAACTCGGAGTGTGCACTAGCGACATTGATATTAGACCTGAAGAAAGTAAATGATAGGAATCGGTGATGCACAAGTAAAGTTGGGATAATGAGTTGAATCATTGCTTGGAAGACATACTAGATTGTAGTGTAATGCTTGGTCTTGAATTGGACTAGAATTACTTGGATTTGGTCGACTACGCTAGAAGTATCGTATTGATTGCATAAGACAAGAATGCTTGAAAAACGAATTGTGTCATCTCGATGATCGAGATAGACGAATGTGAAAGGAACCGGAGTTCGGTTTTAGTCGAATTGGTAAAACGACCGACAATTCAAAACTATCAGGAGTAGCTTATCCGACTTCACTATCGCTAAGCTTGGTTGAAATGTATATATTCGGAGGATGCCATGAATATGTGCACGATCCAAGCTCAGGGATATATTGAACTCGAATGCAGCTGCAAGTGGATATTTTGAGATGCTTATGGATGAGTAAGTTAGCCTCAGCCTAAGACCCTCATGTGTGATAAATTATAACGTACCTCATGTGATCGATATTGTCCCGTACTAGGGTGCAATAGCGACCATGTCATAGGAACACAACGACTGAGTGAGTATCGTCAACTCGAATTGAGTGGTAAGTCATTCGGTAAAATTTGCCAAGCACATGCGACACAAAACTTAGAAAGATACTCGAGTATAGTTCTGTACCATAAAATGATAGAGTCGTCCGGGAATTATCTAAGACATGTACGAACGGTAGGATGACTTGCACTCGAATAGTCTCGAGGATGAGACTTATTCTGAGTAGTGTATTATGTAATGCCCCGTCCCGCTCAGTTCAACCGGAGGAATCGAAACGCAACGATATTTGGACTTAGCCATACAACGACTTGCTCGAAGTCCCTCTCGATCGAGGCAACTCTTCGTTCAGGTGGATGGCTTCGGTGAACTTGCTTCTGCTTGGCCTTCACACTAATAAATTGGATGTTTTCTAACAAATTAGGCTTGATAATAAAACAAAAGGAATCCACAAAGCTGAGGGACTAATTCCACCTTGGATCAGATTGAGTTAGAATATAGAAAGGTCCTACGGCCGGCTTAGAAATGTTGTACGATGTGCTTTCAAATTGACACTTGGTTCTTCATCCCATGGCTTGTAAGAAGGAAAAGTTGGTCTATGTTACTACAAGACTATGACTTAGCATGGTCAATGGCGTCGTACAATATAAATGCTTGGTAAAGTATGTACTGCCCACTGTTCAATGCTTGGTATATCATAATTGTCCCACGAGTCTCAATGCACATTTCCATGATGCATGGCTTTGTATAGCCTTTGCTTGTCCAACGGGTTAAGTTGTATCACATGGTTTATGTCACAGTCGTAGCACTGATGTTGAAGATGGTTTATTCAAGTCGAGTATTTCAGGAGGGCTATCAAATTATCATTCTCGAGTTGAGTAAAAGATATGGTAACATGGAAATGCTCGTGACCATGGGTCGCCGAGGGAGTTTCTGGTTTTGGGAGTCTCCAGTGTAGTTCTGAAAATATGGTATCACTGGAAAAGAACTGACTGCGTTAGACGGTAGTTCAAGTCGTGTCTTGTATGGTCATTGGACAACTTGTTCATAAGCAAAAGTTTCTTCGGACGATAACCTGGGGCCACAGGACCATTCCGGCCTAAAAGAAAACAGGGTATAGTCGAGCTAGAGGTTCCACTCAAGTTAGTTGGGAACATTCAGCGGGGCTCGCTACTTACACTGAAAGGGTCACCGTCTAACGAAGCTATAAGTCCAGAATAGTTTATCGTAATAGTGATCCTTTCATATAGATGAGTCGGTATATTAGCGGCAATACGCATGCATGCCTTTGGATTGAGTCAAAAAGTGTATGCATGACACAAATAAGTCAAGAAATGTGCACATGGTATATAACACAACTTTGAGCCTATGTTTTGGCTATAACAGAAACTGTACTTAGGCACGAGGCATAGTGTCGTAAATTGAGTCGTTGACACTAAGTTCACGAGTTTATGACCAAGCCATTTTCGGAGACGAAATAGGAACCTATGATTAAGCCATTTCTGGAGACAAAATGGGAGTCTATGAATAACAAATTTTGGAGATGAAATGGTGTAATGGCCATAGGGCAAGTATTGAGTAAAGATACACCATGTTGCTGTTTCAACACACACAAAAAGTCAAAGAAATGTAGGGATCTTTTGTATTATTGTAAAAGAAGAGGTACAACAGGAATCTTAAATAAGAATTTCGAGTACAATAAAAATTTAGAGATTGGGGCAGGAGAATAAGTCTACTTCGACTTCTTTACTCCGTTGACGATCTGATGTAGTTATTGTTGAAGCTTGGTTGTTGATGAATTCTCGTTTGCAAGGGGAACTTTATCACTAAAAGCTCTCACTTTTTCTTTGAAAATTTGTAATGCCCTAGTCCTAAAATACTTAGGACGAAGTACGTAGACATGCCAGCTGTATACATACGATGTATACTCCAATGTATGGAACCCCCATATATATACATAAGCTGTAAAATACAGTAAATCAAGATAACTAAATCTCATACACCAGATAAGAGAATAATAATATAAATCAACTATAAAATTTGTTATTTATACATGTAGTTGGGCGGAGACAAATCCACTACCAACTATTTAAAAGAGAGTAATATATAAGGAAAGGATAGATAAAAATGACAAGACGAACCAAGGGCAATCATCTTCGAAGAAATGGAGAAGATCACGGCCTTAGCTAGAACACCTGCAAAAAGTCACAAAACACACACCTGGAGAGATAACCAGGTCCTCAGAGGGACGTAACAAGATACAGGAAGAACATGCCACATAACTGAATATAAAATATGCCACAAATAAAAGTAAGTGACAAGAAATCAATAACGTAACCAAACCGTACTAAAGTGAACATGCAGTTGAGAAATAATCCTTTCGGCGCATGAGCCCTGGCTGTAAATGGGATTGGCATAGTCCCCATATAGGGCACCACGGGCCTACGTCCGTAACGTCCGAAGATCGTCAGAGGGCATCATGTGCGAGGGGGTATGTCCATAACGCTCTGGGAAACGTCAGAGGACACCTGGAGCCTGTGTCTCCGGAGGAGCACACAGGTAATCAGGGAAGTGCAAAAAGGCCCAAATGTCTAACATGCCTCTAATAGCAGTTAGCCCTAACGCATGCGCACGGGTGATCAGCCAACACGTAAGGACCTCTACATGCTACTCATCTCACACATACTCATGGAATAACTGTGTCGAGGTATGTGCAATACACTACAAACGGTAGTCTCTTAACTCTAATTCTATATGCAATCAAAGGATAATAACAAAGTACAACTAATATCACTGAGCAGGTACTAGATCAGGAACTACAATAATGGTACAGCTAAAAGAACTGGAAAAATACACAGTGATATGTAATAAATAAAATTCAGTCTAATTATAAATAGTAAATTATGGCACGGTATCTTGCCTGAGGTTGTGTGCAAAAAGGCGACGTCCAATAGCTCGAACCGTCTGAATAGTGAAGCGATGGAAGTCAAATCCCACAAACGTCATCGGATGCTGAAATAAACACCACAAACGTGTTCAAAATATAAGATATGTCTAGGAAATGCTTGTCCAAAAGTCTAATTCTGGAATAGGGGCAAAATCATAATTTTGGGTCAAAACGACCCGTTTTGTACCAAAATATATGCCAGAATCTACGGTCTCTAAAGTCATCAAATTATATCTCTACGCGTCCAATTTGAGGAGGCGAACCCAACCGTATGTTCAAAGTTGGATTCCGGTGGACCGTTCACAAATTCGCCCGTTGGAGTAGGTCGCAGGCCCACCAAATAGGTGTTCCGATCAACCTTCTCACTATCGGGCCAAACTTGGCATACAGGACCAAAAAATGATACGGTCCTGCTGGCGTAAGTTTTGTTTTGATTCGATGAACATGCACAATGTAATTGGAAAGTTTACAAAGGGGCCGATACGGTAAATTTCGACGGATACACATCAAATTCGTCGCGCACACACAACCAATTTAAATTTCGTCAAAGCCCACACATTCGCGAAGTCGATACGCACCTTTCGATGCTTTTGGTTCGCGACCACGTCGCCCGATTTGGCGGGATGCACGTAGTATCGAGGAATTTTTCTAAATTTTCAGTTTTTGAAACTAAGTTTTCCTGGAACTTTGGATTTAAAATTAATGACATATAGTAAATGAAAAATTAAACTACAAGAAGGGATTTATAGACCTACATGTATTCTAAAACTCTGTTTTGGTGGAAGTTCAAAACTGTTAACAAGTTGACGAGGATGGGTCCTCAAACAGGGCTACCTGGGCTGTTTACAAACTGTTTGTGCAACAATTTTTCTTTGATGTCTAGATCGAAGTTCTAAGTCGATGGTGCTGCTATACCCCAAACTAATTGTTGGGGTGTCGAGAGGTTCATCTAGACTTCGCATAGGATTTGATGGAATCGAAAATGATCAAGTAAGATGGAAAAAAGACAAGGAAGAAGATGGTATACCTGCTTTCAGGTAAATTAGGGTTCCCTCCGTTTTGATCAGTCGGGGCGGTGCTCTGGCGATCCTCTGCCGTATGCAGGCGACGATCAGGATCGCCTAGGTCGGAGAAGACTCGTGGGAAGGATATGGAGGCTGTGGGTTGAGAAATTACTTCGAATTCGCTGGGGTATCTCGATCAAGGTTTCGGCACTCAAGCATTATATACTTGGGTTTAAAATCCTATTTAGATTCAAATTTTTGTGCTATTTTGATTTGGATAGAGGAGGAATTGGAAGAGAATCCTATAGGGATTACAAAAAAAAGATTTGAGAAGATTTCGTTCGAATTTGAAGAGGATTCGAATTTGAATCCTCTACGAGATTCAATACTCTGCTCGCGCGGATGGGGTCGGGGAAGGGAAGTTACTGTAGCAGGTTCATTTTTTTGTACAAACTATACACATATATATATATATATATATATATATATATATATATATATATATATATATATATATATATATATATATATATATATATAATGTATAACAATATATATTCATATATACCCTAATAAAATATATACATAAAAATCCTAAAAAAAAAATTAAAACCTAATGATCACTTTATAAAATATTTTTATGAAGATATTTTGCAAACAGATTACCATGGAAAAAACTATTTATGCTAGCTTTTGAATTAATACAATAAAACTTTACTACTTTATTTGATAATTATAAAAGACCATAAAATATTAGAATAATCAAATGGTGGCTTTGGTGGACTTATACCACACACCCTTTCCGGTCCAGAATATTATACAAATATTGAAACCCATTATTAAATAATAATAATACTAATATTTGTGTAAATAAAAATTTAATTAGAAAATATACATCAAGTCTTAAAATAATTTAAGAAATGTTTGCACACATATAAAATATGCCTACATGGCCATCTTTGGTCACACCACATGCCTACTTGGGCCTGGTTTTGGTTCGGACCCAGTTCGGGCTGGTTTGGACAACCGGGTCATCTAAAACCAATATATAGAATAATATCTTATTAATAATGATTTAAATGAGCCAATTCACAACTTGGCTTGGTTTTTCCAGTTTGGACATCACTATGGCTAGGCTTCCCCTAGCATGGCTAGTACACAAGTTAAGGTACACTGCTACATTTTCTATGCCAAAGTTCATGGTCGTCTTGTGCTCCAAAACTCAATAATTGCTAAGGTCATCTTTAATAATTAATAAAACCATAAATTGCATAAAATTTATTTTTAAGTCTTTTTAAATGAGAAAAAAATATTTCAAAAATTTAGGGATTTTACATACTACCCAACTTACAATAATTTCGTCCTCGAAATTAAATTAAAATTTAATAAATAAAATAGATAAAATAACGAGGCTAAATATGAATGGAGAGTAAGTACGTAATCGTACTCGGGTTTAAAAAGATGGTGAAGGTATTTGTAGCATAAATCCAAACTGTTACCATATTCTACCAAACAGGGTATTCTTAGTCTTGCATTGATCTTGGATATCCAGTCGTTTGAGAGAATGGGTCGAAATTACATGGTTAAAAATCAATTGGAACCAAAATGGTATATGTAGTTTGTTCTAAAGGAAGAATACATCCTACATGTAGTAAAATTAAAATGGAGCACAAGACGGTTTGTTTGTACGGGATATGTATGTCATGTGTGTGGAGTGGCTCGTCCAGTTCATGAGGGTAAAATTTGTTGAAAGAAAATGGCTAGTGTTGTGCTCCAAATATCAAGGTCTCGGTAGGGTATCAAAATGATATAGATAGTGATAAACGTATAATGCCTTATTAGTTCCGTTGGAACCAATCTATCATAATCATTTGCTAACTCAAGGTAATCCTATGTTTCTTAGAGGGGATTGCAGTCTATGCGTTATGAAAATTTTTGTTCCCGAAATTAAAACTAAGACGTGGCACAATGATAGAATAGAATTTAAAGAAAATCAAGGTCGCGATCTTTACCGCGGTTATCTAAAAACACGAGCAAAGGGATTTCAAAATGCAATACAATGATCGTAACAAATTCCAAACAGACGGAAGAACAATTTTGAATGGTGTCCAAGTTGGCATCTTATTGTACAAGGTAGGGACACTAAGTTCAAGGTTAAAAAAATTTGGTTAATCACGGGAAGCACAATAATAAGACTTCTATGTAGGCCAAATTTCAAAAAGGTATATGAGGCTACAAGGTTATGTAGTCATGGACTCTATAGAAAGTCTGGGTATTATCGATTTAATATGGCCCATATATTGACTATGTTTGGTTAAGACAGTAGGAGAGGTCTTGGTCAAGTATATCCGAAAGCAAGTTGGTACCGAGAGATGCATAACATAGGCTACGAAGAGATGCAGTTACGAAATCTATGGAAGGAGAATTAGTGAGCCAAGAGGTAGGGCCTACATAATAGGGGTGAGGGCCTGTTTCATCAAGTTTGGTTTTATAGACCAAATATGGCGATGGGTAAGAAAGGGGTTTAACCGAGTCTTAAAGGAGTTCCCTATTTGGACTCATTCTTTGATTGCACGACCCTTAGATTTTAGTCTATGGTAGTTGGACAAAATTTCGTAGAATCAATTTAAACCATCCATATTAGGTTAGGATAATGTAGAATAGGTTCCAACTCAAGTGGTTCGCCTAATTGTCAGTCGGGTTGGTAGAATAGGTTCTGTAAGTCATGAAGATTCGTCTTCTGTAACTTTTGTGTTTAAGTAGCACAAGGGGCCTCTATTGAGTGGCACACTAGTGGCATGTGCGTAGTAGACTTCGAGTAGATCACAACCATATATTGGCCAAAGTAATTTAGTCAAGGTTCGATCTCTAATTATAGTCGAGAAGTACATCGAATGTTATGGTAAGGGTTATCGCTAGTCTTTTCGACCTAAAAGTCGTATCATAAAAATAGAGTACAAAGGGACGTGTTTTAGTGGGACATGAGATATCTACATGAAGGTGGACTCGTCTAGATCTTTTGTGTGCAATTTGTTGGAAGGTAACAGCTGGTCTCGTGCTCCAAATATTAATGTCACGGTCGGGGGCACCAAATGATCAAAATAGAAAGTGGGAGTTCATGGGGCACAAATTTATCATCCTAATGGAACCAACTTAATGAATTGGTAATCCCAGTGATCCTAAAATTTAGAAGGCTTAGAATCTATTCACTCCAAAATTCTTTCTCTGAATTAAACTAAGGTACGGTTTTTAGGATAAATGAGGTTAGAAAATTTCAAAGTTGTGGCATCGTACCTCGACTTTTGATAATAAAGGATAAGGCACGATGTAACGGATAGTATGATACGGTAGACAGAAAATCAAATTCGAGGATCGTACCACGAATTCTAATAAATGGAAAAATAATTACATACCACGATACACGAGTCGATAAATTGGATGATCCACTCGTCTATATTATACGAGAGTTATCGATAGGGTAATAAAAAGATCTCAACAACCCAGTAATGAATTTCCATTTGTGTTAAGTCAGTCAGACTGTATCATAAGGTTTCTAATGGTGTTGCACATAGTGCTCATGCATTATTTGTTAATAACTAGTAAATCAACATAATGGAGTGTTAAGCGACAGGTATTGGCTAAGCTAGTGAATGTGTTGTTCTAATGCTAATTCACATCTTTAATAATTAAATTGTATAACTTGAATGATACACGGGGGATCCCAATCTCGGGATGGCTGTCTATCATAGTCATGGTAAATGCTTGTCCTTATTTCTGTCTATTCCTCTTATGTCTAAACTGCGGGCTTGGTCGAGTGAAGGTTGTGTTAAGGCAGAGGGATTGCTAGCTAAGCCAGGAATCAAGATAAATAATTAGAGGCTCATAATAATTGATTTCTAGAGATTAGATAGTCTGCTAGGTTGTGTTTTAACCAAGGGTAAGATCCTACTCATTCTTAAATTCAAATGACAAGAAGGTCACAATAGTAGTTTGAGGGTCGAGAGGAAAACGAGTAACTCAAGGCAAGGTTCTAGTCACATGGCTGCCCGAGGGTAGCTACGCTTGTGTATACAACTATCATAGCCATGGGGGATACTCTGTATCTATCTATCAATACCAGCATTCGTCTTTCCAATCAGTGAAAGACAAAAGCCATAAAGAGTTCAAGAAAGATGTCATCGAATACAATTTTGCGATTCCAAGGCGAATGTATAATTCAAGAGGAATTGCCAATGCGGTCGCGGATGAGATCCTATATACCTCTATATCTCAATCCACGTGGGATAATCATAGGAAGAACGAACCAAGTGCACTATGGTTGATCAGACCATAACACATTGATTCTAATTAGACAATATGCTTGTGGGCGTCCCCAGTATACATATGTCCAGAACAAGCTCGATAAAGAATAAGCTTGCAAAACTGGGCTATAAATAGCGACATCATTCATGGTAGTGCAAAGTATAACTACGGGAGATAATAATAAAAGTAGTTATAAATAGTTCAAGTTTCACAAAGATCTAAGTCCTGTCCGGTGTTCCTGCTTATACAGTCGTCCTACTGTCTCTTGTATCAGGCCTTGGTTGACCAATAGGGTATAGGCTACTAAACTCTATCTTCTAGCTAAATATATCTTCCTACACTAGCATACATTTATTGTCACCCTGTTACACTTTAATAATAGGTTACAAGGATACAGGTGGTAGGTTGTGAGGCATACTATCCAACTTATAAAAATCAACTAATATGGTGATTGAACGATATAACACGTATAACTAGTAGGACTCATCTTTCTAACCTCTCTATTAGGCATGAAGGAAAAGGATAATAATTACGGTGGAAGTGAATCACGCAGAAGAAAGTCTATGTAGTCGGACGAGAGTTCGAAATTAGAATCAAGGGAGGAAGTCAAGATTGTGGATGAGATTCCTATATTCTAATCCTATATGCAGGCTCACATCGGTACAATAATATAATCGAAGTGATGAACTCGACCTGCATGGGCTACCATTAAAATATTGTACGCCCCAGTTCCAAAATACTTAGGACGAAGTACGTTGACATGCCAGCTGTATACATACGAAGTATACTCCAATGTATGGAACCCCCGTATATATGCATAAGTTGTAAAATACAGTAAACCAAGATAACTAAATCTCGTCCACCAGATAAGAGAATAATAATATAAATTAACTATAAAATTTGTCAATTATATATATAGTTGGGCGGAGACAAATCCATTACCACCTATTTTAAAAGAGAGAAATATACAAGGAAAGGATAGATGAAAATGACAAGACGAACCAAGGGAAATCATCTTCGAAGGACTGGAGAAGATCATGGCCTTGGCTAGAACACCTCTAAAAAGTCATAAAGCACACACCTGGAGAGATAACCAAGTCCTCAGAGGGATGTAACAAGATACAGGAAGAACATGCCATATAACTGAATATAAAATATGCCACAAATAAAAGTAAGTGACAAGAAATCAATAAGGTAACCTAACCGTACTAAACTGAACATGCAGTTGAGAAACAATCCTTTCGACGCATGAGCCCTGGCTGTAAATGAGATTGGCATAGTCCCCATATAGGGCACCAGGGGCCTACATCCGTAACGTCTGAAGATCGTCAGAGGGCATCATGTGCAATGGGGTATGTCTATAACGCTCTGGGAAACGTCAGAGGGCACCTGGAGCCTGCGTCTCCGGAGGAGCGCACAGGTAATCAGGGAAGTGCAAAGAAGTCCATACATCAGGTATTGTTCTTCCCACCTAATGCTCTTATCTAGGTCGCATCCATGACCATATACCTCTACTAACTGCTAAGTCTCCTAACATGTCTCTAATAGCAGTTAGCCCTAACGCATGTGCACGAATGATCAGCCAACACGGAAGGACCTCTTCATGCTACTTATCTCACACATACTCATGGTACAACTGTGTCAAGGTATATGCAATACACTACAAACTGTAGTCTCTTAACTCTAAGTCCATATGCAATCAAAGGATAATAATAAAGTATAACTAATATCACTGAGTAGGCACTAGATCAGGAACTGTAATAATGGTGCATCTAAAAGAACTAAAAAATACATAGTGATATACAATAAATAAAATATAGTCTAATTATAAACATTAAATTATGGTAAGGTATCTTGCATGAGGTTGTGTGCAAAAAGGCGACGTCCAATAGCTCGAACCGTCTAAATAATTAAGCGATGAAAGCCAAATTCCGCATACGCCCTCGGATGCTAAAATAAACACCGCGAATGTGTTTAAAATATAAGATATGTCTAAGAAACATCTGTCCAAAAGTCTAATTCTGGAACATGGACAAAATCGTAATTTCGGATCAAAACGATGTCCGTCCTTGGACCCGTTTTGTACCAAAATGCATGCCAGAACCTACGTTCTCTAAAGTCGTCAAACTATATGTATATGGGTACGGTTTGAGGAGACGAACCCAACTGTATGTCTAAAGTTGGATTTCGGTGGACCGTGCACAAATTCGCCCGTTGGAGCGGGTCGCGGGCCCGCCAAATAGGCGTTCCGATCAACCTTCTCAGAATTGGACCAAACATGTCATACAAGACCAAAAAATGATACTGTCCTGCTGGTACAAGTTTTGTTTCGATTCGACGAACGTACACAAAGTAATTAGAAAGTTTGCAAAGGGACCGATATGGTGAATTTCGACGGATACGTATCAAATTCGTCGCGCACACGCAACCAATTTGAATTTCGTCAAAGCCCACACGTCCGTGAAGTCGATACGCACCTTTCGATCCTTTCTGTTTGCGACTACGTCACCCAGTTTGGCGGGACGTACGTCATATCGAGGAATTTTTCTAAATATTTAGTTTTCGAAACTAAGTTTTCCTAGAACTTTGGATTTGAAATTAATGGCATATAGTAAATGAAAAATTAAACTACAAGAAGGGATTTGTAGACCTACATGTGTTATAAAACTCAGTTTTCATGGAAGTTTAAAACTGTTAACAGATTGATGAGGATGGGTCCTCAAACAGGGCTACCTGGGCTGTTTACAAACTGTTTGTGCAACAATTTTTCTTTGATGTCTAGATCGAAGTTCTAAGTCGATGGTGCTGCTACACCCTAAACTAATTGTTGGGGTGTCGAGAGGGTCATCTAGACTTCACATAGGATTTGATGGAATCGAAAATGATCAAGTAAGATGGAAGAAAGACAAGAAAGAAGATGGTGTAACTGCTTTCAGGTAAAACAGGGTTCCCTCTGTTTTGATCAGTCGGGGCGGTGCTCGGGCGATCTTCTGTGGCATGCAGGCGACGATCAGGATCGCCTATGTCGGGAAAGACTCGCGGGAAGGAGATGGAGGTTGTGGGTTAAGAAATTACTTCAAATTCGTTGGGGTATCTCGATCAAGGTTTCGGCACTCAAGTATTATATACTTGGGTTTAAAATCCTATATAGATTCAAATTTTTGTGCGATTTTGATTTGGATAGAGGAGAAATTGGAAGAGAATCCTATAGGGATTACAACAACAAAATTGAGAAGATTTCGTTCGGCTTTGAAGAGGATTCGAATTTGAATCCTCTACGCGATTCAATACTCTACTCGTGCGGATGGGGTCGGGGAAGGGAAGTTACTGTAGCAGGTTCATTTTTTTTACAAACTATACATATGAATATATATATATATATATATATATATATATATATATATATATATATATATATATATATAGTTATGTATAACAATATATATTCATATATACCCTAATAAAATATATACATAAAAATCCTATAAAAAATTAAAACCTAATGATCACTTTATAAAATATTTTTATGAAGATATTTTACAAACAGATTACCATGGAAATAATATTTATGCTAGCTTTTGAATTAATACAATTAAGATAAAACTATTTACTAATTTATTTAATAATTATAGAAGACCACAAAATATTAGAATGATCAAATGGTGGCTTTGGTGGACTTATACCACACATCCTTTTCCGGTCCAGAATATTGTACAAATATTGGAACACATTATTAAATAATAATAATACTAATATTTGTATAAATAAACATTTAATTAGAAAATATACATCAAGTCTTAAAATAATTTAAGAAATGTTTGCACACATATAAAATATGCCTACCTGGCCATCTTTGGTCACACCACATGCCTACTTGGGCCTAGTTTTGGTCCGGGCCCAGTTCGGGCTAGTTTGGACAACCGGGTCATCTAGAACCAATATATAAAATAATATCTTATTAAAAATAATTTAAATGAGTCAATTCACAACTTGGCCTGGTTTTCCTAGTTTGGACATCACCATGGCTGGGCTTTCCCTAGCATGGCTAGTACACTAGTCAAGACACACTGCTACATTTTTCATGCCAAAGTTCATGGTCGTCTTGTACTCCAAAACTCAATAATGGCTAAGGTCATCTTTAATAATTAATAGAACCATAAATTGCATAATATTTATTTTTAAGTCTTTTCAAATGAGAAAAAAAATATTTCAAAAATTTAGGGATTTTACAAAGTTCTTATCAAAGAAGCTGTAGTCTCTCCTTGTGCTTCTGCTCTTCGTGTGCCTGTGTGTATGCGTGAGGAAGGAACTATCCTCTATTTATAGCTTTTATTTACTGGAATAGTCATATACGTATGTGCAGAAATATACTGTCTTCTGCCTCCAAGAAGAATAAATTTGGGTAGGCGCATGAGCCTTAGAATTTAGGAGGAGTGAACATGTTCGAGAATCACGTATATCTCACCATGTCTCTTGAGATGTGCTACACAAAACACTACCATGTCAGCACACGATTTGTTTAATGGAGATTAGCTATGCGTCAAATATTGTTAGACGCATAGCAATCGGTTGTTTACTACAAAATAATAAATTTTCTTTGAGTCACTATGAATCATTCGACACTGGAATGCATAGCCTCTCTCGTTGCTTACTACAAAGCGTCTAGCTAGAAGTAGACGCATATAATGGCTTCTTTTACAGCTGGCAAAGTATAATGAAGATGATGAGGTCACTGCCACCTTCTCCGTAATCTAAATACTGTACGCTGCTCAAGATTTCTCTCTTCACACAAAAGACAAATACATACCATGTGTCTAAATGGGCTATGCATTTACTTGGCCCATTTCTTGAACATGTGTCTTCATTTGGAAGCTAACGGTTTCCAACTCAGGAGCTTCTTATGCTTTGGATGCATAAAACCTATACGTATCATTTGATATTTTTCACGCCTCTATAGTTTCGAGGCATGACCTTGATGTTGATACACAAATCGAGTTTATGGCACGACTAATATTATTGCGTCTCAAAATATGGGCCAAAAGGCAAGTACGAGTCGATATATTAAAGGTATAGTGTGGCTTAGGCCTTGGAGCAGCTGGAGCTTTTGTTTAGGCTGAGAAGCGGCTGCAGAAACATCAACTGTAAAGGATTTATTCCCTTTGTTGGTTTTTCTAGAAGTGTTGTTGGTCTGGGGACGCTTCCCTTGGTCTTCAGGTAATTTCAGTCCAATCAAATACATAACCTGAACTGATTCTTCAGCTTTCTCAGCAGCTGCGATAAAACTTGGCCAATCATTATAATCTTTCGGGATGATGCAGAACCTAACAGTAGGTAAGATGTTACCCCTATATATGTTAATAAGTACTGATTGAGGAGTTCCTGGATGCTGCTTTTTTGACAATCTTTTAAACCGTTTATTGATTTCTCGGGCCGGTTCTTTGTTATCTTGATTTGTGGCAATACATTTTGACGTAGAGAAATCACCTATTCTTTCATAGAATCTAGTAAGGAATAATTTCTCCAAGTCTTTGAAAGTTTTGATATAACCGTCTGGTAGATTACAGAACTATTCAAAAGTACACCTTTCAGAGTACCAATAAATAATTTAGACCACAATGCATCATTTCTTGGTATATGAACGGTCTAGGAGTAAAAGTACGTCAAATACTGCTTCAGGGAACCTTTTTTGTCATAAGAAATCAGAGATTGCGGTTTATACTTTGGAGGATAAACCATATCATCCCACTCTGAAGGATAAGGACGTGACATTCCCATTTGATGCAGTTCCTCCTTCAAAGTAATGTCATCCAGTCGAGCATTAATACGCCAAATAGCTTCAAGAGTATCAATTGTTTGGTTTGCAGGGGTCGACTATATGATAGCTGGTTGTGCTTGTTGTCTATAGGTGATGGATTAGGGTTAAAAGATACCTCCACTGTATCTTGATCGGCAGGATCTTAAGTCGATAGAGGAGACTGGTGTAGAGCTGTTTACAAGTTCATGGTTGTTTGCATCTGTTGCATTATCGCCATGACATTTTATAGCATCCTCTCCAGGGTGTTAATTCTTTATCGATCATTTTTGCCCCCATCTTCTTTGTCGGTCACATATACTGAGGTTGTATATGGGCTGCCGGATGAAAAGTATAAAATGAAGCATTACTAGAACAAGTGTTGCTTGACCCTGATTGTGAAACTGCGTCATCCCTTTCTGAAATATGAGGTACTCTGTCATCAGATTGAGATATAGAATGATCCAATATCGGGAGGATTCTACCCACAATATTATCTTGTTCGTGAGGTTGGAGTACACTAGAGGAATACCTAGATCGGGAATAGGTTCCTTGATAAACACCTTCAGGTGAAGTAGCTCTTTGTCCATGCCTAGATGAAGAGGATGAAGGTGCTTGGTCATTACCTTGACTAGATGTCACATAGACCGCGGCCACTTGTAATTCATCTTCATTATCTGAGATTTGTCATCCAAGACAGGAAAATTCTAGAGATTTTGGTTGAAATCTGTGAAGACAAATCGCCTAGTTGATTGATCAACTGCTTTTAAGCAACAACAGTTGATAACAAGCTTTGCACAAGAATATCTCTGACATGACGTAACGTGTTTGTTGACGCCTCTGCTGATTTACGCTTATGCCGAAGCATGTCATGCAAGTTAACAGAAGGTGCACAACCTCATTTCCCTTTTTATGCGACTAGACAAAGTCCATGCATGGGAGAGTTGGTTTCTTAGATCATTGACCTATTTTACGTATATGGGAACCCCAGTACTTAGCTCTTAAGTTATTTTATTATTTGAACTCATTTTAGATACATTAGGCAATGTACATGAGTCAACAGAATTTGGTAGAGAGGCGCATGACTGGTTGGGGTGCATAGACTTTATCTTGTATAGCCTGCCATCATCAGCGCCCACAATACAAATGGACGCATGAATCGAGCTTCATTCATAACGCATAGAATCTTTGGAAAATGAATGTTTGTGGAAGACTGACTTCATATCCCTATTTATGCGTCGAGAGTTCTGTATTGAAGTAGAACCTCTTTCATCTTGATGCACCAATTGTGAGGCAGAAGTTCAAACATTTGAATTCTTAGCATCATAGTGTTTTCCTCTGCCAGAATTCAAAAAATATACATTCTATTCACCTACGTTGGAGTGAAGAACTCTACTCCAAGTGTTAGTTTTCATCATAGACGCATAATTGCCATGCGCCTTATTAGTGTTCTTCTTCCCGTAAGAAGCACATGACTTGGCTGATGGCTCATAGGTAGAGCCTCTCCTGGACGCATGATGAATTCTATGCATCTGAATAGTAGAAATGTCCTTAGACAGTATTGTAGCTGGTACCGATCTATGCGCCTTCGCACTGTCCATCGGGCCCACAGTATCCAGATCATTCCATTTGCCTTCAGAGGCATTGGGAAATGCAGGGAGACACTTCGAAATCTAAGTCTTAGGAACACACTTGGACTTATGCCTCTTGGTTGTCGAAGCGGAGTCTTTTTCTGACATCATTGCTTCATATACATGTTGGTCGAAATGCACAACCTAGCTTGTTTACATTAGATTGCGCCACCACTTTCTTGTTGGTGGAGAAAGTCATCCCAGTAGAGTCGCCATTTTTGTTTTAACACAAAAAAGATGTCCAAAAAATGTAGGAATCTTTTGTATTATTGTAAAAGAAGAAGTACAACAGGAATCTTAAACAAGAATTCTGAGTATAATAAAAATCTAGGGATTGCGATGATGGAGATTAAGTCTACTTTGACTTCTTTACTCTATTGACGATCTGATGAAGTTGTTGTTGAAGCTTGGTTGTTGATGAACTCTCGATTATAAGGGAAACTTTATTACTGAAAGCTCTCTCTTTCTCTCTGAAACTTCTTAGCAAAGAAGTTGTAGTCTCTCCTTACGCTTCTGCTCTCCGTGTGCCTATGTGTATACACGAGGAAAGAACTATCCTCTATTTATAGTTTTTTTACTGTAACAGCCATGTGCGTATGTGCAAAAAATACACTGTGCTCTGCCTCAGAGATGTATAAATTTGGGTAGGCGCATGAGCCTTGGGAGATATTGGGGAGTGAACGTGTTCGAGAATGACGTATAGCTCGCCACTTGTCTTGAGACATGCTGCACGAAATACTACCATGTCAGCACACGATTTGTTTGATGGAGATTAGCTATGCGTCAAATATTGTAAGAGGCATCACAATTGGTTGCTTACTACAAAATAATAACTTTTCTTTGAGTGACTGTGAACCATTCGACACTATAACACATAGCTTCTCTCATTGCTTACAGCAAGGCATCGATATAGAAGTAGACGCATATAACGGCTTCCTTTACAGCTGGCAAAGTATAATGATGAAGATGATGAGGTCACTGCCACCTTCCTCGAAATCTGAACACTACATGTTGCTCGAGATTTATCTCTTCACACAAGAGACAAAAGCATACCATGCGTCTGAATGGGCTATGCGTTTATCTGGCCCGTTTTTTGAACATGAGTCTTCCTTTGGAAGCTAGCCATTTCCAACTCAGGAGCTTCTTATGCTTTAGATGCATAAAACCTATACGTCTCATTTGATATTTTTCATGCTTCTATAGGTCCCCTTCAAACTTTTTAAAACTTGAACAAGTTTTGAAATACTTTGAACAAGAAGCATGGAAAAGGGAAAGAGTTTCATCATATGATGCTTTGGACGTTCTGGATTATTCGTCATGCTGTCATTTGCTTTAACTGAATCCTTCAAAATCTGAACTGTCTTTAAAATTTCAGTCGGCCATTTTTGGACATTTACTTGGATCGAGGCTAAGTCAACTGAGCCCACAATTTTAGGAACAGAAAATCATGCGATAGTTAATGATGAGCTGACTTCTTCGTCTAGAATCATGTCATATAGAACCTCGACGCATAGCGAGTCTCCGTCCCTGTAAATAGGACGCAACTTTGACAAAATTTGTCATCATCACTTTTCACCATGTATATGTTGATTAACACTTCAGCGAGCTTGTGTAGACTTGTGAGGGGATTGAGCATCACCTTGCTGAGAATACTGCTTTTTGGTTATGCCAAAAGTCAGAAAAAAGATCAATCTTCAAAAGGTAAGCTTTTCTGAAGTATGCTTTTTCTCATCAATTACTTCTTTCCATATGAAGTCTCATAGAGATAATTTCCAAATGTTGCATAACATTACTGCCTTCATGGTGAATATCAATAGTCTTTGAGGCTATTTATCTGAAGCATAGCAGAAACACTTCAAGTTGACAAGGAACTGGTCTAATGCTGTTGGGCAGATGCATTTGATTTCTGAATGCCACATGTAGAGATTTTGTCCTCTTAAAGACGTATACTACTTATGCGCCTTTTCGAGTGTCTCCATCATATCTGTATGTAAATGATGTGGCTTGATCTGTAGAAGTCCCAGTTCTGTTCATGCATTTATTTATTGAATGCTTCTCCGAAAAATGTGCTCTTCATAATAACTTAGTGCTTATTAAATAGGTTCATCATCATTAATAAGCTGATGTTCGCATTCTTCTAGGGAGTTTTCGTCATCCAATGCATTTAAAAAACATACGAAGAGGCACCAGACGGTCTTATAAATAATAATAGAAAACCTTCATTCATGTACTACTTCCTTAATGGCTTCCAAGAAAACTTCCTTTAAATTGACGAGGGCTACTTCTCCGTGACTATCTGCTGCTGTGAGCTCCACTCCAGTGCTTTCTTCTGATTTGAGGAAGTTGACAGAGATGAAGCTTTCCCATGCTCAGAAAATCTTAACCGTGTTGGGTCTTTCCATGGTTGATATTGCAGAATCCTTAAGCACATCCTCTGATTTTGATTCTCTTCCATAAGCCCAGAGGAGAAGATGATACAAGGAGGGGTGGACGTTTTTCGTTGACAGTTCCATTCTTCGGGCGTGCGATCACTCCAAGACATTGTAAATGTGATCAGTGACTCTGAGTGCTTCTCCCAAACTATTTTAGGGTTTTATTAGCTTTTTAGGGTTTTGTTGGCTTCCTGCTTAGCCATATTTTGTAAACCCTTTATCACTAGTAATGGAACTTCTTGTCCTGTCAAATTACTTCAAGTGAATTTTTTTGATCTATAAGAAGAACAATCTCACAAACACCTCAAAAACAATCCTGATAACTTGATGCCTAGAGGAGAGCATCTCACTACCGCTCGAACAGATAATGAACCCTCTTATTGCCTTCAAGATTCATGAGATTAATGAGACACAAACAAAACTAATTCTTTTACACATTTTCCATATCTTGAAGAAGAAATGATCGCATAACGTCTTCTCATGCATCTTTGGCAATTCAGAGAAAGAAAGAACGCATAAGTCTTTCTGGCAGAGGATTAATTTAGTATCTTGACTTTGATATACATACTCATTATCTAGATCGTATAGTTCATTAGATAAAGATCACTCTTGGGAATTTATGCATCATGTTTGAAGACAACACACCAAAGAGAATTATTGTAATTCTTTCTTATTTCATTGCTTCTTTCTGGAATGAGAGTATTATGTATCTTTACTGGATTTTTGTAAGTAAAGAACACTTTTGTGGTTGAGGATATTTGAGCTTTGATATTTCTCTAGAGGTATTATGGACGTAGAAACATATCATAATTGTGTGGTGTCACAACCCGCACCCTGTGTAGGGGCACGAAAAGTGGGTACGTCCAGCCTACGCCGCAGTATCGACGGTAGAACGCTGTCCTAGGTTACTATCTAATCAACAACTCACACAATTATATAATGTACTTGTCAAATCTCAAATCCGAACGGAGGACAAGTATAGATATAATGAATCTCAATCACAGTCTAAGAACGATAAGATAACACAGAAGTTTATAACTAAAGACTAAACAACAACATTTATAAACTACTAAATAATAATATCTCAAACAAACTCAAATACAAACTCGTATCTCAAGTTTTTACAATCCAAGTTCTAAAACATGAAAACTAAACCAAGTCTACTAGCTAGTCTCCCGATCACTCTGAGTGTCGGGGCCAAAGGTAGCTAAGCCATCTCCTGCTCCAAGGCAAGTAGGGCAAATATCCTCAGGGCAAGCAACTGTAATATTTTCAACAGGTCCAGTCAGGACAGGAACGAGTACAATTCATCAAGAAATTCCAAGTAAATGACAGAGAACTATAAAGCAGTTATAGACAGTTGTATTGATGAATATGGCAGTTTATATTCAGGTGATGGTAAGAAAGACAGATAAAGTGCAAGGAAAGAAAATAACTAAACAAGAGAAGAATCATAGCAATCAAGACTGTAAAATAAGATCTAGCTGAACTAGAGTAACATAATGAGTTCAGATGGTAGAATATAAGTCGAGTGTAATCCCAATGTGAGTCTAATATAAGATGAGTCGAATGTGATCCCAGTACAGTATGAGTCGAATGTGATTCTAATTATTGTTCTAATAAGGTGAATCGAATAAGGTGATACGAATAAGGTGATACGAATAGTGATTCACAATGTTCTAACAACGATTCGAATAAATTCTCCAAGTGTGTTTTAAAATACCTAGTTAGACATATAAACGGCTAAGGGTAAATCCGGCACATCACACACCTGGCCGGGTGTGGAATGGCTATCGTTCGAATATTATTAATAGGGGGTGGTTCGAATAATGAGAATGTTCACATGTCTAATCAAGTATTTCTCTGCCCATCTAATACAAATGAATCCATAATCCAACACATAAGACGAATACAAGTCCAACCAGCAAATGAAGATACGAATAGGTGGTTCGAATAGTGATTCGTATGGTGATTCGAATAATAGAGGTAAGACGAGTAAGTATGTGTGTCGCATACATGGATTCAGAAATAACAGTACGTGTTTGTAACAGAGAATCACATACAGCTAACTAGAACTGAAGTACAGTAATTGACAAATAAATGAGAGAACTATCAGAGAATGTACTCGTCTGATACCCTAAAAAGAGTAGTGTAGTGTCAGATATCTACACCAGAGTCACAATGTCCTAAATAGAGCAGTACAGGTTATCATATGTTTAAAATAAGACAAATGATGTTTATGATGCAATCTATATGATTTCTAGGATAATCTAGGTCAAAGTCAACTCTAAGTCAAACCTGGTCAACTGTCTAGGTCAAACTAGGTCTAGGTCAAACTTGGTCAACTCTGGGTCAATTCAAGTCAAACTCTAGTCAACTAGGTCATTCTAGGGTTAACCATCTAGTCAACTCTACCCAAGCAAATCTCATAAGCTAACCAAACTATAACTCAAATCATATACTTAAGGTATATTACCTATATATGGTATGGTATCAACCTAAATCCCACATTAACTAAACTCACAACCTCTAGCTCAAGCATAAACCATCTCATGAATCCTATGTATCACATATCTATACCTATATAAGTACAATATCAACTAATCCATAGGCTAGTGAACTAGGATACCATATCCTATAACAATGTGCATACCAACCCAAGGCTAAGGTATCTCACATAAGTATAGAATATATATAACTAAATACATCATACATCTACATATCCATGTGTCTACTAGTCATTACATATACATACAAGCATATTTGCATACCTTTATATATATATATATATATATATATATATATATATATATATATATATATATATATATATATATATATATATTGAGATAAAGAGGGCTAAGGTTGTGTGTGAACAGTGTCACATGAGGGTGAGGAAAATCAGAGAGTGTGGAACCTGGAGAGCAGTAAACAAAGCTCAGATTTCATATAAAAACAGTAAAGAACATGGCAAAGGCAGTGGCTAGTTAGGGTGTGTGTGTTTGTGTAGAGTATGTATGTGTAGGTGGCTGAACAGTGTCAATAGTTCAATAGCTTGTGTGGCATGATGTGTGTTTAGAGATAGGTTTCAGTCAATGTGTTCTCAAGACAGGGAATAATGGCAGTGGCTTCATTCCATCCCAAACACATTTGAATCCCAATATATCGACATTCCAGATTTGAATCTCAGGTTAAAACCAAACATATCAACATTCCTAACATATCCCAAACATTCCTAACATGTCTACACTCCAGATTTCAAGTTCTCATTAATTCTAATCAGTCCATGTGTGTGTGTGTGTATCCTGTGAAAGTTTATTTTAGATTGTGTGTGTATAATATCTAGAAAATCTGTAGGGTGTGTGTAGAGTTCAAGGAAATCAGGAAATAATGTGTTAATGTGACATTGCATGTACAATGAGACAGCCATAGGCATCTCAGATTCTCAGGAACCTGAGAACAGTGATCTACACAAAATATTGAATCAAATTAATCTCAGGTTTCATATATAGGTAATCTCAGGAATTTCTTAACTTGGTAAATCTCAGTTTAAAAGACATTCAAAACTTAGAAATCAAAACCTATCTAAATCATGACTGAATCTCAGGAATTCAAGACATGTTATAAAGGAATGTAGCATACCACATCAGTCAACAAATATAAACATACAACCTATAATCAAATCTAATCTAATTTCAAATCCTACTGAACTCAAGGGACCAAAACCCATCATTCAAATGTAAATTTCATATCAGTGTACACTGATTCATTCCAGGTTTCATTTCAATCTCAGGAATTTAGGAAAATGACAGTGTATTCAAAACCGTGTGTGTGTGTCATATTGAAATTAATCACCTACAATCAGTGAAACACATGACACACACATGATACTTGCAATTCCCAGGTTTTTCAGTGAAACATGACAGTTCAGTTATCAACCTAAAAATAAGTTTGAAACCAAAACATATCCCACTGAAAACTCAATTGAACACACCATCAAACTGAACCTTGCTCGACCCAGTGTCAATTGTGTCCACCCAAGTGTCCAGAGAGGTTGTCAGGGAGTGTCCAAGTGTCTAACAGTAACCAAAAGTGTCCTAAATAAAGTTCCTAACATGGTATCAGAGAAATATAAGGCAGACAGTGTATGCGGTGTGTGTCGAATGGGTTTGGATACAGTGTGTCCAACCAAACCTCTCATGTTCGTGTCAGGGTGTCAAGCAAGTGTCTAGGTGTCTACTGAACCAATGGGTTCGTGTCCAAGTGGTGTACAACAGGTCCAATCAAAAGTCGAATAGGCATCAGAGGACAGTGCTCAGAACTGCCTCGTGCACGTGTGCAGAACTCGATAGGACACGAAGTGTCCTACTTAAGGTCTCGTGGTCGAGTCTAGAGCTAGGTAAAGTCTAGGTGTTCGTGTCTAACACCCTGAAATAGGCCAAAGTGTTGCCGTGTCCGAGAACCAAACCCGTGTCAGTGGGCTTTTACACGCGTATGTGTGTGTGCACGACCCGTGCAGTCGAGATATCTCCCAAAATACTTGATAATATTGCCTAAAATTTTGTCTGTGACGTGTCAGTCATGTGTCCTAGGTGTACCCAAAGTTTTGTGTCAAGACGTGCAGTGTCGTGTCCGCTACAGTTCCCGAGCAGCAGGGCACTGTACGGTGTCCTTGTGCACGCGTTCGTGTCCAATTTTGGACACGAAAACCAACCTAATACGTGCTCAGTCATGTACAAACATAATCTACATATTAAGAGCTATCCAAATATATAATTTGTTTCAAAAAATATTAACATTCAATCCATTGAGGCATTTCAACAAACACCTACACAACACTACGACACGTGTCCGATACGGACACCAAACGAACACGAAATCTACCCAAATTTCGAGGACACCTAGGGGACTCCTAGATCTAGCCCTAAATGCAAAGAAAACTGAAATTTAAATCAATTTAAAGAGTTTTACCTATATGTGCAAAAAGCTTAGAAAAGCTTCAAATGGGGGATTCCTCCTCTTGATGGCAAAAGCTCCAAATTGACCCAAAGCTTGGATTAAACCCCAAAATCAGAAAATAAGAGAGTATTAGGTTCTAATGCAAGAAACTAGGAGGAATTAAAATGGATTTATGGGGATTTTTGGAAGAGGGACAAATACCTTTCTTTTTCAATGTTGAAATGAATAAAGAAAGAGGCAAGCCCTAGAGAATAAGTGTTTATATAGGGTGGGGATCCCTATGGCTGGTCATTTAGGGTTTGGTTAGGGTTAGGGTTTACTAAATGGCCCATGGGCTTAAGTCATGATCAATCAAATCATTAAGCCATAAGTCATTTCATGAAACCACAAGCCATGACTTAAATTCACTAAACCAAATCCCCTCATTCTAAAACAAATCTCTAATGACTAAAATAGGTTAACTCAAGTTAGACTAGGGTTACCATGGCTAGGGTTAGGTTCTAGGCTAGTTCACTAGGTCTCAACAAGTCAAGCCAACCTAGAATTCACCAATTGAATAAATCATCAAATAATTCAAATAAGTCAAAATAATCAAATTACCCCTAGGCTAAAAATAATAATTAAATCATCCTAATGACATGGTTAGGCTCTAGGTCATGCAGTCTCTAGGGTTTCACTAGCAGCACGTCAAAATCATAAGTCATGACTTAAAGCCGTTTTTAAATAGTTAAAAAATAATTAAAAATCACCAAAAATTATAATGTGAAATAAATATCAATAATTAATAATTATATTTACAAAATTTCAAAATTACCCTCATCTGGAAAACTGGGTGTTACATGTGGACCTATTATCTGTAACATGCTTAGTTTCAAGCATAGATAATAGATATAAAAATTACTATCAGAGGTAATATGGACATGATAGATATTATGTGGACCTGTTATCCATATCCTGCTAAATTCAAGCACAGATAATAGATATGAAAATTACTATAAGAGGTAATATGGACATGATAAATATTATGTGGACCTATTATCTGTAACCTGCTAAATTCAAGCATAGATAATAGATATGAAAATTACTATCAGAGGTAATATGGACATGATAGATATTATGTGGACCTATTACTTCTGGTGCACTCGACTGTATGCAAGTAATAGGGGATGGTCAGAAACTTTACCAGAGGTGATATTTGATAACCGTTTCTAAAATAAATCTATTCAAAGGTAATATGGACATAACAGATTTGTAAAATTCTATAGAGAGTCGATAGCGTAGAATATTTCAGAGGTAATAGGGACATGAATATTCTTTTCAGAATGAATTTGTTCAGATGTAATATGAACATGACAAATTCATAAGTCTATACAGAAGATAAATGTCGTAGAATAATTCAGAGGTAATATGGACATGATTATTCTTTTCACGCAATGGACTATTTCAATTCCGACTCGAGAATTTGAAATAAGATATCATCAAAACAACTTGGTTAAAAATGACATACTTTTATAAATTGGAGAATTTGTTCAAGGAATTTCTTTTGCAAGAAAGTTTTGTAAAAATTAACGATAGTTCCACTGGGAATTTATGAGGAATCATTATTTATATCTTCCAAAAAACTGTTGGGATAAAAATAATGTTTCGAAATAAAGTAGATATTAACATGCAAGGTATTCATTACTCCAGGAAGAACGTATAGTTACTGTACAAAACTTGCTGGGGCAGACAAAGTAATGTCCGTTTGTGATTAGACATAATACATTTTTAAGAAATTGCCATTAATAGGCATCATTAGCAGATCTCCATTGGGCTTTGCTAGTCTGTATTCTCCATTTGAATACATTGATTCAATAACAAATGAACCTTCCTACCTAGCCACAAACTTTTCTTTACTTTTATGCGTTATAACCATCGGTCTTCTTACTGAAAGAACTAGGCCGCTGACCTTGAAAACTCATTCCTTCACTTTTTTATTGAAATCTTTAAAAATGTTGTCTTGATATAACTCAATTTGATGTTGAGCCATTAATCGTTTCTCGTCAAGTGCTTTCAATTCTTGCAACCGTAAATGATCATTGTCTTTAGTTGTTAATTCGGTGGATAAAGCGATTCGAAGAGATAGGATTTGAATCTTCAGAGAAAGAACTGCTTCACTTCCATAGACCCAAAAAAATGACATTGTACAGGTGGGAGTTCGTACTGTATTTCGGTATGTCCAGAGACATTCCCCATGTTTTTCATTCCAATTACGTTTATTAGATGAAATGAATTTCTTGATTAACTTGATAATAGTCTTATTTAAAGCTTCAACAAAACCATTAGCTACAGTATTGTAGACTGTAGTGGCAACATTTTGGAGATGATTCTTTTCACAGAACTGATAGAATTTACTTCTCACAAATTATGGGCCATTATCATGAACAATCCTCCAGGGAAGTCCGAAACGATAGATCACATGATGCTTAATAAAACTGATAACATTAGACGTTTTTACTTCAACAAGTGGTATAGCTTCTGCCCATCTTGAAAAGTAGTCTGTTATGGCCAGAATAAATCGGTGTCATTTGGAAGAAGGAGGGTTAATGGGTCCGATGATATCCATTCCCCATGGTTCGAAGGGCCAGGACATGGCCATTGGGTGTAGAAATTTTGACGGTTGATATATAAAATCCACATGTATCTAGCGAGCTTTACATTTCCTTGTATAATCTATGTCATCGGCTACCTTAGTGGGCCAATAGTAACCCAAACGCCTTACTCGATCCTGTAACTTTGGGCCGGGTTGATGAGCACAAAAAGTACCATCATGAGTTTCATGAAGGGCCTGTTTAGCCTTTTTCGTCAAATAAATATCGTAGAAGAGGCCCATCATATGATCTTCGATACAGCATTTTAGTGGCTGCATCTTAAAAGAAAAGAAAATAATGTCACTTGATTGAAAGAGCTTCTTTTAGATCATCAGAAGGGTTCCATAAACAATGTATTCTATAAATGGAAATCTCTAGTCTTTAAAGTTGACCTCCGTCGTCGCTGAATAACATTGATGAACATCCAGATTATTCTTAGTACAGAATAGTTCTCGACCAATCACTGTGAGCAACTTCTGGATGTTGACTGGGGTAGCCAGTGATGCTGCCAAACCAGCTAACGTGTCTGCTTCTGCATTTTCCAACCGAGGCACATACTCAATGAAGAACCCCGAAAAAGTAGCAGCTATCTCGAGCGTTGTTTGTTGATATGGAATAAGATCTTCATAACGATCCTCGTATTCCCCTTGTACTTGACTGATTATCAATTTGGAATAACCATAGGCATCTAGGTAATCTATCCCCAATTGTTTAGCCAACTGGAGTCCAATGAGTAGAGCATTATTCTCTGTGACATTATTAGAATAAGGTTCCATAAGAGAATAAGCACGATGGATGACCAGATTATCAAGAGATATTTACACTACCCTTACTCCTGCTATAATATTGCCTTTAGGACCCGTTCTTGAATCTCCATCGAAGAATATCAAACAAACAAACTCTTTCGTCGTCGTATTAGACTCTAATACTTCATCTGAAATCTTATCGTATACCTTTGAAGTTTTTGCTATCGGGTGCTCAGCGAAGAAATCAGCTAGAGCTTGTCCTTTAACCGCCTTATGAGGTACATAGATCATATCATAGGAAGATAATGACATTGCCCATGTAGCAAGGCAAGAATTGAGTGCACTTGCTTTAGTCATGAGAACCCTGAGAGGGTTAACCCTGGATATAACATGAATGGTTTGTCCCATTACATAGTGATGGGTCTTTTGAATTGCAAAGATTAATACGAGGCATTCCTTTTCAACAGGATTGTATCTTTGCTCGGCGCCGATCATCGTGCGACTCAAGTAATAGATAACTTGTTCATGTCCTTTGTCATTTTTTTGGGCTAACAGTGCCCCAAGAGAATGTTCCATCGCACGAACATATAACAAAAATGGTTTATGCACCACTGGGCCACCAATATTGAAGGATTAGTGAGATATCCTTTAATGTTTTTGTAATCCCCTTATATATATATATATATATATATATATATATATATATATATATATATATATATTTAATCCCCTTATATATATATATATATATATATATATATATATATATATATATATATATATATATATATATATAAGGGGATTAAATATATATATATATATATATATATATATATATATATATATATATATATATATATATATATATATATATATATATATATATATATATATATATATATATATATATATATATATATATATATATATATATATAAGGGGAATAAATAAATAAATATATATATATATATATATATATATATATATATATATATATATATATATATATATATATATATATATATATATATATATATATATATATATATATATATATATATATATATATATATAAGGGGAATAAATAAATAAATAAATATATATATATATATATATATATATATTTATATATATATATATATATATATATATATATATATATATATATATATATATATATATATATATATTTTAATATATATATATATATATATATATATATATATATATATATATATATATATATATATATATATATATATATATGATATTGCTTTTAAATATTAGGGGAAATTATACTTCTTTTTAAAAAGAGTGAATATTTATATATAATTACATGAGGATTTTGATTGGCTATGAGTGGTACATATATGTGTGATAAACATATATAAAATAACTGTTATATAAAGCAAAATTTCCTACTGAGTTATGCTTATAGATAAAAAAAATAAAAAATGAAAAAAAAAACTACTGTTCCCAAAGGAACAGTAGTCCCAGAAGGAAAATCTCTTTTGGATTCGAATGGATACTCATTCGATTCGAATAATTCCTAATCCAATACTTCTCCACATACAAACCTTGATCGACTCTTCCTAGATAGGATTAAATCCAACTCGTAATTGGTTTAAACTCTGAGAGAATACGAACCCAGTTAGAAATATATTTTGAAATATATATCCTGGCTGAAGGAAGCAAACCCTATACAAATTTCCTCTCGATACCCCACGCCATCGAAGCCCATCGCATCCCCGACCTAACCCAGCACCAGGTGACCACCTCTGACCGCCTGCACGCAGTCCCCGACTCGCACCGCCGACAAGGCCGACCAGACCGACAGCAACCGGACACCACCCTGTTCCAGCCAAACTCAAGGTACCCAACTTCCCTCCCATCTTTCTGTGATTTTGCGATCGATTCTCGATCTAGAAAGTTCTACAGGCAGCCCATATAACCCTCTTCGGATTCCTTCAAAGGGATTTGGATATAACCCTCTACGTCGACATAGAACTCGATGCAAAGTCGGCCAAAAATTGCTCGAAAAATAGAGTATTATGATGTCCAAAACCCTAAATTGGAAGCCAAATTTTGAACTACACATTAGGGTTTTCAAAAAACTAATTTAACACAGTCGTAGACAAACTATACATGAGTAAAACTCTTCTCGCAGAATTAGTCTTCATCCAGTATACATAAAGTTATTTTCCATTAAAAATCAAGAAAAATATGTTTCAAAAACTGTAAATTTTGGAAAACTTGAACGATGCACTCTGACAAACCGAGTGACATGGTCGCAACCCATAAGCATCGAACGATGCTTATTGATGTTGTGAACGTGTGGGAACTGACGGAACTCGATTTCGTTGCCTGTGCGCGACGAAATCGGTCTGTATCCGTCGAGATACCCCCGTATCGACCTTTTGTAAACTCGTCCATAACTTCGTATACGTTTGTCGTATCAAGACGAACTTGTGCCAGCAAGACTGTATCAAAATCTGGTCCTGTGTGCCAACTTTGGTGGACCGAAAAGCTTTTTTGGCGGGCCCGCGACACGATCCAACGGACAATTTTGTACATGGCTCACTGGAATCCAAAATTTGGCATACCGTTGAGTTTGTCTCATCAAACCGGACCCGTAGATATATAGTTTGATAACTTTAGAGAACATAGATACTGGCACGTATTTTGATGCAAAAGGGGTCCAACGGCGGACATCGTTTTGACCCAAAATTACGATTTTGTCCATATGTCTAGAATTGGACTTTTGGATAGGTATTTCATAGATATATCTTTTACACCAGGAACGTTCTTGATATTTGTTTCAGCATCCGGAGCCGTTCGTGGATTGTGACTTCCTTTTGCTGACGCTTGTGACTGTTGGACTTGCCATTCTCGTACCACAGGCAAGATACCTTGCCACCTTACCCTGTGATTTAATTATTCTTATTTTTAGTTATTTATATTTAGTATTACTTATCTATTGTTAGTATTATATCACTATACGTCCAAGTCACAGTTGAGTGCATGCGACTCCATCAGTCGTTTTATTGCTTTTGGTTTTATTCTCTTGTATTAACTTAGCCTAGTGACCATCCAGTTATTACGAGGTATTGGTATACCTCATACGGCCTTGAGACATAATCATCCGAGTTGTGAGTCACATGTAGGACACGTACTCACGTAGTCGGCTGGCCACCGATACGTATAAGGCGAACGACGGTTAGAAGTAACTGCCAATAGAATTGCATGCTAGTAGACTTGCAGTTACTAGAGGTTCCTATGAGTCATGGATGTGACCTACTAGGCATTGGATAGGAAGAACAGTTCCTTAATGTTTGGGCCACGTATGCACTTTCCTATTCCTGATCCTGCTGGCCTCTGACATTCGATGAATGTTATGCTTTGAGGTCCCGGGTATCCTGGTGGGACCATACCTGAGTTTCCTGCAGCCAGAGTGCCCATGCGTTGATGGTTTGTTCTTAACTGCATTATTACTGTAGAACTGGTAGGCACCCTATTGCATGTATTCCTTTCTTTTCTATTATATATTACAGTTTATATGGCATGGTATTTTTTGTATCTTGTTACGTCCCTCTGAGGACCTTGTTATCTCTCGAGGGTTAGAAGATTTCTCGCAGCAGTACGGTACGACACTGGATCCTTCATACATTGATGACGAGGCATCTCCTACGAATTTTTAGTTTATTTATTCATTGAGACATTTAGTGGACATTTTTATATCTTTTTTTTTCTATTTTGCGGAGGTTAGCCTCCGATCATTGAGACTATTTTTCATAGCTGTTTGGAGTGGGTATGTCCACCAGGCTATCTCTTTGATATACTCATTTATTATTTGGACTATATTATCTTCTGTGTTGAGCTGTGATGAGATTAGATGATTATATTCTGGCATGTGATTATTTTATATTTACAGCTTATGTACGTATACGAGGATTCCATATATTGGAGTATTCTTCGTATATGTACAGCTGGCATGACTACGTACTTGGTCCTACGTATTTAGGGACTGGGGCGTTACATATTTTTGTGGTGGCCCATGTAGGTTAAAAAATATTGTTGGGTTACATGACTGTGCCCAATAAGCGTGCATATAGGAATATGAATAGTATCTCATCAAGAACTACTACCTCATTTGACCTCCAATCTTTTCAAATTTCCTTTGACTACTTGAATTACCTCATATCTAGCCCTTTCTAATATCATCCTACTTTCTTCATGCCAACACTAATAATCTAAGAAGCGGACGCACTTCTGCCTTGGCTCTCACATCTGGTGAAGAGGCTACCCCAGAGGGATGGAATCCTCCGATGACTCCGGTGACACCGTACCAGCCAGGACAATCACATCCTACTACGACTCTGACGACGGTACACCTAGAGATCGTAGCACCCCAGTCAGCCAGGCTGGACAGTCCACTACTGTGCCATCGGGAGGGAATGTACCACTGCCTCCACCACTACCATTCCCTCAGCAGTTTCCACCACAATCGGGACCTCAGATGCCTTCACCACCGATTGATGGGAGCCCTACTTCTTAGTTTATTTATGCCATGATGCAGACTCAGTGGCAGCAGCCTGAGCTGATGAGACAGACTATGATGGCAGCATTGGCTAGAACTCCACCTCCACCTCCGGCACCGGTACCAGCACCAGCATCGGCTCTACATCCTTATGAAGGCTCTATCAAGAACTTCACAGACGTGAACCCCAAGGCCTTCAGAGAAATGGAGAAGCCACTAGAGGTGTCATAATGGCCTATTAGTACAGAAAAGCTATTGAAGGCATCCCAGTTGCCAGCTCGAGATTGGATGGCAGCAGTGGACCTACTATTAGAAGATAATGCTCACCACTAGTAGAAGGCGAAAGAGAGACGATTAGGCACTGGGATCACCTGGAAGCAGTTCTATGATTCATTTTATGAGAGATTCTTCCCTATTCATGTTCGAGACGGCCTATATGACCAGTTCCTTCACCTGATGCAAGGGAATATGACAGTTGATGAGTATGACTCAGAGTTCAATCGCCTGAGTAGATTTAGTGCGGGATTGATCCCGACAGAGTTAGAGAAGGCGAGAAGATTCCATTAGGGGCTAGCACCAGAGCTTAAGTTATATACGACTACACTGTCACGACTCTCCCATTCAACTATCATGGAAAAAGCTCGTGCTCAGGAGATTCTTCGCAAGGAGCAACAACAGACCTCGAACGTCATACACCAGCAGTTAAACCCGCCCGAGCCACTCAGGGTGGACCTATGAGGAGGCCCATAGGACAGTTCCAAAAGAGGCCCACATCTTATCAGAAGGCCACCTGTAACTATTACGGAAAGTAGGGACACCTCATGAACGACTGTCGAACTCGACTTGGAGCGTGCTTGAGATGTGGGTCAGGGCAACCCAAGATGAAGGATTGTTCGGAGCAGCAGTCCTTAGTGTTTGCCCAGCAGAACCCGAGACCGACAGCCCCAGCACTTCCAGCAGCCCGGCAAGCAGCATGAGCACCTCGCCCACCCTTACCACCCCAGTCAGCACAGTTCAAGAGGGCCAAAGCCTCAGGTCCCTGGATAAAATTATGGGCAGGTATTCTCTCTAGCTGTTGAGGATACAGAGACAGAGACAAAGGCAGAGGTCATAGCAAGTATGGTTTTAGTTGCATCATTTTCTACCATTATATTGTTTGACACATGATCATTCAATCATAGCCACTAGTTTTACTACTAGACACAACATTTCTATTACACCCTTATCTAAGAATATTAGAATCCTCACTGGAGGAGGAGTTGTACCTGTTAGTGGTGTTTGTAGACTTTGTCATGTAGTGATTGTAGAAGCATGGAAAATATTTCTTTTAGTCCCACATCAGAAAGGAGAAGAAGAAAGGGCTTACTCCATTCTATAAATAGAGCCCCCTTACCTCCTTTAAAAAGGGCACCAACTTCTCTTCCCTCCTTCCAAACTTGGACTCTTCCTATTACGCACCTTCAGGTGCTAAGTAGAAGAAGTCTAGGGCAGCGCGGGCTCATCGGGCTCAGTCAGCTGTCCCAACCTCTGACCATCAAGAGCGTCCCGCTAAGCGGGCCTCTGATGGAAAGTTGTACAGAGCCGCCTGTGTCCAGCCCCCGGCGGCAAACGGACAGAGTGGTTCTTAAGTGTCTCCCAACAAAGATCGAGGGCAAGTATTTCTATTAGCCCCCACATCAGGGAGCAAACATGATACCTACGCACTCGTGTGTTCGGGATACCCGGGCCCACAAAGCGAGTGCACGGGCAGATCGAGACATTCTTCATGCGAGTCATGAGACATTCCTCATGCGGCTCGGTCATGAGACGTCCTTCATGCGGCTCGGTCATGAGACATTCCTCATGCGGCTCGATCATGAGACGTCCTTCATGCGGCTCGATCATGAGACATTCTTCATGCGGCTCGGTCATGAGACATCCTTCATGCGGCTCGGTCATGAGACATTCTTCATGTGGCATAGAACCCAGGAAGCTTCATGCGGCTCAAAATCAGACGAGCTTCATGCGGCTCAAGAGTATCATACGGCTCAAAAGTCACCAACATGGACATGCGGCTCAACGCACATAGGCAGCTCGAGTAAACTCCATGCGGCCCAGAGAGAGAGGCCACGTGGTCTTCAAAAATAGCTGTGCCCAACGTGTGGACGCATTTAATGCTCTGACGGCTGACAGACCTGACAAGTGACAGACCTGACATAAAGTTGTCATAATGACTGACACGAAAAGCGGTACTTCGGGAATAAGGAAAATCTTCAAAGTGGTGCTGTCTACCAAAGTTTTGAGGCGAGCTTATGCGGCCAAGAATAAACGAGTTCATGCGGCCAATGCAGAGAAACCTATGCGGTTCAACCATGAAGGTCCCCCATGCGGCTCGGCTATAAAGAGATCCATGCGGCTCGGCCATGAAGACTCTCATGCGGCTCGGCCATGAAGACTCCTATGCGGCTCAGTCATGAACATATCCATGCGGCTCGGTCATGACAACCTTCATGCGGTTCGAGTATAGAGACTATTCATGCGGCTCGGTCATGAAATCTTTCATGCGGCTCGGTCATGACGACCTTCATGCGGCCCAAACATCGACACTCCTCATGCGGCTCAACGTTGACGACTGGACACGTGTCCTAAAGTCAATCAAATCTTGGGCCAAATCCCAATAATCTGGGACACGTGGCAGAAGAATGAATTAAATTTATTCATTAAAATTCGCAGATATCAGCAAATCATCATGACGAAGATTTATTGCAATCAGCATTAATTGTTGATGGGATTTGGCATAATCCATATTAACGGCCCAGATCTTTCATGTTCAAGACTAATGGTTCAGATTGGTTAATCATCAGACCGCCGCCACTTTGAGAACGGGTAATCATCCAAACCCTAATGATGCCCCCACTATTATAAATAGCAAGGTGCCATTCCCTTGTAAATAGAGATAATATATAGAGATATACAAAAGAAAAAAACCAGAGAAGAATACGTATACACAGAGAGACTTCCCCCATAGTCAGAGAGAGAATATACACAGAGAGAGGGAACCCAGGAGAGCAATCAGAGAGAGAGCAAGAAGGCATTTCTTCGTCAACGACCAAGCAGATCTTCCCCGAGTCAAGGCTGCGTACCGATCGTCCAAGGAGTAAGGCAGAGCGGCCGTCGCTTTCCCGAGCCTCTATCGTCACCCCCCAGAATCTAAAATAAACAATCGTACTTAGACTGCTGTACCTAGGTTTTCGTTCCTAGGCTTTCTTTGTACGAGCGAGTTTGTATTATGAGTCTAAGTTCAGTCCTCCGATAATTATTCTGTACTTTTACAATCAATGGCAAACACGATGGCGACTCTGCTGGGGACTAACTTCTCCACGGCTGAGGAGTTGGTGACGCAATCGGACGCAGCCAAACTTGGCTCTACACAACAGAAGATGATCGTACGCTTCGACCAACAGGCATTCGAAGAGATGCTCTCTGAAGGTAGCACTGGCCCGGTCCAGAAGCGCACCCACACCATAAAGGCTCGCAAAGAGTGGAGGCCAAAATCATTTGCTCCTCCGCAAGCCCTTGATGGGGTGCTCTCTATTGCTCAAGATGGCGAGAAAGACTCCCCTGCGGCCCTACTTCAGACCGTAGACAACTCTGCTGTCCCCAAGTCCGGCAGAAGAAAACACTATGATGGTGGACTTGCAGGGGCAAAGAGAAACTCTACGCGATCCGAGCCGCAGAAGAGTATTAGCCGCAGGAAGAAAGCCCATGCGGCTACAACCGCCGACCGCATAAAGAAAACTCATGCGGCCACATCTGTCAGCCGCATAACTTATGCGGCTACAGTTGCCAACCGCACGGATGAGACTCATGCGGCTATTAAAGTCAATCGCTTGCAGAAAACCCATGCGGCCACAGATGCCAACCGCATGCGGTCAGCCTGCACGGTCGTGACTCCTAACCGCATAAAGACTCATCCTACAACAAAAGATAGCCGCATGCAGACAGCCTGCACGGTACCCAATGCTAGCCGCATAGCATCCGTCCCACGCTTCTCTCGATCAGTCTTCGACCGGCTTTCATGCGGTCCTGACTCTGATCATTCTCTGGATGATAATCCAGACTCTGTGGTATTCGACTTAGACTCCTCCTATTACGCACCCACAAGTGCTAAAAGAAGGAAGTCTAGGGCAGCGCGGGCTCATCAAATCCAGACGACTGCCCCAACCTCTGACTATCGGGGCGTCCCGCTGATTATCACGTGGGCCTCTGATGGAAAGTTGTATAAAACCACTCAAGTCCAGCCCCTGGCGGCAAACAGACAAAGTGGTTCCTCTGACCTGCGTGAGGTTATCCTCCACAAACGCAAGGAAAGACAAGGAGCTTCGGGGTGTAAAGAGCCCTCACACGGACATCAAAGCACCCAGATCATCGTCAACTGCTGTTGCAGCAACGCGGCGGTGATGGAAGGCCGGCCATCCGTCTTCCAAAGACTACATCACCCGAGCTCAGAAGACGAGGCACCTCCTGTTGTCTCCTGCAAGTCCGTGCAGAAAGTTCTCGCCAAGGGAAGAGGGAAGAAAACGGGCATCTCCAGCCCAAAGGTGTCAACTACTGCAGCTAAGAAACCGTCGTCTAAAGGGTTATCCTCCACTGGAGTATTTCAACACACCCGTTCGAAGATAAAAACTGCTGCGGTAGAAAGTTCATCGTCTGCAACATTGGGGGTCGTCGGAACTGGGGGTAGCACTCCTCCAAACATCTACGACAATCCGACATTCCAGGAATACGGACTGGAGGAAGCAAATCCTCTGACGGATACAACAGATACCGACGTCCCCAAGGACATCCTAGACGAAGCAAGCTCCGAAGCCGGGGGTAGTGTTCCTTCCGAGTCTGAACCTGAAGAGAACATCCCCACATATCCTGATAATTTCTCGATGTACGGGTACGACTCGGAGGGTACATCCTCCACCACTCCTTCCGTCACTCCTCATGTGAAGACGGTGTTCATGACAGACAGCAATCAAGGCGGTTCCGGTGATCGCCAGTGCATCGACACTTTGGAGGCCATATTGCACGCCTTGGTCAAGTCTGTAGACGAGATCAAAGCGGCGCTTCCTAATCTGCAGGGGGTGACACCTGGCGAGACAAGCACGGGTCCCCCAATCAACGTAGATTTAAATTCAGCGGCACCGAACCCGGGCAATAATCCTCCCGAAGTAACGGCTCCGACTGCGACAGATGAGACCCGAGAAGTAAGAAGAGAAGTTCAAGAGCTCCGAGCCATGTTCCACGCCAGAGAAAACTCTCAACCCCTATGATGGCAAGACCTCAGCAAGTCGGTACATCACTTACTTCGAGGTCACTACCGACCATCTGCCCCATGATGACGCTATCCTGACACAGTTATTCATTGGGGCATTGGAAGGAGTCGCCTTCGATTGGTACCGCAACCTGCCGGACAATTGCATCCATTCCTTCGCTGGCTTCAAACGCCTGTTCTTGGAGAGGTTTTATGAGGTAGGGCAGGACGTCACGATGTCTACTCTCATGGACGTCATTCAAGGAGAGAAAGAGCTGACGAGGAATTACATTGAGCGGTTTCGTCAAACCGCAATAAAGTTACCATCTGGCAACCCGGACTCTTCCTTGATCGAAATTTGCCAAAAGAGACTACTCCCAACAATCAGTCTCTGGATGGGCGAGAGTCAATTCAAGGACTGGAAGGCTTTTATCATTAGTGCTACAAATGCCGAAGAACGATTAAAGAAGGCTCGCCAACTGGGATTACATATCTCAGAGGGAGAGAACAAGAGCAAGCGTCCCAGCACCACCAACGACAATGGGGGTAGCCCCTCCAACAACCGGGACAACAGAGGCAAGCAGGCTATGGTGGCCGATACAGCCCAGAAGCCTGAGTCGCAACCTGCGGACAAACAATGGCCTCAAATCACTTACTCTTTTGAAGACGGTCACGTCAAGCCTATCTTGGACATGCTCATACAAGGAGATAGGATTTAGCTTCCTCCACCAAGACGGGAGCCTCGACCGGCTGATCTGGAGAACCCAAAGTTCTGCCATTACCACCGCTACGTCCACCATGCTACGTACGACTGCTACCAACTGAAACAATATATCCAAAACCTTATCAATTCGAACGCTCTGGCCATCGATTTCGAGGAGGTAACCGTGGCAGCCAACATGGTGTCCGTATAATTCGGCAGCTTCCCTCCAACAGAGACCCAGGACGGGGTTATACCCATCCCTCTGGCAACGATGGAGATTGCTAATCTCCCGCCTGCTCAAGCTGCTGGTCTAGTACCCCTCACCACCTCACGAGGGGAAATCATGTGGGTCCATCCGGACCTAGTCCACGAGGTAACTCAGTCCACTCCATCTTCTAAAAAGAAAAGTGGAAAAGTCAGATCCTGCCGTACTACCTCAGCAGATAAAGAGGAAGTCACGGCCGTTGTTACTCGATCCGGAGCACAATCTC
Organism: Iris pallida; assembly: GCA_029216955.1. Taxonomy (NCBI): domain Eukaryota; kingdom Viridiplantae; phylum Streptophyta; class Magnoliopsida; order Asparagales; family Iridaceae; genus Iris; species Iris pallida. The sequence continues at coordinate 17,256,395 of JANAVB010029620.1, forward strand.
AACCTGTGGCTGAAAACTCGATTGATGATCATCCGCCCATTACTACGGATGCTCCGGGACCGGCTCAGCCTTCGACGACCGACAAGCCTAGGCCGAAGGAGACTCGCTTCGACAAATCCCTCCGAAAGGAAACATCTCAGGGGCTGGAGAGGCCCTACAACTTCGACATCTTGGCACAACTGGCCAATACACCGGCCAAATTGTCCTTATATGAACTCCTGAGGCTCTCAAAGGATGTCCGCACAGCTTTGAGCGATGCACTTCAAAATGCCGACGCGTACCTGGCTCAGGTCAACCTCACGGGAGAAAATCAGCCCGCAGACCTCCAAGACAGTGCCTGTACGGGAGCAATGCCCAACATCGTCTTTACTTCACAAGACATGCTCATCAAGACTAATCTACATGATCGCCCATTATACTACACAGGCTACATCGGCGACATAAAGGTGGACCGGATGCACATTGACCCTGGGTCTTCCATAAGCATCATTCTAAAAGGACTACTGCATCATCTTCGCATCCCGATGCATCGCCTGACCCCTACAAACACCGCCATCAGCGGGTTCAATTCGGGCAGGAGCTACCCAATCGGGAAGATCCGTCTGAAATGTCAGATTGGCGATCTCCAATCAGAAGTCACTTGCTACGTCATAGATGCCGATACTTCATACAACATCCTTTTGGGGCACCCTTGGATACATGATTACATGATCGTGCCTTCCACGCTACACCAATGCTTCAAATATGTCGACAAGCACGGCTTCGTGAGGACAGAATTTGCTGACATCGATCCCTTCAAAGGGGTCGAATCTTATTACTCGGACTCCTGCCTATACGAAAAGTTGAAGAGGCACCTTGAAGGAGGAAATGAACAAACTGATGTTGAAGCAACCACGGGATCAGAAGAACCTCTGACAATCCACCTCCAGGCTCGCAAGCCAGGCGATTCCGCACCCCTTACGGCCACGCTGCGTAAGGACGCGATCAGCCTCTCGGCACAGGAAGAGCAGTTGAGAATCCGGCTGCCAAGGTCCGGCCAGGTACCGAGACCCACGACAGGGCCACTTACCATCAGATTACCGAGAATCGGTCAATCCCAAACAGAGAAGCTCAATCCCTCCGACAGGCCACTGACGATACGCCTTCCCAAGAAGGGTCGTCACCCCGATACAAAGTCTGGGGCTTCTAGCGAGCCAACAACTCCCCGTCCAGCACCGAAGACCAAACTGGGGGTGGCTAGTGCGCCAACAACCCCACGTTCTGCTCCACCCATGGGGCCCCTGATAATCAAGTTGCCCAAGTCATCCTCTCAGTCTGCTTTTACACAGGGGGTGGCCGAAGGAGAGTCGGAGCTGGCCAAGTATGTGGCTGCTCACACTGAGACTTGCTCATGTTGTCCATCAACGGCAAGTTCCTGAAGAAGTATTACGTCCGAAACGACATCCTAAAAAAAAAAAAAAAAAAGGTCCCCGATGATTGAGTTATGTACCCCCCGGTGCCACTGAACTCACATTCTGCCTCCAAATTTCCCAGATTGGTGAGTTATGTACCCCCCCCGGTACCGCTGAACTCACATTCTGCCTCCAAATTTCCTAAATTGGTGAATTATGTACCCCTCCGGTACCGCTGAACTCACATCTACTCCAGATTATCTGGTCATGTACCCACTGGTACCACTGAACTCACATCCACATTATCTCCAGATTACCGAGTCATGTACCTGCTGGTACCGCTGAACTCATATCCACAATATTCTAGATTTTCGAGTCATGTACCCTCTTGTACCGCTGAACTCACCTCCTCCTTCCACAAAAATCCCAAACTACCAAGTCATGTACCTGCTGGTACCTCTGAACTTACACTTTGATCACAAAATTTATGGATTGTCGAGTTATATACCTGCTGGTACCCCTGAACTTACATCCCGGTCACTCTTTTAGGGAGAACGTTATGTATAAACATACCTCTGAACTTTTTTCCTGGAAGGGATCCTCCCTCATGATCCACTACCCGCACTCCCAGTGCACAAAAAGGGTAACAGATCCACAAATTTCCAAAACGGCCATGTCCTCATTACCTCTGAGTCGTTCCATTTTTGCCAAAAACAAATCACCCCTTTACATAGAACTTCCATGTCCTTATTACCTCTGAGTTGTTCTATGTACCCCTCTTCATTGAGCCCACTCCTGCCATGTCCTCATTACCTCTGAGTGGGAAGGCTCCGTCGAAGAAAACTTCATACTTGCCATGTCCTCATTAACTCTGAGTAAGTATGTCGATTCCCTTTCAACCTATTATTTGTACCCACAACCGGAGTACGCCAAAGATAATAGGTCCACAAATATCCTCCGTTGAGTTTTCTCCTGCCATGTCCTCATTACCTCTGAGTAGGAAGATTCCGCGGTGAAACAAAAACCCTCATGCTTGCCATGTCCTCATTACCTCTGAGTAAGTATGTTGGTTCCTTTTCATCCTATTATCCGTATCCTAAGCCAGGGTACGCCAAGGATAATAGGCCCACAAATGTCCTCTGTTGACCACAAATGTCCTCTGTTGACCACAAATGTCCTCTGTTGACCACGAATATCTTTCGTGAAGTCTTCCCTGCCATGTCCTCATTACCTCTGAGCAGGAAGATTCTACGGTAAAACCCTCATGCTTGCTATGTCCTCATAACCTCTGAGCAAATATGTTGGTTTCCTTTTATCCTATTATCCGTATCCTGAACCAGGGTACGCCAAGGATAATAGGTCCACAAATATCCCTTGCTAAGCTTCTTAGCATAAATCCACCATCTCACCATGCCCCGGGAGCCCAGCTGCTCTACGGCATTCTTTTTCCCAATACCGAGAGCACCCATGACCACTTTGCCATGGCTGTTCCAGATATCCTGACCAAACTTGTTATCCGTACCTAAAACCAAGGTACGCCCAGGGTAACAGGTCCACAAATAATCCCCCAGCAGGTCCAATTCCACAAACACCACAAGTACAAGAATGAGAAGATGAGTTGAAACATGCTCATTTATTCAAAATTCAAAGTACTACATCATCTGGGATCACATCCCTTGACAAAAAGAAAAAAAAACAGTAAAAGAAAACAGAAAACTGTTCACTGCTCCATGGTATTCTTTCGCCCGATACCAAGAACCTCCATATCCGCCTTACCGTGGAGTTGTCCTAGGTATCCCTATCAAACTTATTATCCGTACCTAAAACCAAGGTATGCCAAGGATAATAGGCCCATAAATGTCCTCTGCTGACCACAAATGCCATACTAGGTCCCTTAGTACATCCACATCTTTCCTCATCATCACATGCTTTCGGAGCCCAGCTGTTCTATAGCATTCTTTCACCCAATGCATAGAACTTCCATGTTGATAGCACCTCTGAGTTGTTTTATGTATCCTCATTCGAGTTCGCTCCTACCATGTCCATATCACCTCTGAGTAGGAAAGCTCTACCATCAACCTTATATTTACCACGTCCATACCACCTCTGAGTAAATATGATGGTTCCCTCTCTCAACTTATTATCCGTACCTAAAACCAAGGTACGCCAAGGATGATAAGTCCACATAAAATCTCCAGCAGAAGTACCCAAACCTATCACGTCCATGCTACCTCTGATTGGATTGCCACACCTAAACAAATCTACTTTCCATGCTTCTTATTCAAAGTGTTCCAAATTTGCAATTTGGAAACTTTGAAGGGGGTCCTGTAGAAGCATAGAAAATATTACTTTTAGTCCCACATCAGAAAGGAGAAGAAGGGCTTACTCCATTCTATAAATAGAGCCTCCTTACCTCCTTTGAAAAGGGCACCAACTTCTCTTCCCTCCTTCCAAACTTGGACTCTTCCTATTACGCACCTTCGGGTGCTAAGTAGAAGAAGTCTAGGGCAGCGCGGGCTCATCGGGCTCAGTCAGCTGTCCCAACCTCTGACCATCAAGAGCGTCCCGCTAAGCGGGCCTCTGATGGAAAGTTGTACAGAGCCGCCTGTGTCCAGCCCCCGGCGGCAAACAGACAGAGTGGTTCTCAAGTGTCTCCCAACAAAGATCAAGGGCAAGTGTTTCTATTAGCCCCCACATCAGGGAGCAAACATAATACCTACGCACTCGTATGTTCGGGATACCCGGGCCCACAAAGCGAGTGCACGGGCAGATCGAGACATTCCTCATGCGAGTCATGAGACATTCCTCATACGGCTCGGTCATGAGACGTCCTTCATGCGGCTCGGTCATGAGACATTCCTCATGCGGCTCGGTCATGAGACGTCCTTCATGCGGCTCGATCATGAGACATTCTTCATGCGGCTCGGTCATGAGACGTCCTTCATGCGGCTCGGTCATGAGACATTCTTCATGCGGCACAGAACCCAGGAAACTTCATGCGGCTCAAAATCAGACGAGCTTTATGCGGCTCAAGAGTATCATACGGCTCAAAAGTCACCAACATGGACATGCGGCTCAACGCACATAGGCAGCTCGAGTAAACTCCATTCGGCCCAGAGAGAGAGGCCACGTGGTCTTCAAAAATAGTTGTGCCCAACGTGTGGACGCATTTAATGCTCTGACGGCTGACAGACCTGACAAGTGACAGACCTAACATAAAGTTGTCATAATGACTGACACGAAAAGCGGTACTTCGGGAATAAAGAAAATCTTCAAAGTGGCGCTGTCTACCAAAGTTTTGAGGCGAGCTTATGCGGCCAAGAATAAACGAGTTCATGCGACGAATGCAGAGAAACCTATGTGGTTCAACCATGAAGGTCCCCCATGCGGCTCGGCTATAAAGAGATCCATGCGGCTCGGCCATGAAGACTCTCATGCGGCTCGGCCATGAAGACTCCCATACGGCTCAGTCATGAACATATCCATGCGGCTCGGTCATGACAACCTTCATGCGGTTCGAGTATAGAGACTATTCATGTGGCTCGGTCATAAAATCTTTCATGCGGCTCGGTCATGACGACCTTCATGCGGCCCAAACATCGACACTCCTCATGCGGCTCAACGTTGACGACTGGACACGTGTCCTAAAGTCAATCAAATCTTGGGCCAAATCCCAATAATCTGGGACACGTGGCAGAAGAATGAATTAAATTTATTCATTAAGATTCGCAGATGTCAGCAAATCATCATGACGAAGATTTATTGCAATCAGCATTAATTGTTGATGGGATTTGGCATAATCCATATTAACGGCCCAGATCTTTCATGTTCAAGACTAATGGTCCAGATTGGTTAATCATCAGGCCGCCGCCACTTTGAGAACGGGTAATCATCCAAACCCTAATGATGCCCCCACTATTATAAATAGCAAGGTGCCATTCCCTTGTAAATAGAGATAATATAGAGAGATATACAAAAGAAAAAAACCAGAGAAGAATACGTATACATAGAGAGACTTGCCCCATAGTCAGAGAGAGAATATACACAGAGAGAGAGAAGCCAGGAGAGCAATCAGAGAGAGAGGAAGAAGGCATTTCTTCGTCAACGACCAAGCAGATCTTCCCCGAGTCAAGGCTGCGTACCGATCGTCCAAGGAGTAAGGCAGAGCGGTCGTCGCTTTCCCGAGCCTCTATCGTCACCCTCCAGAATCTAAAATAAACAATCGTACTTAGACTGATGTACTTAGGTTTTCGTCCCTAGGTTTTCTTTGTACGAGCGAGTTTGTATTGTGAGTCTAAGTTCAGTCCTCCGATAATTATTCTGTACTTTTACAATCAATGGCAAACAGTGATATGTGGTAGAGAGATGAAAGCACGACTTCTTGTATTTCCTATGTCGACATCAACGTGGTTCTCAAAATGGACTGGTTAAGCCAGCATTTTTCCCTTATAGACTGCCATAGGGGTAGTATCGTCTTTAGACCACCGAATGCGACGGAGCTCGAGTTCACCAAGGAAGAATGAGAGAATATTGGTGCACCCATATTAGGGACTTACATGATGATGTAGGATGTCCCTCATCACCCTTCCATCTCTGAGTTCGAAGATGTATTCCCCGAGGATTTACCGAGACTACCGCCTGACTGAGACATCGAGTTTACTATTGAGCTTATTTCGGGTGCCGAGCCTATTTCATCTCGAGTATATCGACTAGCACCGAAGAAGTTGGTAGAGATGAAGACACAGATTGACGACTTATTGGAGAAAGGCTTTATTCGTGCCAGTACGTCACCATGGGGAGCACCCGTTCTTTTTGTACCGAAGAAAGACGGGACAGTGTGCATGTGTATCGACTATAGAGCTTTGAATGCAGTTACGGTGAAGAACAGGTACCCTTTGCCGTGTATAGACGATCTATTCAATCAACTGAGTGGAGCAAAGGTATTCTCTAAGATCGATTTACGATCGGTCTATCACCAACTGAAGGTTTGGAAGGAAGATATTCTGAAGACGGCATTTCGATCGAGGTATGGAAACTACGAGGTCTTGGTCATACCTTTCGGTTTGACCAATGCCCCCATGATTTTCATGAACTTAATGAACATGATCTTTCACCATTACTTGGACAAATTTTTAGTCATCTTCATAGATGATATCGTGATTTATTCGAAAAGTCGAGAGGTACATGAGTAGCATCTACGTATTATTTTGGAGACGCTGAGGAATGAGCGACTTTTTGCGAAGCTTAGCAAGTGTGATTTCATTCTCAAAGAGGTATCATTTTTTGGACATATCGCCACTGGAGAAGGCATATCGGTAGATCCGAAGAAGATCACAACAGTCAAGGCATGGCCCGCTCCCATATCAGTTTTCGAGGTGAGAAGTTGTCACTCCCCAATCCTGGAATACGTATTTTAATACGTAAACCGATAAATTATATTTACCTTGAATTTATACGATATTTATTATGCAGTATTTCTTCATGCATTTCCCAAAAATATTCGACAAAATATTATTTTCTAATTTATTTTCTGCATTTGGGACTACAGTTTTGGCTCATTTGGGTAACCTATTCTTGGTTCACCAATGATTCATCATGAACCCTTTGGTTCATCATGAACCCATGGGTTCAAGATTCTATATAATAACTCATCTCATTCTCTCTCCTCTCATTTACTTCCTCTCATTTAATTCCTCCACCAACCAAGGCAAGTACCAACTTGCTCAAGAGATGGATCCATATTTTGTCATTGATTTCTTACAAAACTATTTGCCAAAACATGTTCCTCTCCTCAATCTATACTAGTTTAGAACTTGGAAATTTCCATTTTGAAGCTTTGATTTTTGTAGATCTAAGTTTTAATCATTTTCGGATTTTGCATGGTTTGATCTACTTTAGTTGGATTTTATGGGTTTTTGATGCTTCCATGTGGAAGAGCATTCCATTTCACCCAAGATGGAACTTTGGAAATCCGGATTTGGAGTTCGGATGACCAAGTTGTGATGTTTTGAAGCTTTGGGTTCAACCATGGTGTTCTTACTGTTTGGAGAAGACAGTGAGCAGTGTGCTCCTGTTTGAGCACGCTTCCTGTTGGAAGCGTGTCTCTCCTTGAGCCTGCGTGACTTTTCACGCAGCTCTCTCCTTGAGCCTGCGTGACTTTTCACGCAGCTCTCTCCTTGAGCCTGCGTGACTTTTCATGCAGCTCTCTCCTTGAGCCTGCGTGACTTTTCACGCAGCTCTCCCCTTGAGCCTGCGTGACTTTTCACGCACGCTGCCTTGAGTGAGCCTGCATGACTTTTCATCCCTTGAGCGTGCGTGTTTTTGTGCGTACGCTTTTGATATTTTATTAGATACTATATGCCCATTTTATATCCTTACGCCTTTTGTCTCGAGCATGATATGAGCACTAATGTTACCCCGGAGAACAAAGTGTTCCTACCCGATACATGTACCCGAATGTCCCAGTTCTTGTTCATGCTCGACAAATGACTCGTAACTCTACGTGGCGTATTTGCAATGATGCATTACACTAAGGAGGGTAGAACATGTTGACATACTGATTGACATGGATCCTCTTTGGGGTACTCGTACTAAAGTATGACTTTAGGAGGATAATCATACAGGCCACAGCATGTGAGTCCAAGATTTCACCTAGGGTTAAATTAGGCAACTAAATATTCTAGATGCATGGGGAGGGCAAAATCCCGAGATCGTGTTACACCAGCCGCCTTGAGATCTTGTCTCGACACGCCGGCTGGTCTCCACGGATACTGTGTCATCTGCAACGAGTGGATGACTGTATCCAATTAATTCCTACTATATATTATATGTTTTAGCAAGGTGGCCTTACGAGGGACCTGTACTCAATCATACCTGTCTACGCGAACCCCTGGGTTGGCTAGCCTTGCTGGAAAGATACGATCTGAGGATTTTCTAATAACATGACGCGAGGATAACCTCGTCCTACTAGAAACTCGTAGACTTGATTGGCCGTGAAAACGACTTGCTTGTATCCTATTACCTTCCGTGAATAACTGAGGGAAGCGGACTGTCATGGTACGTGATCCAACCCATGTTCTTATTTGATTGTTGGGTTGGTTATCGTACTATGACAGGCTGTGGACCGAAGTTATGAACGAAAGACTTATTCTGGTTGTGAAGTGCTACTTCTGTGAATGACTGAGGAACATGGTCTATCATGGTACATGATCCAACCCATGTTCTTGTTTGATTGTTGGGTTGGTTATTGTGCTGCGATAGGCTATCGACCGAAGTCACGATCAGGAGATTTTATTGTTCATACCTTTTAACTTATGTAAAAGTTATAGAGTACGACACGTCCCGACTCCATGCAGCACCTTTTGTCCTTGTTTGGTTGTAAGGGTGCCATATGGGTTCGAGGATGTTGCGCTACCCTATAATAGTTGCGTAAGTATTACTATTATCAATTATTCTAATATCTGGGTTTTTAATCTTAACTCTTGTGCCCCTTTGGCGGTACTTACTATTCTGGGCTGACCTCGCTGGTTTTGTTTGGCCAGATCTCGTAGCAGAGCCGGAGGACACGATCTTCCTCCCTGACATCCATGGTGCATACTAGGAGCATGGCGGTTCGGGGACTCGAGTGGGTTTCTTCTCCACCACTCCTGCTTATACTTTTGCGGCATTTAGCCACCGGCACCTGTTAGCCGGATTACTTGATATTTTGTGTCAGAACATCATTGTAATTAAACAGACTGCAGCTGTGTATAATTTTGTACTCCTGACTCTCCGAGATAGCTAAATTATAAAGCTAGTCTCTCATGACCATTTTGATGAAGCGTCGGGGATGCCTTACTGCTTTATCTTTAATGTTCATTTAATTGCTGATGTGATTTGATTGATTGAGACATAGAACTCTGTGGGACCATAGGAGACTTGATTGTAGCATGTACCCCCTAGTCTCTCGACAGCCACGATCGCCGTATGACGTTACGTACCTCATATGGAGTAGCTGGCCTAGTCCGTCTCCGTATTTCGGTACTGGGGCGTGACAAGGTTTTAGTGGTGGCCCATGTAGGTCTGATTTTCAGACTTGTGGGGTATTGCGAATTATTAGGAGTCTCAATCAAAACTTGTTCCCCTTGAAATTCCGTTTCGAATTCTCTGTCCTTGCCTTGATCTCTAACCTGACTTGCATCCTCGAAAGCTTCCTCGTCCGGACTTGATAATCTTATATTCTTCTCTATAGGGGTGCTTCATTCTCAGTAGCGGGTGAGGCCCATGAGGAAGAGCAGCAAGAGCATGGCTCGACTGGGCAGCAACAGGGGAGAGAACCTTCCCCCGGACAGGCGCAAGCAGAAATGGAACCAGAGGCAGTACAGCCGCCGGTTATTGAAACTCCTGCAATACCAGCAGCGACGGCAGTACCAGACGCCGTAGCACTCCTGGAGATCATCCGGGGGTTTCTTGTCACTAACCAACAGCAACAGACTCGGCAGCAGGAGCAGAACATGTTGCTGAACCAAGGGATTCAGTTAGCTCTTGAGAGGAGTACCGGGGTTGACTCGGGAGCATCAGGAAGGTTCCGTCGCTTGAACCCAAGGTATTTTGATGGCACGGAGGATGCCATCACTGAGGATGCATGGATTCAAGACATCGAAGCCATTCTTGTGGCAGCCAAGGTTCCAGATGATGAGAAGGTTGATCAGGTCAAACTGGTACTTTAGGATCTTGCCCGCGACTGGTGGGCATCAGAAGAAGTTGGTACAATATGCCCTGTTCGTTGGACCACCTTCAGTGACATATTCAAGGCCAAGTATTTTGGCGTAGTAGCTCGATACGAGCTCCAGCAGAAGTTTATCAGTCTCAAGCAAGCAGGCAAGACCGTAGATGGGTATGCAGCAGAGTTCTGCAGATTGTACCATTTTGCACCAGCAATGGTGGCAACGGAGCCAGAGAAAGCTATGAGGTTCCAGCAGGGACTTCATTTGGAACTATTACAGCTTGTGGAAGGACATGACTACCAGACGTTTGACGCTGTTTTGACGGCCGCTCGGAGGCACGAGCTTACCCAGCAGAGGTTGGCATCGAGGACAGGAGGTCAGAAGAGATCTCATTCCCAGGTTGGAGGAGGAGCAATGCAGCGAACATCGGCACCAGCACCCGGTGTACGTATTCATGATGTAGGAGCGTCGCGGAGGACGACCGTGTCAACAAATACAGCGCCAGTTCGGCATCAGCAGCCGAGGAACCAACAACAGCGTCAGGGAGCACCCCAGGGTTGTACATTCTGTGGGAAGGCAGGACACACGAGGGAGGTGTGCCGGTCAGCGAATGGTTTATGCTTGAGGTGTGGTAGTTCAAACCACCGTATCTCCACTTGTCCTATGATGCAGAGGCCAGGGGGGCCAGCTCAGCTGTTTCCAGCATTGCCAGCTCCGGTGGCAACCCCGAGTGGTGGGCCAATATTAGCAGTAAGGCCCCTAGCCCAGCGTCTACCAACGCAGGCTCAGATGTTCCGCCAGGCACAGGAAGCCGAAGGCCCTCAGAGGCAGCAACAGCATGGTCGAGGAAGGCCGCAACAAGGAGCTCAGCGGGGCCAGGGACAGGCTCTCACATTATCCTTGGGAGAGGCTCTAGCGTCTAGTGACGTGGTGGCAGGTAAAATTCTCGTCACCTCATTTCCCGTTGTAGCATAATTTGATTCAGGCGCTACTCATTCATTCATCTCTGCACAATATGCTAGACGGATTGGATTAGAGTTTGAGGCATTGCCGGAGAGGATGGATATACTCACCGGTAATGGGCTCGTAGAAGTTAACAGAGTGCGCTTTTCATGTCCGGTAGAGGTGTGTGGGCATTTACTGCCCGTATCATTGATTGAATTCCCTATAGGGAATTTTGATGTCATTCTTGGCATGGACTGGTTGAGAGACAGTCATGCGACAATTGATTGTAGAGGAGGTAGGGTCATATTCAGCGTTCCTGGGATGGAGCAGTTCATCTTTTCTCGAACCTTGAAGAATCAGGCCGGAGGCGTCATCTCAGCAGCAGTGTCAGAGCCAGGACAGATTCCGAGAGTGGTCGAATATTTTTTCGACGTCTTCCCTGATGAGCTCCCAGGGATACCCCCAGTCAGAGAGGTAGAATTTAGCTGAGTTGAACCCTGGAACGAGGCCTATTGCAGATAGAGTTTACAGAATATCGCCGTCAGAACAAGATAAGTTGTATCAACATGAAGAAGAGTTGAAGTCTAAGGGATTCATCCAAGACAGTAAATCGCCCTGGGCCGCGCCAGTGATTCTAGTTCCCAAGAAGGATGGGTCGACGAGGATGTGCATCGACTACCGTAAGCTGAATGCAGTAACAGTGAAGAATAAGTACCCACTACCAAGGATTGATGACCTGTTTGATCAGTTGAGCAAGGCCAGCATCTTTTCCAAGATCGATCTTCGGTCAGGATACTATCAAGTAAGAGTCCGGGAGCAAGACATACCGAAGACAGCATTCAGATCTAGATATGAGCATTATGAGTTTTTAGTAATGCCCTTTGGACTAACCAACGCCCCCGCAGTATTCATGGATTTAATGAACCGCATCTTTTTGCCGTATTTGGATAAATTTGTGGTGGTGTTCCTAGATGACATTCTTGTCTATTCCAGCAGTGAAGAGGAGCATGAGAAACATCTTAGGACTATCTTGCAGACATTGAGGGAGCATCAACTTTATGCGAAGCTCGACAAGTGTGAATTCTGGTTAGATCATATTTCGTTCCTGGGGCATGTAATTTCTGGGGCAGGAGTGTCAGTGGATCCGAAGAAGATTGAGGCCGTAGAGCATTGGCCAGTCCCGAGAACGGTTGCAGAAGTGCGAAGTTTCTTAGGATTAGCTGGTTACTACAGAAGGTTCGTGGCAGACTTTGCCAAGATCTCTGCGCCCTTAACGCGTTTGACGCACAAGGACGTAGAGTTTGTTTGGTCAGCTAGCTGTCAGGCATCCTTTGAAGAATTGAAGAAGAGATTGATCTCAGCCCCGATCTTGACGCTTCCAGTAGGAGCGGGAGGCTTTACAGTATACTGTGACGCATCTGGAAAGGGTCTTGGATGTGTATTGATGTAGCACGGAAAGGTGATAGCATATGCATCTCGACAGCTTCGAGACCATGAGAAGAATTACCCGACTCACGATTTGGAGTTAGCAGCTGTGGTGTTTTCACTCAAGTTATGGAGGCATTATTTATACGGAGATCGGGTAGAGATCTATACTGATCATAAGAGTTTGAAATACGTATTCATGCAGCGAGATTTAAACATGAAGCAAAGAAGATGGTTAGAACTACTGAAGGATTTTGACTTAGATCTTCAGTATCATCCAGGCAAGGCGAATATAGTTGCAGATGTACTGAGTAGGAGAGACAGTGCCTTTATCTTGACCTCGCAGAAGCATATTTTAGAAGACCTTCAGAGTATGGGAATCGAAGTAGTTTTGCCAAGGGATATAGGAAGAATGACCAGTATGCAGATTCAGTCAACCTTAGTAGAGAGGATAAGGGCAGCACAAGCAGGTGATCCACAGATTCAGAAGTTACGGTCGGAGTGTGAATCAGGCCGTAGGAAGGAGTTAGTGATTCATGAAGATGGTACGCTCAGGTTTGGAAACAGACTCTGTGTACCGAATGGAGACCTTCGGCAAGAAGTTATGTCCGAAGCTCATAGTTCTATTTACTCCATTCATCCAGGAGGAACGAAGATGTATCGAGATATCAGGCAGTACTTTTGGTGAAATGGCATGAAAAGAGAGATAGCGAGATTTGTATCCAAGTGTCTGGTATGTCAGCAGGTGAAAGCCGAGCAGCAGAGACCAGCAGGGTTGCTACAGCCGCTTCCTATCCCAGAATGGAAATGGGAGCACATCACGATGGATTTTGTGACCGGTTTACCTAGATCCCCGACTGGTAAGAATGCAGTCTGGATAATAGTAGATCGACTCACGAAGGTCGCTCATTTCCTTCCCTTCCGAGTTGGACAGACTACTGAGCAGTTAGCGAAAATGTACATGAAGCAGATAGTAAGGCAGCACGGTGTTCCAGTTAGTATAGTATCAGATCGGGATACGCGGTTTACTTCCTATTTTTGGCGGAGCTTACACCAAAGTTTGGGAACCAAGTTAAGATTCAGTACTGCGTATCATCCACAAACTGACGGGCAATCAGAAAGAACCATTCAGATGTTAGAAGATATGCTACGGGCGTGTACCTTAGATTTTGGCAGATCTTGGGAGGATCACCTTCATCTAGTGGAGTTCTCCTATAACAACAGCTATCAGGCTAGCATTCAGATGGCCCCGTTCGAAGCATTGTACGGAAGAAAGTGCAGGTCCCCTTTGGCATGGGACGACGTCGGAGAACGGAAGCTGTTGGGACCAGAGATGATCACGCAGACTGTGGAGATAGTTAAGTTGGTCAGAGAGCGCCTTCGAGTTGTACAGGACCGACATCGTCATTGGGCAGATCAGCATCGTAGGCCTCTAGAGTTCAGAATTGGCGACCAAGTGTTTCTGCAGATTTCGCCTACTCGGGGTATCATTAGATTTGGAACCCGGGGAAAGCTTAGTACAAGATACGTTGGTCCTTTTAAGATTCTCCCTCGGGTAGGTGATGTGGCTTATCGACTTGCCCTTCCGCCTTCGTTGACTAGCATACATGATATGTTTTATGTGTTCCAATTACGTGGGTATGTCCCAGATTCGAGTCATGTCCTCGATCATTTTGAGTTAGTCGTTGGTACCGACCTAACTTACGAGGAAGAACCCGTATCTATTTTGGACCGACGAGAGAAGGTACTCAAGAATCGGACGATAAGCCTTGTCCGTGTTTCTTGGAACCATCACTCTTCGGGAGAGTCAACCTGGGAGCGCGAGGACGAGATCAGATCTCGGTGTCCGCATTTGTTTGACTAATAAGGTATATTTTTGCACCTTATTGACACGATTCCACGCTTATCTGCACCTGCTTATTTTACACTTTGTGATGTATGATAATAACTGCTATGATAGTTAACTTGTATATGATTGTGCCTTGCTTGCCCTGATTTCACTATCCTGTCTTGGCTGGAATTTCGAGGACGAAATTTTTCTAAGAAGGGTAGAGATGTCACTCCCCAATCCTGGAATACGTATTTTAATACGTAAACCGATAAATTATATTTACCTTGAATTTATACGATATTTATTATGCAGTATTTCTTCATGCATTTCCCAAAAATATTCGACAAAATATTATTTCCTAATTTATTTTCTACATTTGGACCTACAGTTTTGGCTCATTTGGGTAACCTATTCTTGGTTCACCAATGATTCATCATGAACCCTTTGATTCATCATGAACCCATGGGTTCAAGATTCTATATTATAACTCATCTCATTCTCTCTCTCCTCTCATTTACTTCCTCTCATTTAATTCCTCCACCAACCAAGGCAAGTACCAACTTGCTCAAGAGATGGATCCATATTTTGTCATTGATTTCTTACAAAACTATTTGCCAAAACATGTTCTTCTCCTCAATCTATACTAGTTTAGAACTTGGAAATTTCTATTTTGAAGCTTTGATTTTTGTAGATCTAAGTTTTAATCATTTTCGGATTTTGCATGGTTTGCTCTACTTTAGTTGGATTTTATGGGTTTTTGAAGCTTCTATGTGGAAGAGCATTCCATTTCACCCAAGATAGAACTTTGGAAATCCAGATTTGGAGTTCGGATGACCAAGTTGTGATGTTTTGAAGCTTTGGGTTCAACCATGGTGTTCTTGCTGTTTGGAGAAGACAGTGAGCAGTGTGCTCCTGTTTGAGCACGCTTCCTGTTGGAAGCGTGTCTCTCCTTGAGCCTGCGTGACTTTTTATGCAGCTCTCTCCTTGAGCCTGCGTGACTTTTCACGCAGCTCTCTCCTTGTGCCTGCGTGACTTTTCACGCAGCTCTCTCCTTGAGCCTGCGTGACTTTTCACGCAGCTCTCTCCTTGAGCCTGCGTGACTTTTCACGCAGCTCTCTCCTTGAGCCTGCGTGACTTTTCACGCAGCTCTCCCCTTGAGCCTGCGTGACTTTTTACGCACGCTGCCTTGAGTGAGCCTGCGTGACTTTTCACCCCTTGAGCGTACGTGTTTTTGTGCGTACACTTTTGATATTTTATTAGATACTATATGCCCATTTTATATCCTTACGCCTTTTGTCCCGAGCATGATATAAGCACTAATGTTATCCCGGAGAACAAAGTATTCCTATCCGATACATGTACCTGAATGTCCCAGTTCTTGTTCATGCTCGACAAATGACTTGTAACTCCACGTGGCGTATTTGCAATGATGCATTACACTAAGAAGGGTAGAACATGTTGACATACTGATTGACATGGATCCTCTTTAGGGTACTCGTACTAAAGTACGACTTTAGGAGGATAATCATGCAGGCCACAACATGTGAGTCCAAGATTTTACCTAGGGTTAAATTAGGCAACTAAACATTCTAGATGCATGGGGAGGGCAAAATCCCGAGATCGTGTTACACCAGCCGCCTTGAGATCTTGTCTCGACGCGCCGGCTGGTCTCCACGGATACTGTGTCATCTGCAACGAGTGGATGACTGTATCCGATTAATTCCTACTATATATTATATGTTTTAGCAAGGTGGCCTTACGAGGGACCTGTGCTCAATCATACCTGTCTACGCGAACCCCTGGGTTGGCTAGCCTTGCTGGAAAGATACGATCTGAGGATTTTCTAATAACATGACGCGAGGATAACCTCGTCCCACTAGAAACTCGTAGACTTGATTGGCCGTGAAAATGACTTACTTGTATCCTATTACCTTCCGTGAATAACTGAGGGAAGCGGACTGTCATGGTACATGATCCAACCCATGTTCTTGTTTGATTGTTGGGTTGGTTATCGTACTATGACAGGCTGTGGACCGAAGTTATGAACGGAAGACTTATTCTGGTTGTGAAGTGCTACTTCTGTGAATGACTGAGGAACATGGTCTATCATGGTACATGATCCAACCCATATTCTTGTTTGATTGTTGGGTTGGTTATTGTGCTGCGATAGGCTATCGACCGAAGTCACGGTCAGGAGATTTTATTGTTCATACCTTTTAACTTATGTGAAAGTTATAGAGTACGACACGTCCCGACTCCATGCGGCACCTTTTGTCCTTGTTTGGTTGTAAGGGTGCCATATGGGTTCGAGGATGTTGCGCTACCCTATAATAGTTGCGTAAGTATTACTATTATCAATCATTCTAATATCTGGATTTTTAATCTTAACTCTTGTGCCCCTTTGGCGGTACTTGCTATTCGGGGCTGACCCCGCTGGTTTTGTTTGGCCAGATCTCGTAGCAGAGCCGGAGGACACGATCTTCCTCCCTGACATCCATGGTGCATACTAGGAGCATGGCGGTTCGGGAACTCGAGTGGGTTTCTTCTCCAATACTCCTGCTTATACTTTTGCGGCGTTTAGCCACCGGCACCTGTTAGCCGGATTACTTGATATTTTGTGTCAGTACATTATTGTAATTAAACAGACTGCAGCTGTGTATAATTTTGTACTTCTTACTCTCCGAGATAGCTAAATTATAAAGCTAGTCTCTCATGACCATTTTGATGAAGCGTCGGGGACGTCTTACTGCTTTATCTTTAATGTTCATTTAATTGCTGATGTGATTTGATTGATTGAGACATAGAACTCTGTGGGACCATAGGAGACTTGATTGTAGCATGTACCCCCTTGTCTCTCGACAGCCACGATCGCCGTATGACGTTACGTACCTCATATGGAGTAGCTGGCCTAGTCCGTCTCCGTATTTCGGTACTGGGGCATGACAGAAGTTTTCTTGGACTTGCGAGTTATTACCGAAGGTTCGTAGAAGATTTCTCTCGAATAGTAGGGCCTATGACTCGACTAACTTGCAAGGATCAGGAGTTTGTGTGGACAGACGAGTGTCAAGCCACTTTTGACGAGTTGAAGAAACGCTTGACCACGATATCTATCTTGACACTACCATCGGGCCCGGAAGGATTCGTGATCTACAACGATGCATCCGGGAAGGAATTATGATGCGTATTGATGCAGCACGGTCATGTAGTACCATATGCATCAAGACAGTTGAGGGTGTACGAGAAAAATTACCCAACCCATGATCTAGTGCTTGCAGCGGTTATCTTTGCTTTGAAGTTATAGAGACACTACTTGTACGACGAGAAGGTAGATATCTACAATGATCATAAGAGCCTCAAGTACGTGTTCACACAAAAAGAGTTGAATATGCGACAACGACGTTGGTTTGAGTTGATAAAAGATTACGAGATCGAGCTACATTATCATCCGGGCAAGGCTAATGTTGTGGCGGACGCATTAAGCCGTAAGTCATGGCTCATTTCTTGACCACACAGAGAGAGTTGCAGCTTGGTATTGAGGTAGTATTGTCTGGAGCGGATGGCGTATTAGCCAATCTCCAAGTGCATTCGTCGCTAGTAGAGAGGATCAAGGTGGTATTGCCCACGGATGCTAGATTTCGACGGCTTAGAGAGAGGACTGAAGTAGAAGAGTAGACGGGATTGAAGATTCATCCCGATGGGACATCGTGTTGTGGTGATCATATTTATGTTTTTAATGGAGAGCTACGGCCAGAGTTGATGGCGGAAGCACACAGTTCGACTTACTCTATTAATCCCGGAGGAACTAAGATGTACGGGAATTATGACAGTATTATTGGTGGCACGGAATAAAGCAGAAGATAGCTCGTTTCGTGGCCAAGTGTTTGGTATGCCAACAAGTGAAGACCGAGCACCAGAGGACGGCCAGATTACTGCAGCCGCTATCCATTCCCGAGTGGAAGTAGGATCACATTGTAACTCCTCTTCCTGAAATTTTCAAAAAAATTATTTTTGTATTTAAAGGGTAATTTTCATCGATACTTGTGAATGATATTTTAAGATTTTTTTCGGTTACCAAAAACTAGATTTAAAATAAAATGGTTTGAAAGTACTAACTTCTTCTAATAAAAATATTTTGTCCTGAATTATTATTATCGGCATCATAAAGATGATGTTGTTTTATTTTAGACTCACAAAGCTATGGGCTTGAAAGTAATTTGACGAGCATATTTATTTTGATCGATAAAAAGAATTTCGTTAAATTATTTCTCGATATATTTTGAATGATTTTGCTAGTATCAAATACTATTAAATTTACTTGGATAAAATTAGATATATTTTAAATTATTAGTACAACCCATTATTGTATTAAGATTACCATGTATATGATTTAAAGTAATAGATATTATCAAATATATATTTTAAATATTATTCATATGATTTCGAGAGATTATTCATTTTAAAATAAGTCATTTGATGATGACAGATATTTTGTAGTAATTAATTATTCGCTTTATTTTATGGTTTAAATTATTGTATATCATTGAATATCATTTTAAAGATATTACAGTTATCACTTAATTTATTTAGATTTTAAGCTAATTACTTGATGACATCAAATATGTACTTTAAATTATCTTGATAGGTTGTAAGTATTATTCAAATTATTTTGGTAATAACAAATATTATTTTGAATTATCATGATGACTCATTGATTGATTAAATTTGGACTATTTAGTTTTAAAAATATTTATTATTATCATTGACTAATAAATGATTGATAGTTCATTTATAAATAAGATTTCTTTTATTTTAAACTAATGGTTATGATCATGATATGAATAAATTTCCAATTAAGTATATAAACGCAACCACGATTTGTTTCCTTTTTACTTTGTATTTAAAGTATAAATCCATATACCTTTTACCAAACTAATTAGTTTAGCTAAGTAACAAATCCTATCCTTATCCTGGTTCCTTCATCCCAACTAACCGATCCCACCTCTGTAAATAAAATATATGTTATAGTTATCTATAGGAAAACTTATACATAAGGAAGAATCCCATTTATAGCTGTAGAATCAATCCCTCATCCCTCCATAGCCGAAGACCTTCGACCCACTTCCTGCCTATTCCTTAACCCCCATCTCGCCGACCGCCAACCTTCCAAAAGAAACATCACTATATTATCGCCGTAGACATCACCAACATTGTAATCACTATTCCTACCGATATCACCATCACCATGTCCGTCCATGTATCCATAACCACCAACAATAGTCATGTCCAGACCCGTGCGTCCATGTCATTTCCATCTTATTCCAATATTACAAACAACCATGCCATGCGGACGTGCGGCCAACACCAGAACACTGCCACCAAACCATCACACGCAGCAAAAAAAAGAAAAGCAAACCGTCGCCTTTTCGCACTCCTTCGCACGACAACGCTGAAGCCGAGCATCCCCGGCTCTGCAATAAGAACTCCTCTCCGCCCTTCCTGGGAGTCGACTGACCCAAGCGCCCCACCATTGAGCTCTGAGTCCACCGCTGCCTCGAGAATTAGCCGGAGCACTGCCACCTAGTTTCCCTTTTTGGTTTTGTCGCGCCTTCACCGGCGAACGCATCTCCATGCGCCATCCCGGAGGTGGACCCCTTCCCACTGCCTCCTCTCCCGGCGCCGCCTTCATCCAGCGAAGCCATCGCGGTGGCCGAGGCCAGATCTGCCCTGGCTCTGACCCACTTGTTATTGCCGGGAACGCCGGGGCACGCTTTTCGATGGAAAATACAGAAACTGAAACAGTTGTAAAGACAACGTTTCAAATGCAATTCCTTAAAGAAGGTTTTGCAACAGAGATCCAGAAGGATTCTGCAAATTACGAGATCTAAAAAGATATCGTAATTCACGAATAATCTAAAGAGATTTTCGTGATCGTAGCAAACTGGCAGTAGTGCCTTCTAAAAAGAAGATACTGACAGAACTGCTAAAGGCAACAGAAGGGTGACAGGCGAGAAATGGAATTGCTGGGGTGAATGATCACCGTTGCTCAAAGCTTTATTCGCCCTCTGCGAACAGCTTCCAGGAACCAGCAAGGTTGACGGAAAACCTTGGAACACTCCTGCTCTTCTGACTCCTCGAAAGACGGCAAACTCCTCTGGCAATGGTACTTTTCTCTCTCTGTTTGAAGTAACAGAACTCACGCGAACTAAAAAGTACTAGTGTTTGTGTTAAACAACACGCTCACTACTCTGTTGTGTTAAAGAACACTTAGAGTTTTCTCTCTGAAATTCTGATTACTTCTGCCAACTGAGAGAGAGGAGAGAACCTGCATATATAGCCCACGGGGCGGTTGCCAAGCAGTTGCCTGCACTTCAGGGTAGTGGCAGAACCACTCCTGAACATGCAGCAACTGTTCCCGCTCTAATATGCAGCCAGCCATACGCACATACGCACTCTACGCACACTGCGTACGCTGCGTATGCTGCGCACACTGCGCACTCTACGTACGCTGCGTATGCTGCGCACACTGCGCACACTGGGCTGCGTACTGGGCTACGTAACTGGGCCAGCGTAACTGGGCTCGCGTAACGGGCCGCGCAACGTGGTCGCGCAACGTGGCTCGCGCAACGAGCGCAACTTAAGCGCACTATGCGCCTAGCGACAATGCTGACGTGCTAAGTGCAAAGTGCGCCAACAAAAATGCCACATTACTCCTCATGAGCCCTTGAGCTCGAGCCCGAGCCCGAGCCCAAGTCCGAGTCCGAGTCCGAGTCCGAGTCCGAGTCCGAGTCCGAGTCCGAGTCGCTAAGCCCCAACGGGGCTTAGCTCCTATGGAAATAAATTTCCCAAGAGCAAAAAGCTTACAGCTTATTAATTGTTGATTAAGCCTTTATACCATTAATAATTAATCCCACATGGCACACACCCATGTGCACTACATGTGCATCTCCATAAAGAGTAAAGACTCATATATATGGAGATAAACATTCCTTTCTAGCCGATGTGGGACTAAAAACCAAAACAAAGGCTAAAAAACCCAACAATCCCCCACATATCTCTATATATATGAGTACGAGTGTTCCCCACAGTAACTGTCCATTATGCTTTTAGGATAGATGCCACTTAAGACTTGAATCTTCCCACGTGAGTCAAAAATCAAACTATAATACAAGAATGGACTAAGCCTTGAATTCTGTATCATAGCTGAAATTCTTTCCACTCACATAATGTAGTTACATGTGCTTCTGGCTGCACATTTAAGGCCGTGTGCCAGCCTGGTTTCAGTGTATAATATTGGGCGTCTACAAGTTTACCCTCAAGAGACGGCCTGATATCTCTTTGTCCATACACTATAGGTGAGTTCTTTATTAAAGAGACATGGCATGAAGCGTCCAATGCTTCCTTTGCGGTGCTACGCCGCTATGACATGGCCTTAAGCCGAGGACCTTACCCCGAATCACCGGGAACCTCATCGTAGTGTCATACTACCCATAGCATGAGGTCTAGCCCCTTTGTAGTGCCAAACTACCCAGCATGAAGCCTTACGCTTCTGTGCGGTGTTACGCCGCTACGACATGGCTTGCAAGGCCGAGGCTTTATCCCTAGCCGGGTTTACCTCATTATGGTGTCGTGCCACCCGTAACATGAGGAACACCTCCTCTTTGTAGTGCTGACTACATCCCTCTTTAATTCAATATACAGCATTAGGCCAACTGCCTATTTGCGGTGCTATGCCGCTATGACTTGGCTAACATAGCCGAGGCTTTACCTCCTTCGAGAACCTCATGGTGGAGTCACCGCCACACATAGCATGGAGTCACACTCCTTGTAGTGCTGTGCTACCATGCTTCCTGTAAAGCATACCAGACATTCCAAATGCCTGAGAACTCATTAAGGCATTTAAGCCAACCTCCCACAGGACCTGTTTTTCGCAGAAAACAACAGTAGACAACAGTGGTTATAGGTCCGTAACCTCTCCATGCCCAATAGAACATGTACCCACCGTTCCTGATATTCTTCCGATTAGTGGTCCTCCTTTGAACCAAAAGCTAGATGCCTAGTAGATAAATCTTTGAACTAATAGCATAAAACTTTATGGTAGGAATACAATAATACAATATCAGAATGCCTTCAAGCCCATTTTACAAGCTGTGTCATCGACCAGCTGGCGCTTGAGGCCCTTAGTGAACGGATCCGCCAGGTTCTCCTGACTCCGAACATCAATCACTGCAATAACACCTCTCTTGATAAGATCGTGTACTGCCCTGTGCTTCAACCGCACAGTCCTCTTCTTCCCGTTGAAGAGATCATTTGATGCCACCGCCGCAGTCGCCTGGTTGTCTCAGTATATCGGTATCGCCGGTACTTGCGCCCCAACCACTGGAAGATCATACATGAGCTCCCGAAGCCATTCTGCTTCCTCGGCTGCGGTATCAAGTGCAAAGAACTCAGATTCCATGGATGACCGCGAGAGCATAGTCTGCTTCTTCGACTTCCACGATATAGCAGCTCCACCCATTGTGAAAATGTATCCACCTGTGGACCTCTCGCTCTCCACCTCTGAGCACCAACTGGCATCACTGAAGCCTTCCACTACCGACGAATCTCCGCTGTAGTACAGTGCATATGTCTGAGTCTTCTTGAGATATCTCATAACCCGTTCCACAGCTTTCCAGTGTTCAACACCTGGATTGCTCGTAAAACGACTCAGCATTCCCACGGCGAAAGTTATGTCAGGCCTTGTGGCAGTAGTAGCATACATCAAACTCCCGATTACGCTTGCATACTCCAGCTGCCTGACGCTTTCCCCTGAATTAGGCTTCAGCTTCAGATCACACCTGTACGGCGTATCGATCCCTGGAAGATCCCGATACCCATAACGAGTGATCATTTTCTCAATATAATGAGACTGTGACAGCGCTAGTCCAGTGTCTGTCCGGATGATCTTGATCCCTAGATTGTTATTGCCGGGAACGCCGGGGCACAATTTTTCGATGGAAAACTGAGAAAATAAAACAGTTGTAAAGACAACGTTTCTAATGCAACTCCTTAAAGAAGGTTTTGCAACAGAGATCCAGAAGGATTCTGCAAATTACGAAATCTAAAAAGATATCGTAATACACGAATAATCTAAAGAGATTTTCGTGATCGTAGCAAACTGGCAGTAGTGCCTTCTAAAAAGAAGATACTGACAGAACTGCTAAAGGCAACAGAAGGATGACAGGCGAGAGATGGAATTGCTGGGGTGAATTATCACCGTTGCTCAAAGCTTTATTCGCCCTCTGCGAACAGCTTCCAGGAACCAGCAAGGTTGACAGAAAACCTTGGAACACTCCTGCTCTTCTGACTCCTCGAAAGACGGCGAACTCCTCTGGCAATGGTACTCTTCTCTCTCTGTTTGAAGTAACAGAACTCACGCGTACTAAAAAGTACTAGTGTTTGTGTTAAACAACACGCTCACTACTCTGTTGTGTTAAAGAACACTTAGATTTTTCTCTCTGGAATTCTGATTACTTCTACACACAGAGAGAGAGGAGAGAACCTGCATATATAGCCCACGGGGCGGTTGCCAAGCAGTTGCCTGCACTTCAGGGTAGTGGCAGAACCACTCCTGAACATGCAGCAACTGCTGCAACCGTTCCCGTTCTAATATGCAGCCAGCTATACGCACATATGCACTCTACGCACACTGCGTACGCTGCGTACGCTGCGCACACTGCGCACTCTACGTACGCTGTGTACGCTGCGCACACTGCACGCACTGGGCTGCGTACTGGACTGCGTAACTGGGCCAGCGTAACTGGGCTCGCGTAACGGGCCGCGCAACGTGGTCGCGCAAGTGGCTCGTGCAACGAGCGCAACTTAAGCGCACTATGCGCCTAGCGACGATGCTGACGTGCTAAATGCAAAGTGCGCCAACAAAACGCCACATTACGCCTCATGAGCCCTTGAGCCCAAGTCCGAGCCCGAGCCCAAGTCCGAGTCCGAGTCCGAGTCCGAGTCCCTAAGCCCCAACGGGACTTAGCTCCTATGGAAATAAATTTCCCAAGAGCAAAAAGCTTACAGCTTATTAATTGTTGATTAAGCCTTTATACCATCAATAATTAATCCCACATGGCACACACCCATGTGCACTACATGTGCATCTCCATAAAGAGTAAAGACTCATATATATGGAGATACACATTCCTTTCTAGCCGATGTGGGACTAAAAACCAAAACAAAAGGCTATAAACCCAACAATCCCCCACATATCTCTATATATATGAGTACGAGTGTTCCCCACAGTAACTGTCCATTATGCTTTTAGGATAGATGCCACTTCAGACTTGAATCTTCCCACGTGAGTCAAAAATCAAACTATAATACAAGAATGGACTAAGCCTTGAAAAATATGTGCATCTCCATAAAGAGTAAAGACTCATATATATGGAGATAAACATTCCTTTCTAGCCGATGTGGGACTAAAAACCAAAATAAAGGCTAAAAAACCCAACACCACTGTGGTGTGAGCCGCCGACGACCTTTTCCCTCCGCCACACCATGCATGCTGCTGCAGCCACCTCGACGGGACCACCATCGAGCTCTGCACACGCTTCCTGAGCCATCGTCGTGCGCAACGATCCACCGTCGTTCCCTTTCCCGTGTGCCACGCGCGTTGCTTCACCATGCCGCCAGGCCCGCGCTTTGATAGCCTCCAGTCAACTGTCTACCTCTCCTCCACGTCCGTTCTCGCTATAGGCGAGCCTCGCGCCGACAGATCCGGAGCGGGCGAGCTACATTGGGCTGACCCATACTCCGTCGAGGTGCTCTACAGCCGAACAAGGATCGGTGACCGTCTTCCGTGACCGCCGCTGTCGACCAGTAGGTGAGGTCCTTTCTCCTTCTCTCCCGTTCTAGATCCTCTTTTGAGTTTCTATGTTCCTCTCTTTATTTATCAAAGGTTCTACTTACTCAATTGTTTGCACGAAAAACGAAGAAGGATTAAATTGAGTGTTACTGTAGATTTATATTTTGGTAAGCGGATCACTAATTGTAGTAACTAGTTAGTATATTTAGTTACTAAGTTCAATTATTTGTTAATTAATTAATGGATTACTATTTTGGTTAATTAGCATATTGTAATAAGGGAACCAGTGATTAGTTAGTAATTATTCTTGGTTATAAATACGGCCTAAATTGTTATGTATTTAGAATTATTTCTATACCTTTAGTATTATTATACATGTAATGTATTCATTAAATAATTATATGTTAGGTAATTTCCTAGAAACATTATCATTTTCCGTCTAGTTAAAATTATTAAATATAATTTTCTATAGTATATTTGACTAATAGTGTTTAATATCAAAACGTATTTTCGAAAATAGCTATTATATATTTTCAAAATAAGTTTATGTATATATATTTCTAAACGACTAATTCACAAGTATATTACTCTAAATATATTTTTCTAATTAAATAATTACCTTTCTCTAAGTTAAGAATTCCCCCTTAAATCATTGGATTATCATAGATCGTAGCTAATCGTATTTCTATCTCTTTTGTTGGCTTTGGATTCTTCACATTGACCTTAGCCAACAGGACTATAGTGAGTAGTTTGGTATTGTCGGTTTCACCAGCAAAGGACCACACACAAGTGCACTTTTTGATTGTTTTCAATTCTGATAGTTTTTTTAGTACATATCATACATATGCTCTCTTACTTGTTGACACGCTGGACACACGAGACGGTATCATGGACCTATACTCATTATATTCTCGTTTTATCATGTTTTCGTGTTTCCTGACTTGTTCGGGTCCATGTATACTAGTCGGAAGGGGAAATATCTTAGTAGACGTGTGAACTACCATTTCTATCCTCCGTGTCTTTCATGGAGAATAGCAGTCGCATATTTCACGTACGGGGTGCCTGATATACCCCTTAGCCGTTCACACGTCGAAAGTAATATTTCAAAACACGTAGATAGTTGTCTCATTTATTTAATTTCTCACCACTTGCCATGTCACCATGTTTATATATTCTTTTCTAGTTGACATGCCATGTTCTATGATTCCTGCTTTCATTCTAGTATACCATGACACCAGTTTACTTCTAGTTTTCTTCCACATATGTTATTTTCATGTATTATAAATCCTATTATGTTGTAAATAGCTTTTCGGTCTGTGTGCTTGTTCCATTCCTGACTGAAAATTAATATTTTTCAGGTTAGCTGTGGCTTCTTTTAGCTTTGGGAGATACGAGTGTACCTGCAGTCCAAAACCTAGAAGCTAGCTAGTTAGTTTAAATTTGTCGCAATAGAAGTAAGATTTTGTACTTTCTTTCAAATATAATTCTTATAAATGTCGTATTAATTTAGCAAATGTGAATGAGAAATAAAGATTATTATGAGCATTTATTTATTGCGGGCTTGACAGCGTACTACCGTCGACATTGCGGCGTAGGCTGGCTTGGACACGCACTCTTATCCCAAAAAATGGTTGTGAGTCGTGACAAGTTTTTGTGGTGGCCCATACAGGTCAGTTTTTACAAAAGATTGCGAACTTGTGGTAGTACCTATGTTAGTCGTACTACTGCGATTCTGTGACTAGAAAATGCTCATTCACAATTAGGAATAATTTATTTTAGGAAAAAGGCTAGAACTAGGAGTCCCTAATTTAATTTGACCGTTGGGTAGTTAAGGTTACTACATAGGTCTCAATGAATTCGAAACCCTATTATATAACTTTCATAGAAGGATACAGTATTGTATTTTGATACGATGGTATGACCTAAGGTGGGTAAATTTGTAAACCCACTTCCCAACTTTTTAAAAAAATTTTACTTATTTTATTTTAGTTTTAAGTATTTTCTAGTTAGAGAATAAGTTTTATTTCTATTTTATCATATCCTTAAGATTATTTGATTATTATCAAGTGTTATATTTAGATTTAAATTATTACTATATTATTTAGAAGATATTGTATTTATAAAAAATGTACAACTATAATTACTTGAATTATTCTTAACAATATTTTTAAAATTGATTTTATTTTAAAGATTATTTAAAATAATAGGATAACATTTTATGATTGATTTGAAATAGGGTTGGATCAAATCCAATTTAATTCATGAAAGGATTTGTTTCGTCCTCCCCTATTTAATGTTTTCTATCTCCTATATATAGGTGATGCTTCCCTTTATTTTTTCCCTAATCCCCAATTCCTAACCCTAACCCCTCTTCCCGAAATTTTGGATTATATATTTCTATTTATTGACTTAAAAAGTGATTTATGGAATTTTAAGTATTTTTCTAAAGTAATTATTATTATAGAAGGTCTTAGTCATGGTTAAGTTTTGGAGTACAAAACGATTAGAAATCATGGCACGGATAGTGTAGTTGCATGCTTTAACTAGTGTTTCAGCCATGATAGAGAAGGTCGAGTCATAGATGTATTCTAACTAGGAAAACCCAGGCCAAGTTGTGACATGACCCTAGGAATAATTTAATTATGTATTATTATGATTATTGGCTTTTAGAAGACCCAATTGTTTCCAAACTAGCCCGAACCCAACCCAACCCAACCCATGCCCTGGTAGTCGTATAGTGCGACCAACGACGTCCATGTAGATATGTAGATGTGTATATATATTGGTACTCCATTTTTAGTCTCGTGAATAATTTCTATAAATTGTATATTGAATATAATATATGTATTATTGCTATTTAAATTTATATTTTACTTGGAAATAGGATAACCTTCTCTTAGAATGATATTTTGGGATTTTTGGGGATTTATTTAGGCTATACATATATATACTTGTGCAAAAATATACTCATAATATGTAGACATAGTGCTTTATACATATTTTTCTCGATCTTGAATATTAGAGAAATAGAAATTAAATTTGTATTTCTTTTGATTTCGATCATTTTCTTCCTAATCGATCGTATGATCTTCAAAATGAATACTTTTACTTCAAGTACAGATACTAGACGTTTTCTATCATGATCGAGTGATTTGAACTTTTGAAACTTTCTTGAAAAATTCTTGTAGACAGAGTTTGAAAGAATATTCGATGACCTATGATGGCAAGGCAGCTGCGCGCTGTCGACACTTATTGAATTATCGAGACTGCGGGTTCACTGCAGCCAGCAACGCACTGGCGTGGCATGACCCCCCAAGTTGAAGTAATTTCAAGTAATACTAGATTATCGAATATTATAAAAACTATGCCTTGTTTGTCCTATTTCATCTTTGAGTTATTACGTCAATATTGGATAGAGTCGACAGATTATTTGATACCGTATCCTTACTTGAGTCGTGGAACCAAGAGTTGATTGCAGCCAGATATACACTGGCGTGGCATAAATTCGTGGTAATGTGACTTTGGATAGGCTTACGATTTTCGAATACCATAGAGGCTATGTCTTTTATTGGCATATGACTATTAATTTTTTTCTCGCAAAATCTTGCACTCTCACTCCAAAACTGATCTAATATCCCATTTCTTATCAACGTATTATAAATAAAGCTTGTAATTCTTCCCTTCTTATCTTTCTTTCTTATCTTCTATTCGTCGAGTCGTCATTTGGTTCCTCCTCAATTAAAACCTATTACTAGATTTAATTCCATATTCCACTAGATTCATAATCACACCTAGATTATATGATTCCATGATCATGCCTACATAATTGATCGTGTTAAAATGATTACGGTTTGGGTCATCAGTAACGACTTTTGATCGTAAGTAGACTATTTTGATTATATTCTGATTGATTCAATTCGCATACTTTCCAGATTTTGATTCGGTAATCGTGCCTAAATAAATTGGCTTAAATAGTTAATTGAGTTAATCGTGCTAAACGAATTTGAATTTTGATTGTTTCTAAATGACTTTGCTCGTGACTAGACTATTTTGACTATAGTCGTGCCTACATTTCAAAACCCTATTATTAATGCTTAGATTTTATTCTATTGTGATCATGACTATTTTGATCATGTTCATGCTCGTGCCAATTTTTTTTTCTTTTATAAATTTAGGCTTCGTCTAAATTTTGATCGTCCTTACGCAATTTTGGTTGTGACTAGGTCATTTTGAGTATAATTGATCGTGCCAAATCATATTTTCTTTTACCATTATTTCGATTCTATCTGCGAATACGCTCATCTAATTTTCTATCGTAACATTTTTCTTGATTATGTTCTTAGTAGTGCCTAGCCCTACCCTTTGAAATTTTGAGGAAGAAATTTCCTAAGGTGGGTAGTGCCTTCGAATGATGAATTGGTCCTTAAGGTTATTGTTAGTTTGTGTCAAGTTTTGAAGAACACTTTAGAGCATTTTAGGATTCAAGACCATAGCCTAAGCTTCCAACACCATGCCGTATATATTTATTTCTTCTATTATCACCCTAGCTGATCAATGTTCTTATTGAGGATTTTTTTCTCTTCTTTATTTTCTTTTCTTCTATTTTGATCAATATTTTCATATCATTTTCCTATCTTTTACTGAGTTACAAAGTCCTTCTATCCTAGTAGTCCTGAAATTCGAGGACGAATTTATTTCTAAGGTGGGTAGGTTTGTAACTCCTCTTTCCGAAATTTTCAAAAATTTTATTTTTTTATTTAAAGGGTAATTTTCGTCGATACTTGTGAATAATATTTTAAGATTTTTTTGATTACCAAAAACTAGATTTAAAATAAAATGTTTGAAAGTACTAACTTTTTGTAATAAAAATATTTTGTCCTCAATTATTATTATCGGCATCATAAAGATGATGTTGTTATATTTTGGACTCACAAAGCTATGGGCTCGAAAGTGATTTGAAGAGCATATTTATTTTGATCGATACAAAGAATTTTGTTAAATTATTTTTTGATATATTTTGAATGATTTTGCTAGTATTAAATAATATTAAATTTACTTGGATAATATTAGATATATTTTAAATTAATAGTATAACCCATTATTGGATTAAGATTATCATGTATATGATTTGAAGTAATAGATATTATCAAATATATATTTTAAATATTATTCATATGATTTCGATAGATCATTCATTTTAAAATAAGTCATTTGATGATGACAAATATTTTGTAGTAATTAATTATTTGATTTATTTTATGGTTTAAATTATTGTATATCATTGAATATAATTTTAAAGATATTGTAGCGATCACTTAATTTATTTAGATTTTAAACTAATTACTTGATGATATCAAATATGCACTTTAAATTATCTTGATAGGTAGTAAGTATTATTCAAATTATTTTGGTAATAAAAATTATTATTTTGAATTATCATGATGACTCATTGATTGATTAAATTTGGACTATCTAGTTTTAAAAATATTTATTATTATCATTGACTAATAAATGAATTATAGTTCATTTATAAATAAGATTTCTTTTATTTTAAACTAATGGTTATGATCATGATATGAATAAATTTCTAATTTATTATATAAACGCAACCAAGATTCGTTTCCTTTTTACTTTGTATTTAAAGTATAAATCCACATACCTTTTACCAAACTAATTAGTTTAGCTAGGTAACAAATCATATCCTTATCCTGGTTCCTTCATCCCAACTAACAGATCCCACCTCTCTAAATAAAATATATGTTATAGTCATCTATAGGAAAACTTATATATAAGGAAGCATCCCATGTATAGCTGCAGAATCAATCCCTCATCCCTCCATAGCCGAAGACCATCAACTCACTTCCTGCCTATTCCCGAACCCCCATCTCGCCGACCGCCAACCTTCCATAAGAAACATCACCATATCATCGTCATAAACATCACCACCATTGCAATCACAATTCCTACCGACATCACCATCACCATGTCTGTCCGTGTATCCATAACCACCAACAATAGTCATGTCTGGACCCGTGCGTCAATGTCATTTCCATCTTATTCCAATATTATAAACAACCATGCCATGCGGACGTGCGGCCAACACCAGAACCTCGCCACCAAACCATCACACGCAGCAAAGAAAATAAAAGCAAACCGTCGCCTTTCCGCGCTCCTTCGCACGACAACGCTGAAGTCGAGCATCGCCGGCTCTGCAATAAGAACTCCTCTCCGCCCTTCCTAGGAGTCGACTGACCCAAGCTCCCCACCGTTGAGCTCTGAGTCCACCGCTGCCTCGAGAATTAGCCAGAGCAGCGCCACCTAGTTTCCCTTTTCGGTTTTGTCGCGCCTTCACCGGCGAACGCATCTCCGTGCGCCGTCCCGGAGGTGGTCCCCTTCCCACTGCCTCCTCTCCCGGTGTCGCCTTCATCCAACGAAGCCATCGCGGTGGCCGAGGCCAGATCTGCCCTGGCTCTGACCCACTGTGGTGTGAGCCGCCGACGACCTTTTCCCTCCGCCACACCATGCATGCTGCTGCTGCCACCTCGATGGGACCACCATCGAGCTCTGCACCCGCATCTCGAGCCATCGTCGTGCGCAACGATCCACCGTCGTTCCCTTCTCCGTGTGCCACGCGCGCTGCTTCACCGTACCGCCAGGCCCGCGCTTTGACAGCCTCCGGTCAACTGTCTACCTCTCCTCCACGTCCGTTCTCGCTATAGGCGAGCCTCGCGCCGACAGATCAGGAGCGGGCGAGCTACATCGGGCTGACCCATACTCCGCCGAAGTGCTTTACAACCGGACAAGGATCGGTGAGCGTCTCCCGTGACCGTCGCTGTCGACCAGTAGGTGAGGTCCTTTCTCCTTCTCTCCCGTTCTAAATCCTCTTTTGAGTTTCTATGTTCCTCTCTTTATTTATCAAAGGTTCTACTTACTCAATTTTTTGCACGAAAAACGAAGAAGGATTAAATTGAGTGTTACTAGAGATTTATATTTTGGTAAGCGGATCAGTAATTGTAGTAACTAGTTAGTATATTTAGTTACTAAGTTCAATTATTTGTTAATTAATTAATGGATTAATATTTTGGTTAATTAGCATATTGTAATAAGGGAACCAGTGATTAGTTAGTCATTATTCATGGTTATAAATACTGCCTAAATTGTTATGTATTTAGAATTATTTCTATACCTTTAGTATTATTATACATGTAATGTATTCATTAAATAATTATATGTTAGGTAATTTCCTAGAAATATTATCATTTCCCGTCTAGTTAAAATTATTAAATATAATTTTCTATAGTATATTTGACTAATAGTGTTTAATATCAAAACGTATTTTCTAAAATAGCTATTATATATTTTCAAAATAAGTTTATGTATATATATTTCTAAACGACTAATTCAAAAGTATATTCCTCTAAATATATTTTTCTAATTAAATAATTACCTTTCTCTAAGTTAAGAAATCTCCCTTAAATCATTGGATTATCATTGATCGTAGCTAATCATATTTCTATCTCTTTTGTTGGCTTTGGACTTCTTCACATTGACCTTAGCCACGGGACTATAGTGAGTAGTTTGGTATTGTCGGTTTCACCAGCAAAGGACCACAGGCAAGTACACTTTCTGATTGTTTTCAATTCTGATAGTTTTTTAGTACATATCATACATATGCTCTCTTAATTGTTGACACGCTGGACACACGAGACGGTATCATGGACCTATACTTATTATATTCTCGTTTTATCATGTTTTCGTGTTTTCTGACTTGTTCGGGTCCATGTATACTAGTCGGAAGGGAAAATATCTTAGTAGACGTGTGAACTATCCTTTCTATCCTCCGTGTCTTTCATGGAGAATAGCAGTCGCATATTTCACGTACGGGGTGCCTGATATACCCCTTAGTCGTTCACACGTCGAAAGTAATATTTCAAAATACGTAGATAGTTGTCTCATTTATTTAATTTCTCATCACTTGCCATGTCACCATGTTTATATATTCTTTTCTAGTTGATATGCCATGTTCTATGATTCTTGCTTTCATTCTAGTATACCATGACACCAGTTTACTTCTAGTTTTCTTCCACATATGTTATTTTCATGTATTGTAAATCCTATTATGTTGCGAATAGCTTTTCGGTCTGTGTGCTTGTTCCATTCCTGACTGAAAATTAATATTTTTCAGGTTAGCTGTGGCTTCATTTAGCGTTGGGAGATATGAATGTACCTGCAGTCCAAAACCTAGAAGCTAGCTAGTTAGTTTAAATTTGTCGTAATAGAAGTTGTGAGATTTTGTACTTTCTTTTCAAATATAATTCTTATAAATGTCGTATTAATTTAGCAAATGTGAATGAGAAATAAAGATTATTATGAGCATTTATTTATTGCGGGCTTGACAGTGTACTACCGTCGACATTGCGGCGTAGCCTGGCTTGGACACGCACTCGTATCCCAAAAAACGGCTGTGGGTCGTGACAAGTTTTTGTGGTGGCCCATACAGGTCAGTTTTTACAAAAGATTGCAAACTCGTGGTAGTACCTATGTTAGTCGTACTACTGCGAGCCTGCGACTAGAAAATGCTCATTCATAATTAGGAATAATTTACTTTAGGAAAAAGGCTAGGACTAGGAGTCCCTATAATTTAATTTGACCGTTGGGTAGTTAAGGTTGCTGCATAGGTCTCAATGAATTCGAAACCCTATTATATTACTTTCATAGAAGGATACAGTATTGTATTTTGATACGATGGTATGACCTAAGGTGGGTAAATTTGTAAACCCACTTCCCGACTTTTTAAAAAAATTCTATTTATTTTATTTTAGTTTTAAGTATTTTCTAGTTAGAGAATAAGTTTTATTTCTATTTTATCATATCATTAAGATTATTTGATTATTATCAAGTGTTATATTTAGATTTAAATTATTACTATATTATTTAGAAGATATTGTATTTATAAAAAATGTGCAACTATAATTACTTGAATTATTCTTAACAATATTTTTAAAATTGATTTTATTTTAAAGATTATTTAAAATAATAGGATAAAATTTTATGATTGATTTAAAATAGGGTTGGATCAAATCCAATTTAATTCATGAAAGGATTTGTTTCGTCCTCCCCTATTTAATGTTTTCTATCTCCTATATATAGGTGACGCTTCCCTTTGTTTTCTCCCTAATCCCCAATTCCTAAACCTAACCCCTCTTCCCGAAATTTTGGATTATATATTTCTATTTATTGACTTTAAAAGGGATTTATGGAATTTTTAAGTATTTTTTAAAGTAATTATTATTATAGAAGGTCTTAGTCATGGTTATGTTTTGGAGTGCAAAACGATTAGAAATCATGGCACGGATAGTGTAGTTGTGTGCTTTAACTAGTGTTTTAGCCATGGTAGAGAAGGTCGAGTCATAAATGTATTCTAACTAGGAAAACCCAGGCCAAGTTGTGACATGACCCTAGGAATAATTTAATTATGTATTATTATGATTATTGGCTTTTAGAAGACCCAATTGTTTTCAAACTAGCCCAAACCCAACCCAACCCAACCCATGCCCTGGTAGTCGTATAGTGCGACCAACGACGTCCATGTAGATATGTAGATGTGTATATATATTGGTACTCCATTTTAGTCTCGTGAATAATTTCCATAAATTGTATATTGAATATAATATATGTATTATTGCTATTTAAATTTATATTTTACTTGGAAATAGGATAACCTTCTCTTAGAATGATATTTTGGATTTTTGGGGATTTATTTAGGCTATACATATATATACTTGTGTAAAAATATACTCATGATATGTAGACATAGTGCTTTATACATATTTTTCTCGATCTTAAATATTAGAGAAATAGAAATTAAATTTGTATTTCTTTTGTTTTCGATCATTTTCTTCCTAATCGATCGTATGATCTTCAAAATGAATACTTTTACTTCAAGTACAGATACTAGACGTTTTCTATCATGATCGAGTGGTTTGAACTTTTGAAACTTTCTTGAAAAATTCTTGTAGACGGAGTTTGAAAGAATATTCGATGACCTATGATGGCAAGGCAGCTGCGCGCTGTCGACACTTATTGAATTATCGAGACTGCGGGTTCACTGCAGCTAGCAACGCGTTGGCGTGGCATGACCCCCAAGTTGAAGTAATTTGAAGTAAGAGTAGATTATCGAATATTATAAAAACTGTCTTGTTTGTCCTATTTCATCTTTGAGTTATTACGTCAATATTGGATAGAGTCGACAGAGTATTTGATATCGTATCCTTACTTGAGTCGTGGAACCAAGAGTTGATTGCAGCCAGATATACACTGGCATGGCATAAATTTGTGGTAAAGTGACTTTGGATAGGCTTACGATTTTCGAATACCATAGAGGCTATATCTTTTATTGGCATATGACTATTGATTTTTTTCCTGCAAAATCTTGCACTCTCACTCCAAAACTGATCTAAGATCCCATTTCTTATCAACGTATTATAAATAAAGCTTGTAATTCTTCCCTTCTTATCGTTCTTTCTTATCTTCTATTCGTCGAGTCGTCATTTGGTTCCTCCTCAATTAAAACCTATTACTAGATTTAAATCCATATTCCACTAGATTCATAATCACACCTAGATTATATGATTCCATGATCATGCCTACATAATTGATCGTGTTAAAATGATTACGGTTTGGGTCATCAGTAACGACTTTTGATCGCAAGTAGACTATTTTGATTATATTCTGATTGAGTCAATTCGCATACTTTCCAGATTTTGATTCGGTAATCGTGCCTAAACAATTTGGCTTAAATAGTTAATTGAGTTAATCGTGCCAAACGAATTTGAATTTTGATTGTTTCTAAATGACTTTGCTCGTGACTAAACTATTTTGACTATAGTCGTGCCTACATTTCAAAACCCTATTATTAATGCTTAGATTTCATTCCATTGTGATTATGACTATTTTGATCATGTTCATGCTCGTGCTAATCTTTTTTCTTTTATAAATTTAGGCTTCGTCTAAATTTTGATCGTCCTTACGCAATTTTGGTTGTGACTAGGTCATTTTGAGTATAATTGATCGTGCCAAATCATATTTCTTTTACCATTATTTCGATTCTATCTGCGAATACGCTCATCTAATTTCTATGTAACATTTTTTTTATTATGTTCTTAGTAGTGCCTAGCCCTACCCTTTGAAATTTTGAGGAAGAAATTTTCTAAGGTGGGTAGAGCCTTCGAATGATGAATTGGTCCTTAAGGTTATTGTTAGTTTGTGTCAAGTTTTGAAGAACACTTTAGAGCATTTTAGAATTCAAGACCATAGCCTAAGCTTCCAACACCAAGCCGTATATATTTATTTCTTCTATTATCATCCTAGCTGATCAATGTTCTTATTGAGGATTTTTTTTCCCTTCTTTATTTTCTTTTCTTCTATTTTGATCAATATTTTTATATCATTTTCCTATCTTTTACTGAGTTACAAAGTCCTTCTATCCTAGTAGTCCTGAAATTCGAGGACGAATTTATTTCTAAGGTGGGTAGATTTGTAACTCCTCTTTCCGAAATTTTCAAAAATTTTATTTTTGTATTTAAAGGGTAATTTTCGTCGATACTTGTGAATAATATTTTAAGATTTTTTTGATTAACAAAAACTAGATTTAAAATAAAATGTTTGAAAGTACTAACTTCTTGTAATAAAAATATTTTGTCCTCAATTATTATTATCGGCATCATAAAGATGATGTTGTTATATTTTGGACTCACAAAGCTACGGGCTCGAAAGTGATTTGAAGAGCATATTTATTTTGATCGATACAAAGAATTTCGTTAAATTATTTTTCGATATATTTTGAATGATTTTGCTAGTATCAAATACTATTAAATTTACTTGGATAATATTAGATATATTTTAAATTATTAGTATAACCCATTATTGGATTAAGATTATCATGTATATGATTTGAAGTAATAGATATTATCAAATATATATTTTAAATATTATTCATATGATTTCGATAGATCATTCGTTTTAAAATAAGACATTTGATGATGACAAATATTTTGTAATAATTAATTATTTGATTTATTTTATGGTTTAAATTATTGTATATCATTGAATATAATTTTAAAGATATTGTAGCGATCACTTAATTTATTTAGATTTTAAACTAATTACTTGATGATATCAAATATGCACTTTAAATTATCTTGATAGGTAGTAAGTATTATTCAAATTATTTTGGTAATAAAAATTATTATTTTGAATTATCATGATGACTCATTGATTGATTAAATTTGGACTATCTAGTTTTAAAAATATTTATTATTATCATTGACTAATAAATGAATTATAGTTCATTTATAAATAAGATTTCTTTTATTTTAAACTAATGGTTATGATCATGATATGAATAAATTTCTAATTTATTATATAAACGCAACCAAGATTCGTTTCCTTTTTACTTTGTATTTAAAGTATAAATCCACATACCTTTTACCAAACTAATTAGTTTAGCTAGGTAACAAATCATATCCTTATCCTGGTTCCTTCATCCCAACTAAAAGATCCCACCTCTCAAAATAAAATATATGTTAGGGCTTGTTTGGTAAAATGGATTTTGTTTTGGATTTGGATTTGGAAATCCAAAATTCAAATCCAAATCCAATCATGGATTTCCACATCCAAATCCAAAGCAAAATCCAACTCCAACCAAACATAGAATTTGGTAAAGTTGACTTATGATTAACAATTATGATAATAAAAATACTATTTCATAAAATAATAATTAATTAATTAATTACTATTATTATAATTATAGTTATGATTAATAATTAAATTATTATTATAATTATAAAATTATTTATGATTAACAAATTTTTAATTAAGATTATAATGATGATTATATGCTAATAATAAATTATTAATTAAAATTTAAATAATATATTAATTATTAAATAATATATCATTAATACCGATGAAAATTATGATTAATATATTATTAATTAAGATCATAATAAAATAGTAACTAATAATTTATAATTAAGATTATAATTAAGACAAACAAATTATTAATTAATATTATAATAAAACTATGATTATATTAAAGTTTATAATAATTATGATTAATAAATTACTATAATTATGATTAATAAAGGTATAAATTATTAAATAAGATTGTTATAAAATATTAAAATAAAATTATAAATTACTAAATTATTAATCAAGATTATAATTATAATTAATAAATCTAATATTAATTAAGATTATAATTATGATAATATATTATTCAATTATTAATTAAGATTAATAAGACTAAGATTATAATGAAAGATTTTAAATTATAAATTAGTAAATATGATTATAATTGTGACTAAATATTAATAATAATATTAT
Source organism: Iris pallida (assembly GCA_029216955.1). Classification (NCBI taxonomy): domain Eukaryota; kingdom Viridiplantae; phylum Streptophyta; class Magnoliopsida; order Asparagales; family Iridaceae; genus Iris; species Iris pallida. Next base: position 17,294,924 of record JANAVB010029620.1, read on the forward strand.
TATAAATAGTAATTAATGAACTATTAATTAAGATTATAATCAGATAATAAATATTTATTATGATTATAATTGAATATTAATTAAGATTATAGTTGATTAGTAAATGATTATAATTGATTATAGTTATGATTAATTAAATTGTAAATTATTCATTAAGATTATTATAAAAAATTAAAATTATAAATTATAACTGTAAATTATTAATTTAGATTATAATATTATAAACTAATTATTAGATGATAACTAATATTAATTAAATTATTAATTATTAATTTAGATTATAATTATGATAACTAACTATTAGTTATAAAAAATTAACTTTTTAAAACAATATTAATGACTAATTTTAATTAATTATAAATTAAATATTTAATAATAATTGTAAAAAAAGTTATATATAAAACATAAAGAATATTAATTTATTTATTAATTATTTATTAATAATTATTAATTATTAATTATTAATTAGTTTAACTAAAATTTAATATAACAACGAAATTATTAAAAAATGACTTTTTTTCCTCCAAATCCAACTTTCCAAATTTGGATTTGGTTATACTTTCCATATCTAAATCCATCTCCAACCAAACATGGGATTCCATGAATTTAACTCCAAATCCACAAAATCCTAAAATCCACCTTCAAATACGATTTACCAACGGACCCTTATAGTTATCTATAGGAAAACTTGTACATAAGGAAGCATCCCAGTATAGCTGCAGAATCAATCCCTCATCCCTCCATAGCCGAAGAACTTCAACTCACTTCCTGCCTATTCCCGAACCCCCATCTCGCCGACCGCCAACCTTCCATAAGAAACATCACCATATCATCGTCGTAGACATTCACCACCATTGCAATCACAATTCCTACCGACTCACCATCACCATGTCCGTCCGTGTATCCATAACCCCAATAATAGTCATGTCTGGACCTGTGCGTCCATGTCATTTTTATCTTATTCCAATATTACAACAACCATGCCATGCGGACGTGCGGCCAACACCAGAACCCCGCCACCAAACCATCACACGCAGCAAAGAATAGAAAAGCAAACGTCGCCTTTCTGCGCTCCTTCGTATGACAACGCTGAAGCCGAGCATTGCCGGCTCTGCAACAGAACTCCTCTTCGCCCCTGGGAGTCGACTGACCCAAGCGCCCCACCGTTGAGCTCTGAGTCCACCGCTGCCACGAAGTTAGCGGGCCCCGCCACCTAGTTTCCCTTTTTGGTTTGGTCGTGCCTTCACCGGCGAACGCATCTCCGTGTGCCGTCCCGGAGGGGACCCCATCCCATTGCCCTCTCCCGGCGCCGCCTTCATCCACCGAAGCCAGCGCAGTGGCCGAAGCCAGATCTGTCCTGGCTCTGACCCACTGCGGTGTGAGGCGCTGACGACCTTTCCCCTCCGCCACACAAAGCACGCTGCCGCAGCCACCTCCACGGGACCACCATCGAGCTCTGCACCCGCATCTCGAGCCATCGCCGTGCTCAACGATCCGCCGTCGTTCCCTTCCCCGTGTGCCATGTGCGCTGCTTCACCGCGCCGCCCGGCCCAGCTCTGACAGCCTCCGGTCAACTGTCTACCTCTCCTTCACGTCCATTCTCGCTGCAGGCGAGCCTCACCGATAGATCCGGAGCGGGCGAGCTACATCGGCTGACCCATACTCCGCCGAGGCGCTCCACAACCGCACAAGGATCGGTGAGCGTCTGTCGTGACCGTCGCTGTCGACCAGTAGGTGAGGTCTTTCTCCTTCTCCCGTTCTAGATCCTCTTTTGAGTTTCTATGTTCCTCTCTTTATTTATCAAAGGTTCTACTTGCTCAATTGTTTGCACGAAAAACGAATTTTGGTAAGCGGATCAGTAATGTGTAGTATAGTTAGTATATTTAGTTACTAAGTTCAGCTATTTGTTCATTAATAATGGATTAATATTTTAGTTAATTAGCATATTGTAATAAGGGAACCAGTGATAGTTAGTCATTATTGGTTATAAATACTGCCTAATAGTTAGTATTTAGAATTATTTTCATACCTTTATTATTATATACATGTAATGTATTCATTAAATAATTAATGTTAGGTAATTTACTAGAAATATTATCATTTCCCGTCTAGTTAAAATTATAATTTTGACTTAATATATTTTCTATAGTATATTTGACTAATAGTGTTTAATATCAAAACGTATTTTCTAAAATAGCTATTATAGATTTTCAAAATAAGTTATGTATATATATTTATAAACGACTAATTCACAAGTATTATCCTCTAATATATTTTTCTAATTAAATAATTACCTTTCTCTAAGTTAAGAAATCTCCCTTAAATCATTGGATTATCATAGATCGTAGCTAATCGTATTTCTCTCTTTTGTTGGCTTTGGACTTCTTCACATTGACCTTAGCCAACAGGACAATAGTGAGTAGTTTGGTATTGTCGGTCTCACCAGCTAAGGACCTCAGGTCAAGTGCACTTTCTGATTGTTTTCAATTCTGAAGTTTTTCAGTACATATCATACATATGCTCTCTATTTGTTGACACGCGGACACAGAGCCGTATCATGGACCTATACTCATATATTCTCGTTTTATCATGTTTTCGTGTTTCATGACTTGTTCGGGTCCATGGATACTAGTCGGGAGGGGAAATATCTTAATAGACACGTGAACTACCCTTTCTATCCCCGTGTCTTTCGTGGAGAATAGCAGTCGCACATTT
>JANAVB010029620.1:17300138-17493851 GCA_029216955.1 Iris pallida
TACACATATATATAAGAACTGTTATATAAAGCAAAATTTCTTACTGAGTTATGCTTATAGGTAAATAAAAAATTAAAAATTAAAAAAAAAACTATATTCCTGAAGGAACAGTAGTCCCCGGAACCCAATATTATAGAAGAGAAAAAAAATCTCTTTTCGATTCGAATGGATACTCATTCGATTCGAACAATTCCTAATCCAATACTTTCCCACATACAAACCTTGATCGACTCTCCCTAGATAGGATTAAATCCAACTCGCAATTGGCTTAAACTCTGAGAGAATCCGAACCTAGTTAGAAGTATATTTTGAAATATATATTCTGACTGAAGGAAGCAAACCCTATATAAATTCCCTCTCGATACCCCACGTCCTCGAAGCCCAGCTCATCCCCGACGTCACCCAGCACCAAGCGACCACCTTTGACCGCCTGCGCAGTCCCCGACCACCACACCGTCGACAAGGCCGCCCAGACCGACAGCAACCGGACACCCCCCTGTTCCAGCCAAACTCACGGTATCTAACTTTGCCCCATCCTTCTGTGATTTTGTTCGATCGGTTCTCGATCTAGGAAGTTTTACAGGAAGCCCATATAACCCTCTTCGAATCCCTTTAAAGGGATTTGGATATAACCCTCTACATTAACGTAGAACTCGATGCGAAGTCTGCCAAAAATTGCTCAAAAAAACGGAGTATTATGCTGTCCAACCTTAAATTGGAAGCCAAATTTGAAATACACATTAGGGTTTTCGAAAAACTAATTTAACACAGTCGTAGACAACCTATACGTGAGTAAAACCATTCTTGTAGAGTTAATCTTCATCCAGTATACAGTAAGTTATTTTCAATTGAAAATAAAAAAAATCTGTTTCAAAAACTGTAAATTTTAGAAAACTTGACCGTTACGGCGTGCGCCCCGACAAACCGGGCGATGTGGTCGCAACCCATAAGCATCGAAAGATGCGTATGGATGTTGTCGACGTGTGGGAACTAACTGAACTCGATTTTGTTGCCTGTGCGTGACGAAATCAGTATGTAACCGTCAAGATACCCCCGTATCGACCTTTTGCAAACAAAGCCATAACTTCGTGTACGTTCGTCGTATCAAGAAGAAACTTGCATCAGCAGGACCGTATCGAAATTTTGGTCCTGTATGCCAAGTTTGGTTCGATTCTGAGAAGGTCAACTGGAAAGCCTATTTGGCAGGCCCGCGACCCGATCCAACGGGCAATTTTGTACACGGCTCATCGAAATCTAAACTGGATATATCGTTGAGTTCGTCTCATCAAACCGGACCCGTAGAAATATAGTTTGACGACTTTAGAGACCATAGATACTGGCACGCATTTCGGTACAAAACGGGTCCAACGGAGACATCATTTTGACCCAAAATTATAATTTTGCCCATATGTCCAGAATTGGACTTTTGGACAGGCATTTCTGGGATATATCTTTCACACCAGGAACATTCTTGATGTTTGTTTCAACATTCAGAGCCGTTCGTGGATTGTCTTTCTTTTGCTGATGCTTGTGACTGTTGGACTTGCCATTCTCGTACCACAAGCAAACTTGCCACCTTACTCTGTGATTTACTTATTCTTATTTTCAGTTATTTATATTAAGCATTTCTTATCTATTTTTAGTATTATATCACTGTGCTTCCAATTCACACTTGGGTGCGAGCGACAACATCGGTCGTTTTACTACTTTTGGTTTTATTCTCTTGCATTGACTTAGCCTAGTGACCACCCAGTTATGATAAGATATTGGTATACCTCATACAAAATTGACACAAGATCATCACGAGTTGTGAGTCACATGTAGGATACGTACTCGCGTAGTCGGCTAGCCATCGATACGTATGAGGCATGTGACGGTTAGGAGTAACTGCTAATAGAATTGCATGCTCGTAGACTTTGGAAGTTACTAGAGGTTCCTATAAGTCATGGATGTAACGCTACTAGGCATTGGGTAGGGAAAACAGTTCCTTAACGTATGGGCCACGTATGCACTTTCATATTCCTGATCCTGCTGGCCTCAAACATTCGATGAATGTTACGCTTTGAGGTCCCTGGTATCCTGGTGGGACCATACTTGAGTTTCATGCAGCCAGAGTACCCATGCGTTGTAGCTTTGTTCTTAACTGCTTTATTACTATAGAACTGGTTGGCACCCTATTGCATATATTCCTTTCTTTTCTATTATATATCACAGTTTATATGGCATGGTGTTTTCTTGTATCTTGTTACGTCTCTCTGTGGACCTGGTTATCTCTCCAGGGTTAGAAGATTTCCCGCAGGAATACGACACGACACTTGATCCTTCATACATCGATGACGAGGCATCTCCTGCTGATTTCTAGTTTATTTATTCATTGAGACATTTAGTGGACATTTTTATATCTCTTTTATTTCTATTTTGCGAAGGTTGGACTCCGATCATTGAGACTATTTTTCATAGCTGTTTGGAGTGGGTATGTCCACCCGGCTATCATTTTGATACACTCATTTATTATTTGGACTCTATTATCATCTGTGTTGAGCTGTGATGAGATTAGATGATTATATTCTAGACTGTGATTATTTTATATTTACAGCTTATGTACGTATACGAGGATTCCATATATTGGAGTATTCTTCGTATATGTGCAGCTGGCATGACTACAAACCTGGTCTTAAGTATTTTGGAACTGGAGCGTTACATGTTTTTAAATGTTTGCTGACATTTTTCATTCCAGATGAAAGAGACTCCTTTCTTCATTAATTGTGTGAAAGGTCGACATCGTCCGGACAGATTTGAAATGAACCTTCGGATGTAAGCCAATTTGTCTTGTAAATCGCAAAGTTTTTTTAATATTCTTCGGGAGCTCCACTTCTAGGATAGCTTTAACTTTGTTAGGGTCAATATATGTTCCCTTTGAAGTTATGACAAATCCAAGAAATTTGCCGCTGGAGAATCCTAAGAATGACTTTGTGGAATTCATCTTGAGTTGATGTTCACGCATCAATTCGAACACCGTTCCCAAGTCATGAAGGTGATCGCCCTTTGAATTATTTTTAACTGCAATGTCGTCAATGTCGCATTCCATTATTTTCACAAATGTTCATAAAAAATTGTACTCATGTTGCGTTGGTATGTAGCTCCAGAATTCTTTAAACCAAAGGGCATCACCATATAGCAGTGTACCACCAACGGTGTTCGCAATGATGTGTGCTTCTTATCAGCTGGAAACATTTAATTTGATTGTAACCGGAGAAGCCATCCATGAATGACATACGTTCAAAGCCGCAAGTGTTATCAATCATAATATCTGTGATTGGAAGTGGAAACTCGTCCTTTGGACAAGCTTGATTAAGGTCCCGATAATCGATGCATACCCTAATCTTTCCATTTTTCTTCATGACTGGAACGATGTTAGCAACCCAGTCAGGAGGTTGTTCTTCTCGAATGAAGCCACTTTCAATGAGTTTCTTTACGTCAGTTACAATAGCCTCTATCATATCTTGACAGAATCGTCGATGTTTTTGCTTAAAAGGTTTGGCATTGGGAAGTACATTAAGACGATGCATTTCTTTCTGTGTATTAAGCCCAGGCATGTATTCATAACTCCAAGCAAACACATCTATATATTCTTTGATAAGTTCAAGGAGTGAATTTTTATCTTCATCGGATAAACTTTTGCTAATGAATATCGGTTTAGGCGATTCTAAATCACCTATGTTAACTTGAACAACTTCATCTTTAGTAGGAGGTTCCCGTTGTTCAAATCTCATTTCCCATTGAGTATCAAGTTGTTGAGCCCAAGGTTCGACTACAATAGGTTCCATAGAAAGGTGATCTTCCTCTGTTTGATCACCATATATAATATATGCTAAGAAGACTTCTTTAAATACTGCCCTAATACTATAATCTGAATCCCAGAGTAAGGAATCGAAAGAATAAGAACATATATCACCATCTTCATCATCTGAGACTTCTGGTGTAGTTGGAGGAGTTACATATCCCAATCCAGATCGAGTACGGTGATAGTAGTCTTATGGTTTTCCTTTCGGAGTCGGGATACGCAATGGTAAGTGGTAGCCTTCGCCAAAGTTAAGACCTTGCTGGCTATTTAAGTCATAGCCCATTCTTTGAATAATATTCCTTGCTTGAGGAGTATATCAATATAATTGCATCCTACTGAAATATACTTCAGGCTCGTCAACCAAAGCTTCTTTATGAACCTCGACTCGGCCAAATATAATCGGCGTTTCACCAATTGATCTAGCCAGCATTTCAAAATAAGAATCTTCATATGATGGACATGGAGTACTATCTTTTGAAGAAATAGACACAGGTAGTGACAGTTTGTATCCGTGATAAGGGAGCACAAAGAGTCGACAGTTCTTAGACTATTTATAGGAACATTAAAGTAATCAAAAGCGGAACCTCTTTCATTAGGTATGTACATAATTTCTTCTTCCGGGAAAACATCCTCAAGAAGTTTGACACATGGAGGTTTATTTACAACACTTACTTCTGCAGTAATGGCAACATGAGTTAGGTCAATCAGAAAGGGCTCTTTCGGATGAACTAGACACTTGCTTCGACGAAGTTCAACTACAAACGGTTCCTCCTTCTTTGACCTGAGATCAATTACTAGAGGTTCTTCTGTTTTGGTATTTGCTTTGCTCATAAGTGAGTCAACAATAAAAGGTGCACTACCCCCTGACTGGGCCTCTTATGACGCTCTAGCAGTCTTTTTCCATATAGGACCCTTCAAGTAGATTGCGAAAGGTTCTTCGACTGGTTCATTCCACATAGGACCTTTCAAGTATATGTCTAGAGGTTCTTCTACCGTCTGATCAGTAGATGCTTCTTCTATTTTGTCCTTAGCCTCAACTTCTTTATCTATAACCAGATGTGATGGTTCATCATCAGAGGATCTCTGATCACGAGGTTTGTACAACCTTGCATCGGAGAAATTAATCTCGACCCCCTTGAAAGGATCAATATCAAAAATTTTTGTACATACTACTCCTTTTTTGTTCACATATTTGAAGCACTGATGAAGAGTAGATGGTACCAAATGGTTGTCATGTATTCATGGCCATCCTAGCAAAACATTGTAGGAGACATTGGCATCAATCACATAACATGTGACTTCAATCCGGACATTCCCGATCTGACATTTGAGACGGATTTTCCCTAGAGGATGACTTCGTCCACATTGAAACCGTTAATGGTAGTAGAAGTAGGTGACAACTTGTGCATTGGGATTCTCAACACCTTGAGTAAACTTCTGGGAATCACACTGACAAATGTAACCACCACTTTTCAAAAATGAGGATAATTTTGAAATTTTGTAAAATTTATTATTAAATAATAGGATTTAAATTATGTTAATGATCTATGGTAATTTTTAATTATTTTTATACTATTTAAATTACTGTTTTATGATTTTGTCATTTGCTAGTGAAACCTTAGAACAACTTAGCCTAAAGACTAACCATGACCATGGAGACCTAGCTAATATAATTAGATTAGTAAATAGACTCTAGTCTGGCTAGGAATCACTTAGAACCTAATTAAAGAATAGAAACAAGGTGCTAGTTTGGGCCTTTAGCAAAGGGGGCTTGATTTGACAACTTAGAAATGCCTTTAGGCTATTGTGACTTGACCAAACCCTAGCCTGAAATAACGTGAAGGCAACTCTAGAGGGGGTGAATAGAGTTTGTGTCGATAATCATCAAATAAAAATTAACTCTATATCACCTCCACAAAACAACCATCAAGATAGTAAAAAATCAGAGAGAAATACGAAAGTAAATAAGATCAGAAGAGCATTCACAGACATAATAGTTTTAACCTAGTTTCTCTCGTGGAGGACTAGTTCAGGCCTAAGAACTCTAGCTCAGGATTGAAATCCACTATTTGTTAAATAATGCACAACCACGTGCCTTTACTCAGAAGAGCACGCCAACTTCTTACAGATTCGCAGGTGGCAAAACATGAAATTGTTCAAGTGACTTTTCTTTCAACTCTTGCACAAAAACTTCTAGCTACATCGCACTTGAGCACCTTGGGGCTTAGGAAGTTTTGTGGCTAGTAGATTGGAAAAGTAAGGCTTAAGTAGTATAAGGCTTAGATGATTGAGAGTAAGAGATATAAAGATGATATGAAATAAGAGAAATCAAGCCTTATTTATACTACTCTAGTGAGGCAGAGTTCGGCCCAAATTCGGCCCCAAGAATTCAAATTTTTGAACGTTGGACAGCTTGTACCAAGCAGGCCCTAAAAATTAGGGTGCTAAAATCAGGAGAGGGAGTTCGGCCCGAACTCTGTGTGGGGGCAGAGTTCGTCCCGAACTATGTCTCCTGGGTGGCAGAATGGCCTTTGGACTTTATTTGGCATGCTGGAGCTTGGGCTTGGTTCAGAAATTGGTCTATTTGTATGGTAGAGCTTGGAGAGATATGTCTAGTGGTTGAGATGACACAGTGTGACTCAACTTACACATTCTGTCACGACCCGTACCCTGATTAGGGGCACGAGTATGTGGTTACGTCCAGCCTACGCCGTAGAATCGGCGGTAGAATGTTGTATAGGTCGTCTATAAAAACTACAACTAGATAAAATATAAGGCTACCTGTCATCTCCGTACGGAGGTATAATATGGCATAACTCAATCACAAGGAAAACTACGATAGATAGCACGAAATGGAAATATGATAGAAGGAAAAACTGAAAAAGAGTTCAAGATCCAACACAAGCCCAGAGATATAAACAAATCACAGAATCTCAAAATATAATATAAAATACTACAGTCTGAAATCACTAGCTGGATCGTAGTCCAGGTAACCTAACTAAGCTATACTAGTCCAGGTATGCAAAGTCTAGTGGCTCAACTACCAGGTCACATTCCTGGCCTAAGTCTCCATCTGCCCTGATCCCATAGTAGGTCGCGCAGTCTGCCTTAGAATCATCTGTAATATATCAACGGTATCCTGTCAGGAAAATAAGCAAGTACAAACACTAACAGCAGTTCCATATGAATTGACAAATTCTATAAGAGACAGTATAATTAAATACAAGATAAAATCAACAGAAAATATATAACAGGATGTGAGTACTGGATATGACGACAATTGATAAGATGACTTGGGAGCTATTCCGGAAGCCAAGTTACAACTCGTAAACCAAATAAGGAGCGGGGTTGTAACCCTTCTTCTGAACAGAACTTAGCCTCCAATCAAGATTTAGCATAAGATCATGTAGAACATTTGAGTGAATATCATAACATGGTGAGAAAAATACTGAATGTAGAACTGAGTAGGATATATGATGTAATAAAATAAATATAAAATATGCCTTAAATTATTAGAGCGTTATGTGATCGGCTTGGGAAAGTACAGGACAAGCTATCCACTTGGCCCGACAATCACATAAAATCACTGGAAAGGGTCATACCGGCCAACCTGGATAACGAGCACAAGGAATAAGATCTCGCTACACCCTACGTGAGGTGAGAGTGGCGCGAGCACAAGAATATAGTGACAGGACGTAATTGATCACATAGCCCCTAATAATTCCCCATCCCCGAGTAGTATAATGGATCCGGACACGACACGTCATGACCCGAGATTCCCTAAAAGGGTAGCTACTCCCTCTCAGGAATCTGTGTCTACAAAAGTATAGGAAATAAGACAGGAAATGTACCAATATACAAAAAAAATCCAGGAACAACATCTCATGTCATGATCCAACGTATACTAGTCCGTGAACCATCGTGTCGAGAAATTAAGTAAGACACTACAACTGAATCGGATATAGCAGATATAAAGATAATAAAAACTATCAATGAATGTACTCACCTGTGGTCCTGAGCTGATAAGGTGAACAGATGCTCAGAGTAATCACTGACCTAAAGATGAGATACTATAAGTCAAAACAGGATTTAATAACGAAAGAAAAACTAATTAAGTCATGATATACAAGTCTAAGTCAAACTAGGTCAAACTAGTTCATACTGGGCCAAACTAGGTCATACTAGGTCAAAGGAAGTCAATCCAAGTCAAACTGGGTCAAACTGGGTCAAAGGTTGACTTATAATTGACTTTTGGTCAACTGGTCATCCCTGGTCAACTCTAGGTCAACCCTAGGTCAAACTAGGCTAATGTTGACCAACTGTTGACTTTCAATCAACTGGTCAACTCTAGTTTGGTTTCGGGTCAATTCTAGTCCCTTTTAGGCTAAGTTTGACTTTCGGTTGACTTTCGTTGACTTTTGGTCAAAATGGTCAACCGAGGTCAAAACTAGTCTAAGAGCACTAATCCTAACCATTACCATCCAAGACAATCAATTTCTAACCATATCCTAACACCTTAGACTCATACCTTAGCTTCTAGGTAATTACCTTAACCTTACCTATTACCCTTCACAAAGTATTCCCAGTACCTTGCCCCGATACAAAGGCAACCCTTCCTATCCTTGGTAGACTGACCTAGGCTTCTTAGGGTAGCTAGACACTAACCTATCTAGATATTACCAACCCAGAAATCTAGGTATCTGGCCTATCCAGTCCATCTCATCCCCATGTTGGTCACTCTCAAAATTACCTTAAGGTATCATGAGACACCCTATGATATCTTGAGATACCACTCTCCTAACACTATCCAACCATACTAGCTCTATTAGGATACTAACTTATCTAGTACACTCACTAAACACACCCCACTAGGTCCACAACTCTAAAATCTAACATCTCATATCCTAACTTATACTAACATATAAGCTAACATCTACTAACAATCCTAACTAACAAATATCTAACAACTTGGTAGCAAACTCTATCTAACAAGGGCTAACTAATATAGGAAAATGGCTAAATGGAAGGGGGCTAATTTCTAAAGGAAAAGGGAATTAAATGGATTAAAACTAAAGGCTAAAAAGCTCAAAAAGCTGTCAATAAGTTGTTGCTTATTGCAACTGCTTATGCTGCGAATTATGCTTATTGCTTGCTGAAACTGCTGCTGCTGCTTGCAGAAGCTGTTGCTGCTGCTTATGCTGCTTTTGCTTATTGCTTATCAATCTCTTATATATATATATATATATATATATATATATATTTATATATATATATATATATATATATATATATATATATATATATATATATATATATATATATATATATATATATATATTATATAAGAGATTGATATCAATCTCTTTTATATATATATATATATATATATATATATATATATATATATATATATATATATATATATATATATATATATATATGTATATATATATATAAAATATATATATATATATATATATATATATATATATATAATATATATATATACACTCAATAATATAAATACTTGTATATATATTATGATACATTATGATACATGGGAAAAAATGTAAAGACAAGCAATAACACATCTCTAACATATAAAAATCTAATATTAGAACATGTATTAAATTATTTAAACACAAGTGTCCAATATTGGGGGTTTTCTATATAGACACAAAGCACAACAAGGACACTCCTAATAACTCCAAATGGATACGAAATGGACACAAATGGACACACAACCATGGGGGTCATTCCTATGGGTTCAAAATAATCTTATATGCATGTAGGATTGAAATAGAGGGTAGATTTTACCTTCCGGGAGGTAAAATCCAAGGGAACTCATTCCGATACGACATCGACACGAAGGGATATCCAAATGGACACAAACCAAAGCCAAAATTTCCCAAACTTGGCTAGCACCCTCTCTTCATGGAGTAGAGAAGAAATAAGCAGATTTGTTGGAAGAATGGATTAATTTGGAGATAAAATCAATGGAGGTTCCTCTCAAATTTGGGAAAGAACAAAGGAGAGAGAAATATTTATGGATAAAACCAAACGAGAATGACTCATTCCTATCCCTTTGTGGCCGGCCAAGAATGGCAAGGTGTCCCCTTGTTGAAAAGTCTAAAATACCCTCCATGACTCCTATTGGTTTAATTTAAATTAGGTTTTAGTTTGAGGCTAATTTAGTCTAGTTTGAGTCTCTAATTAATCCAACCTAATCATGAATATTTAGTCTAACTATACTAACTTAAATATTGTCATGTGGGCCATGTCTAACTAATTAGTGGGTCCCACTAGAGTCAAAGCTATCTCGGGTCCCCGATACAAGTCGGATTGAGTTGAAATTCGAACCCGACTCAACTAACCCCAAAACAATATCATAAATAATAAAATAAATCCAAAAATATTCTAAAATGAAAATGACCAAAATACCCTATTCTTGAACCTTAGTATGTCTTTGGAGATATTTTGATACACCCCTCGTATGTTTTGATACGTTGTGATTACCTATACTGTTATATGGTTAGTATAACTAGATGAGACCCTAGACTGACATTACATGCCATAATCCCATAGGTTACTCTTTTAAATTATATGATTTAGATGAGTTTCTTAGACTATGATTGTTGGGGAAGTGACCTTAAGAGGAGTACGGCCACATTAAATTTTGAGAACGAAATTATTCTAAGGAGGGTAGACTTGTAACCACCACTTTTCAAAAATGAGAGTAATTTTGAACTTTTGTAAAATTTATCGTTAAATAATAGGATTTAAGTCATGTTAATGATTTATGATGATTTTTAATTATTTTAATAGTATTTAATTTAGTGTATTGTGATTTTGTCGTTTGCTAGTGAAACCTTAGAACAACTTAGCCTAGAGACTAACCATAACCATGGAGACCTAGCTAATATAATTATATTAGTAAATAGACTCTAATCTAGATAGGAATCACTTAGAACCTAATTAAAAAATAGAAACAAGGTGCTAGTTTGGGCCTTTAGCAAAGGGGGCTTGATTTGACAACTTAGAAAGGCCTTTAGGCTATTGTGACTTGACCAAACCATAGCCCACACCCTCATGGCCAGCCATAGCAGCCTAGAACAGCCCCTCATGCTATTAAAAGCATCATGAGCCCCCTTCTTTCTTACTTTCATTGAAACCCTAACCCTAGTTTTGGTATTCTTCCCCAAATTCCTCCATCTCTCAAATTAACTCCAAATTCACCCAAACTAATTGCAATCTATTTCTCTTGAAGAAAGGAAGCCTCTATTGGCTAGCTAGGAGGGATTTGGAGAAATTTGGCCATTGGAGCTTGGTGGAAGATCTATTCTAGGATTTGTATTGGGATTCCAACTCCTAATTAGTAAGAACATTTAAACCTCTTCTAATTTTTGTTTTCTTTTCATAGATGCATTCATTTAGGGTTTCCCTAGCATTAGGCTATGTTTGGTTTGAATTCGAACTCATTTGAGGTGCGTATTGCTAGAGTATCGGAACGTATCTCAAGTGTTCGATGAAATGCCCTATAGGATGTTTTGATCACCAAATTTTGATGTAATTACATTTTTGGGGAGCTAATATACTGTGGATTGCATTTGTGTTTGACTGAGTTGGAATTGAGGTGGTTTGATAGTGTTTTATGGATACGGGTACACGCAGCCAAGGAATACACTGGCTACAGTAGCTCCCCTGCTACTGGGGGCCCTGTCCTCACTCTACGCACCATGTTTTCTCATCCTAGCCACGTTTCTGGGTTAGGCAATGACTGACAGTGGGCCTGGGACTTGTGGCTTCAAACCATAACAAGCTCGAGCTGTGGCATTAGCCACATATTTCTCTTTGTGTAGTCGGGTATACACTGCTGCACACATTCTCTGTTACACTTTATATTGCACACACATATTTGACACTTGTACAATTGCATCACTCCTTGACACTTGATTCACAGACACTTATATACTTGCTTTGCTTCGACACCACTTGACACTCAATCGACATTTGACACTGCTACATTGTTCATTCACACACACTTCACTTTGTACTGATCACTTGCACACTTTGTATTACTCATTTGACACAGCTGCACTCTTCCTTACATGCTACAGCACACTTGCTTCACTGCTACATTCACTCTTTGATACATTACACCCTTTACTTTGTCTGTACACTTTATTAGCATGCTGCACCTTGCCCATCCTATTGTTCATTGCACAGTTGACACCTTGTCCTGCATCCTTGAAGGTGCATTTAAACATTTGATGATGCCCTGTCCATACTCATTATTTTGTCCCAATTTTAGTGTTTCAGTCTTCCTTTATGTTATATTCAGTCTTGGTTCTTTAGTATCAGTTCATGAGGATCTCATCACTTAGTTATATGATTCAGTATCCATCATCTTAAGCTTCATTCCATCTCAAAGTGGTTGATTGTTCAGTCCAGTTGAATAATTTGACCAGTCCAATTGCTATAATATTCAGATAATGATGTACCAGTCTCTCTTTAGTCAATATCAGCCAAATCCAGATAATATTATGTCTTATATACTGTCATTAGCATATCTGCATACCTTGGTTCATTGTATGATACAGTGTCCTGCACTGATACATCTGCAAATACCCTCGATTTTACTGCATGTTAGCCACTGTAACTCATTTGTCCTGCATCAGGACATGTCCCAGACTTCACTTAGCCACTATACTACATGCAAGTGCATTCCCAGTATGCACATCCCTTATGTTCTGTATATTGCATTTTTTGTACTTAGCCCTGCATACATTACAAGACATTGCACCTTCTCATTGCGTTCGCTTCATATTTGTATTTCACTTCCAAATCCTTGTATTCACCACTGCATTGCTCTATCAAAACATATCCTTGAGTTCACTACATAACAAGTGATCACTACCACTCATCAGGAACTAACCAACCACTACAACATACTCATATTACACTACTACCTTCCCCTTTTGTTTAGACATTACCTACTTCCTTGGTCTATACCACATGTCTATCCCCTTTCATTTTGACATCTACCAATCCTAAATACCATTTATGAATTAAACACTTAAAATTGTCTTGCCCTCACATGTGACTTTACTGTACACAGAGCCATCCTCATTTAGCATTCTCTGATACATATCATGTATTAGAACAGTTCTTGTTCTGCATTTAGGATACATTAAGTATACATAACTCATTACACACACATCCATTCACTACTTCTTTCACACATTACCTTGTATTCACATATCTTGTCACTACATTTCCTTTTTTCATATGTTCTGTACTGCCCAAGTAGTTTAAGTTCAGACCTTGAGCACTCCCAGGTTCTAGCTATTTGTCACGACCCGTTACCCAAATTGTTGGGCCGGGCCGAGTCATGTCCAGCCTGCGTTTGGGATAAAATGCAGTAAGCTGTTCTAGAGATAACAAGATAAGACTAAATGTGCTAACAGTTCTATAAGTGAATAAAAGTCATAAATGCTCCAAACACAAAAGTCGTCTCATATAGTAAAATGTCCAAGTACAAGTCTGAAATGTAAAACTGGATACATGTCCAGTTATAAAACACGTAGTCTAATACATGACTACACTAAGTATCTCAAACAGCTAAGCAAACTAGACGAGTCTCCCCGCAGGAACATCCTCGTAAAGCAAAGCCGGGTCCTCGACAGTAACTCCATAATATGTGTCGCAGAGTAACTCCTCCTCAGTAAGGACACCTACAACGTTATCCTGTCAGGACGGGAGCAAGTACTGATTCTAGCAAACTAAATATACGAAGCATGAACAAGAATGTAATAAACTAGAATCATGGCATATCATAGTTTAATTGGTTATTTTTAGAAATAATAACATGTAGTTTAAAAGTTTAAAACCGTAGCATGTACGTGAATCGGTCAATAGGTGTACAGGATGTACAATGGTACATATCAAGTTTTTCTGGTGTGCACATACGTGCACGAACGGCATCGGTATATATCCATACACAAACGCGAGATCAGAACATACGGCAAGGTCACATATAGAATGTCACTGAGCGCGGTAAATACATACGGAGAAGGAGGTCATGTTCACGTACAATACTAACAGTTTCCCCTTAACCCGTTATTTAAACATGTGAGAGATATGAGATACTATCTAAACATGGTAGAGACTAAAAGTAATACAACATGTAAAGTTCTAACTTGCTACCCCAAGGATCAGTATTTAACATGGTTGGTAAATCACAGTTTATTGTTATAGCAGTATGTAAAGTTTGTAGAAAGTACTTGCCTCTAGCAAAGCAAAGCAAAGCAAGCTACGATAAAAGTGCTATAGATGTCTGGTAACTCGTCACTGTAGAAATAAATGCATAAACTTAGTTTTTACACTAAGCTAAAACACTAAGACACTAATTTGTGAAACACGACTTGTGACTGGACACCTAGCCAAAATGATGACTTTGGCATAGGAGACCAATGTGGGGTGACATACTACTTTAACTAACTTTCCAGGGTCTTTACACTAGTGAGGGGTGAGGTTTAATACGGCTAAAACTCAAAATAACACAAAAAGTTACAAGTCGTAATTAATCAATAAATAAATCAAATGATCATTGTATTTTAACAATTTTTGAGATAGACAAAAAGCTTAATTTCACATAAAATAAATTACCAAAAAGATCCTTGTTAATTATAGAAATTTATTATAATTTTTCTGGAATTTATTAACCAGTACAAGTAATTTATAAAAATCAGTTTTCCTAAGTATACAGATAATGAGTTTTGGTTTCATATGCCAAACTAGTGGCAAAACTGTAAATCAAATACTATAAAAACTATACTAAATTAGCTAAATTAACATAGTATCTAAATACTATTTTTCAAGAATTTTAACAGTACTTTAAGTATTTTTAGAAATCCAAAAACAACATTGCACACAATTGAAATTAAATAATTAATTATCTGCGTATTTTGTCCATGTATATAATTTGAACCAAAGTTCAAATACAGGATCCAAGGCCATGAATCAAGTCCAATGTGACTTGTACAGGTCTTGAATGTGTGAAAACACATTTGGGCCCAAAAATCCATACTAGGCTTGGACACCAAATGGTTGCAGTAATTTAAATATACTAAAATACAAATTGATAAAAGTGCAAATTAAATATTAATATTTTAATAAGGTAAAATTATACATAGTGGATATATACATACATATGCTAAAAATACATACATATATATATATATATATATATATATATATATATATATATATATATATATATATATATATATATAAATAAAAAATAAAAAAAAATAAGAAAAATACTTAATTATAGAGTATATATATATATATATATACAAATATTGTATACATATATATAATAGTATATATATATAATAATATATATATATATATGAAAATATATACATTACATATATGTATATAAATACAAATATATATATATAAATTTACTAAATATAAAAATATAATTATATGTAAAAATACTGCCTATATACAGTATATACATATATGTATACAAATACATACATACATACATATATATATATATATATATATATATATATATATATATATATATATATATATATATAATATATATATATATATATATATATATATATATATAATATATATATATATATATATATATATATATAATAATAATAATAATAATATATATATAAAAACAAAAGAAAAAGAAAAAGAAAAAGAAATAACATAACACAGCAAGGGGGGCTCGAACTCGGGCTGGGGAAGGGGCGCGCTTATTACTGCAGCCGCTAGCCAGAGGGCCAACTTGGCCTGATTGTTAGAATTAGACTTAGGTTAGTTTTATTTAGATTTTTTAATTAATTATACATAAAAAAAAATCCTGTGTCCTGACAGTTAGGGACAAAGGAGTCCATGTGTCAGGTTTATTTATGACACGCACGACACGTGTTTGCCTTGTCCGCACTTACCCTTAGAGTTGTCGTGTGTAGGCGAGTCCTATGCGTGAGAACGAGACACAACAGGACACGGGGGGGGGGGGGAGGGGGGTAGATGACACGTACGTGTCCAAGTCGAGCAGTTTTCGAGGCGGCGACTGGGCGGGGGAGGCGTCGGGACGGTGGCGCTCCGGTGGCGCTGGGGTCGTCTCGTCGAGGCGAAGCGAATGGTGGTGGTGGCGATCGACGACGACGGTCGGTGAGGCAGTGGTAGGGTGTCGTCGGAACTAGGGTTTAGGGCTTAGGGTTTGGGTAAGAACGGCTGTGGTCGGCGGTGATGGGTCGGTGAGAGTGGTGGCTGGGCTGAGGGGAGTGAGGGGGTTTAAATAGAGTGGTTGAGTCGGTCGGGGCAGCCGAAAATGGCGGGAGAAAGGTGGGCGGTGGTCGTCGGGCAGTCGGGGCAGGGAGTGGGTGAGAGGAGAGAGAGTGTGGTCGTGGAGGGGGGGGGTTTGGGTAGGTTAGCAATTAGGCCCCCTTAGTTTTAGGAAATTGCACACAGGCCCTAGCGGTTGGAAAATGCAAATAAAAATTTGCATTCCACAATCTAAAACATTTTAATAATTATAAACTGATATATTAACAATTCTAATAATTACAAAACTATATTAAAACAATTCTAAGTATTACAAAATTGTATTAAAATAATTCTAATTATTACAAAATGATATTAAAACATTTTAGAAAATTGTAAATTGATATTTTAGTATTTAAAACTCATTTAAAATTCATTTAAAAATTCTAGAAAAATTCCTAAAAATTATAATAAATATTTTAAGGCTAAAAATGACATTAATATTTAATTAACACTAATTAAATAATTTTTGAAAAACAGGGGCTTACAAGTCTTCCCTCCTTGAAAAATTTCGTCTTCGAAATTCACAAGGATTGAAGACCCTACAATATTCTAACATAGCAAGCAATGCAACAAAATGACTAAGGCTGCGATCGAAACTAACCTCTAAGGTATCAAGCGGGAACGGGTGGTTCCCTCGCAGCGGTTGGATCGAACAAGTAAGGGTATCTCTCCCTCATGTCCGACTCCCTCTCCCAAGTAGATTCACCTGGAGAGTGACGGCTCCAAGCTACTCGTACTAAGGGTATAACCTTGTTCCTCAGCCTCTTCTCTTTCCTGTCTAATATCTCCACTGGCTGCTCAGAAACTGTAAGGCTCGGTCCGACCTCCAACTCTGAATGATCTAGCACATGACTGGGGTCCGAAACATATCTCCTCAGCTGAGATACGAGAAAGACAACGTGAACTCCTGCTAGGTTGGGTGGAAGTGCAACCCTGTAAGCTACCTATCCAATCCTGCCAAGTATCTCGAACGGCCCGATGTATCTGGGGCTCAGCTTTCCTCCTCGTCCGAACCGGATCGTCCCTCTAGTAGGTGATATCTTCACTAGCACCATATCACCGTCTGCGAACTCCATCGGTCTGCGACTAGCATCAGCCCAGTATTTCTGCCTATCCTAAGCTACTCTGAGCCTGTCTCTGATCATCCTGACTTTTTCTGCTGCATCTGTGATCATCTCTGGCCCAAGCATAACTCTGTCTCCAACATCATCCCAAAAGAGCGGTATGCGGCATCGTCGTCCATATAGCGCCTCAAAAGGAGACATATCGATACTGGCTTAGTAGCTGTTATTGTATAAAAACTCTTCCAAGTACAGATGGCTCTCCCATGATCCTTCGAAGTCCAGCACGCAGGTCCTCAGCATATCCTCCAGTATCTGTATCGTCCTCTCGGACTGCCCATCTGTCTGCGGGTGGTACGTCGTACTGAACTTGAGCCTACTGCCCAATTCCTCATGCAAGCTCCTCCAGTAGTGGGATGTAAATCTGCTGTCTCTGTCCGACACGATGCTCACCGGCACTCCGGGTAGGCGAACTATCTGCTACATGTATAGCTCCGCCAACTTCTCGGTGGAAAGTCCCACCTTGAAGGGTATGAAGTGCGCACACTTCGTCAGCCTGTCCATGATGACCCAAATGGCATCCTTCCCTCCTTGGGAACGAGGAAGCCCTGAGACGAAGTCCATCGTAATATGTTCCCACTTCCACTCGGGAATGGATAACGGCTGCAACAAACCAGCTGGCCTCTGGCGCTCCGCCTTGACCTGCTGGCAAACTAGGCATCTCGAGATAAAACGTGATACATCCCTCTTCATCCCGTGCCACCAAAGATGTTTCCGCAAGTCACGGTACTTCTTGTTAGCACCAGGGTGAATAGAATATCTCGATCGATGCGCCTCCAGCAAGACTGCCTCTACCAGCTCTCCCTTCGGCACGCACAATCGGCTGCCATGCCTCAAGGATCCATCCTCTGCTATAGTGAAGTCATCCAGCAATCCAGCTAAAGCCTGAGCTCGAAGTCTGCGAAGGCTCTCATCTGTAGACTGTGCCTCCCGGATCTGCTCTATCAAACCTGACTGAATGTCAAGCGCCATCATCTGTATCACCGATCCTGGCCAAACTAGCTCGATATCGAGCTTCTCCAGATCCTCCCGTAAATTCTAATCAATCATCAGGTACCATGCCATCGGATGCCTGCTCAGCGCATCCGCCACCACATTTGCCTTCCCGGGGTGATACTGTAAATCGATGTCGAAGTCTTTCATCAACTCCAACCATCGTCTTTGCCTCATGTTCAGCTCTTTCTACGTGAACACATACTTCAAGCTTTTGTGGTCAGTAAAGATTTCCACACGCTCTCCGTATAAGTAATGTTTCCATAACTTGAGTGCAAAAATCACCGCAGCTAACTCTAGGTCATGGGTAGGATAATTCCTCTCATGAGTCCGCAATTGCCTAGATGCATAAGCAATCACTTTCCCATGCTGTTGTAGGACACATCCTAGCCCTTTCCCAGAAGCATCGCTGTATATGGTGAAACCTCCAGAACCTGAAAGTAATGTCAGAACTGGAGCGGTCGTCAGCCTCCTCTTCAGCTCCTCAAATGCTGTCTGGCAGTCCTCTGACCAGATGTACTCTGCGTCCTTCCGCGTCAGCTTTGTCATGGGTTCAGCTATCCTAGCAAAGTCCTGGACGAACTTTCTATAATAGCCTGCTAAACCCAGAAAGCTCCTGATCTCTGAAACTGACGTCGGAGCCTTCCATGTTTCAACTGCAGCAATCTTCCTGGGATCCACCGAGATTCCATCTCCAGTGACTACATGGCCGAGAAACTCCACTCGGCCTAAAAAGAATTCGCACTTCGGCAATTTGGCAAACAATCTCTCATGTCTCAGAATCCCCAAAACTATTCGTAAGTGCTCTGCATGCTCCTCTGGCGTCTTCGAGTATATCAGGATGTCGTCGATAAACACTACGACGAACTTATCCAGATACCGGTGAAATGTCTTATTCATCAGATTCATAAAGACAGCTGGTGCATTTATGAGACCAAATGGTATCACCAGAAACTCGTACTGCCCGTACTTCGTATTGAATGTCGTCTTCTGGATGTCTGCTGCCCTAACCTTCACCTGGTGGTATCCGGATCTCAAGTCTATCCTGGAAAACACCTTCGCCCCACTCAACTGGTCGAACAAATCATCTATCCTGGGCAGAGAATATTTGTTCTTGATGGTGATGGCATTCAAGGCCCGGTAGTCAATACACAACCGGACTGTACCATCCTTCTTAGGCACAAAGAGCACTGGCGCTCCCCATGGAGAAGCACTGGATCGAATGAAACCCTTTTTCAACATGTCACCAATCTGCTCTTTCATCTCTACGGCCTCCTTGGGATTCACTCTATAGCAAGCCCGGGATCCTGGTGATGAACCCGGCACTAAATCTATGGTGAACTCCACATCTCTGTCAGGCGGAAGCCCTGGAAGATCCTCTGGGAATACATCCATAAACTCCCTAATGATAGGGTGTGGCGGTGCTACGTCCCCAACTGTCACACAACAGTTCGGTTCTAGGCTGATCTTCGGCCCTGTCCTCCTGACACTGAATGGTGTTGTGCCTGGGGGACTGAACAAAATACTACCCTCATGACAATCTATAGATGCATGGGCATTAGCTAATTCTACTAAAATATCATCAAATAGCGACGTACTGTAGCGACGACAATAAATGGCGTCGCCAGTAGCGACGTCGTTTTAAACACGTCGCAAAACGTCGCTGTCTAGCGACGTTCTGCGACAGAAGGGTACTACGTCGCCGAAAAGCGATGTTCAACGACATATTTTATGTACATGTCGCCAAGTTGGCGACGTTTAGCGACGTCAAAACGTGACGTCGCTAAGTTATTTTACTTAGGGCACGCAGCTGCCTTCTTTTCCCCTCATTCTCACTCGAAAATCCGAAAATTTCATTTCCCCCCCCACCCCCCCCCCCCCGGCGACTCCCTTCCCCTCTATCAGTGCCCCCCCCCGGTGACCCCCTCCCCCCCGGTGACTCCCTCCCCCTCCGGCGAGCTCCTCCTCCTCGAGATCCTCCTCCTCGAGCTCCTCCTTCCCCAATCCGACCTCCTCCTCCTCTTCCTCAGGTAAACCCTAACCTAACTCCTCTCCTTCCTCCTCCTCCTCTCCCACGGACACACACACACGCACACGGACGCACACGGACACGGACACACACGCACACACACACAGACACGGACACACACACACACACACGCACACACACACACAGACACGGACACACACGCGTGGACACGTACACAAGACTGCACTGTGTCATTTGTGTTCGTGTGTGTTAAAAAATAATTTGGATACGATTGTGTCCTATTTTGGTGGACACTCGACACGTGTGACTCTACGACACATACACATATCATTACCAACCATTAGATTTTGCTATTAATTGAATTTGGATTTCAAATTTGGTTTATCCCCAATTTTTTGATACGTAGTTCACTATATATTAATTTTCTGAGATTAACATTGGTTTAAACTGATTTTGAATGATTAAACCATTATGATTAATCCCATATCTTCTCTGAGAATTAATGTGCATGTTAGTTCACATTGATTGGGGATTCTTGGGTTTTCGTATGCCATTGACTGTCAAAACTGAGAACAGTTTTAATACACTGTTTACACCTATCTACACACACACATAAGTGTAACCTGAGAATATAAACACACACTACTGCTATCTACTGATTTTTCTGAGATTGATACACTGTTTGTGTATACTGTTTCTCTTATAGCTCACTCACATTACACTCAAAACCGAGAATATCTAATTCACTCACACTATTGATTCCTATGTACACACACACACATTGAGACACCTAGCCCATGTTATGTACACACACATGGCACACTTTACCCTATATACACACTGTTTGCCATTGATTGTAAAAGTACAGAACAATTATCGAAGGATTGAACTTAGACTCACAATACAAACTCGCTCGTACAAAGAAAGCCTAGGGACGAAAACCTAGGTACAGCAGTCTAAGTACGATTGTTTATTTTAGATTCTGGGGGGTAACGATAGAGGCTCGGGAAAGCGACGGCCGCTCTGCCTTACTCCTTGGACGATCGGTACGCAGCCTTGACTCGGGGAAGTTCTGCTTGGTCGTTGACGAAGAAATGTCTTCTTTCTCTCTCTTTGATTGCTCTCCTGGCTTCTCTCTCTCTGTGTATATTCTCTCTCTGACTATGGGGGAAGTCTCTCTGTGTATACGTATTCTTCTCTGGCTTCTTTTTTTGTATATCTCTCTATATCACAAGGGAATGGCACCTTGCTATTTATAATAATGGGATGTGATCGCTAGGGTTGCCAATGATTAGCTCTTGGAGATGGCGGCGGCTAAGGGATTGATCAATCCAGGCCGTTCATTTCTGATTGTGACGAATCAGAACCATTAAGGGTAGATTATACCAAATCCCCATTAGCAATTAATGCTGATTGGCATAAATCTTCCTTATAATGATTCTCTCATATCTGCGAATAAATCAAATTTATTCTCCTGCCACGTGCCCCA
This sequence comes from Iris pallida, assembly GCA_029216955.1. Lineage (NCBI taxonomy): Eukaryota > Viridiplantae > Streptophyta > Magnoliopsida > Asparagales > Iridaceae > Iris > Iris pallida. Next base: position 17,321,939 of record JANAVB010029620.1, read on the forward strand.
GATCATTGGGATTCGACCCGATCTTGGATTGTCATAAATCTGGGAGATTGATCGGCTAAGGACACGTGTCCTGAGAGCCAATGGTGAGACTTGAACCGCATGCAAATTGGGCCGTATGAGATTTGGGCCGTATGGATTTTGGGCCGCATAAGACTTGGGACACGTGTCAGGGCTGTCTGGGCAGTGGCCCCCTCCTTCAGACTTCTGAACCATATGATGAGCCGCATGGACCGCATAATGGTGTGTCTGCTTGAGCCGCATGGGCATGATCTTCTTGAGCCGCATAGGGATGATTCCACTCGAGCCGTATGGGACAGCTTCACTCTGAACCGCATGGGAAGTCTTCACTTCGAGCCGCATAAGCACACCCACGTGGCAGGGCCACGTGGCATTTTGTTGTTCTCGGGGGATCGTGTCAGAGATTTCTTTCTCTTCCCTAGAGATTCATCATCATGACAGAGTCATAATTACCTGCTTTGGTGTCAGGTCTGTCAACTTTTCAGAGGGGTCAGCCGTCAAAGCAATTAATGCAGCATGGATCGGAGGGGAGCACTGTCACGCCACGTGTCTTCTGAGCCGCATGAGATGCCTCCGGCCGCATAGCTCCTTATGCCGCATGACTCCCTGAGCCGCATGCGTTTTCTGAGCCGCATGGGTCTATCTTGGCCGCATGAGTCAATTTCTTTAGTATTTTCCATGCTTCTACAGGACCCCCTTCAAAGTTTTCAATTTGTAAAATTAAAATACTTTGAATAAGAAGCATGGCCGTGCTCTTCTAACCGTATATGAAACCCTGACCGCATAGAGATCTTGGCCGCATAGATTGTTCAGCCGCATAGCTGCTCGCCACGCCATTATGTCATGCATACAAACCTTTTTGGGGCAGGATCCTAGGAGTTTCTGACCTTTAATTAACTAGTCAGTATCGATAGTCGAAGAGTCGACTAATTTGTACGAAGCGTCGGTCTTGGTCCTCCTTTCTCTATAAATGGAAGGGTATTTAGAAGGATTTCTCTCTTAGACTCTTTCTGATTAAGATTTCTGTCTTGCTTCCTTCTTCCAACTGACAAACCACGATGGCACCTAGGGCTTCCAAGGCAGTAAAGAAGGTCGTGGCTAGGAGCAGGAAGTCGGCTTCGTCTTCAATTGCCGCACCCCCCGTTCGTCTTGATGTTTATGTTATCGTCGAAGGTAAGGACTGTACGGAAGATTGGGTGCTCTGAAACCCTAAAAGATGCTGCTCTGCTGCATTGCTTCGTGCATAATTATTTTGATGCGAGCTTTTTAGATTACGTGGTCCGCATACACATCCTATGAGCCGCATGGAATATATTCCATGCCCAAGCCGCATAAGAGTTGTCTTTAAACGAGCCGCATGAACACTTCTGAATATCTTCTGACTGTTTTCATCATTTCTTATCACTTTTTTCCGTCTTTTGGTTCTTATAGTGTCTCCACCGAGTGCTGATATTGCAGTGGTAGAGGATCCGTCGCTCCCTGGCATCAATCAGGGGCCTTCCTCTGTTAAGAAGGAGACAATGAAAGAAGAATCGGAGCCTGAGAGGGACGACGTCTTCCCCACTGTCGAGACTGCTGAGGGTGACACCACTCGGAATCCTGATTCTCCCATTCTGGACGAGGATCTTCCTCAGTTGCACCCTTCATACGTAATGTGGTTGAAGGAGTTGTATACGTATTTTTGTAACTAGGGGTTTGAGGTGTCTTGTCTGTAATGAAGAACTTTCCTGTAACCGTGTGGATGTAACTGATTTCTGACTGAATGGAATATATATTTGCTTCACTCTTCTACTTTGTAATAATCCTTTTATCGGGTCATTTTGCGTAGACCCATTGTCCCTAACATACCCTGGTTTTGGATACGGACAATAAGTTTAAAAGAAAGGAACCAATCATACTGACTCAGAGGTGCTGAGGACATGGTGAGCATGAGGGTTTCTTTGACGGGGGGGTACATAGAATAACTCAGAGGTAATGAGGACATGGAAATTCTATGTAGGGATGATTTGTTTTTGGCAGAAATGGGACGACTCAGAGGTGATGAGGACATGGTCGTCTTGGAAATTTGTGGATCCGTTACCTTTGTTGTGCACTGGGAGTGCAGGTATTAGATCATGAGGGAGGATCTCTTGTAGGAAGAAAGTTCAGCGGTATGATTATACATGACTTTCTTTCAAAAGAGTGATCGGGATGTAAGTTCAGGAGTACCGATGGGCACATAACTCGACAATCCATGAATGTTGGAATCAAAGTGTAAGTTCAGAGGTACCAGCAGGTACATGACTTAGGAATTTGGGATATGTTTATGGAAGAAGGGCATGAGTTCAGCGGTACACGCGGGTACATGACTCGAAAATCTGTGAATGTTGGAATCAAAGTGTAAGTTCAGAGGTACCAGCAGGTACATGACTTAGGAATTTGGGATATGAGTTCAGCGGTACAAGAGGGTACGTGACTCGATAAGTTGGAAAATTAGGGGGTTGAGTTCAGTAGTACCAGCGGGCACATAACTCGAAACTCTGGAAAATGTTGTTTAAACATAGTATTTCTTCAGGAACTTGCCGTTGACGGGCAACATGAGCAAGTCTCCGTTCTGCTTGGCGAGGCGGTAAGCACCATTGGAGAACACGGCCTCGATGATAAATGGGCCTTCCCATTTTGGCTGGAACTTGCCGGTGGTCTTGTGAGTCATGACCATTGGCCTCCTGACTGCCAAAACAAGATCGCCCACTTGGAATGTTCTGACTTTGACCTTTTTGTTGAAGGCTCCTGAGATGTGTGCTTGGTATAATTCGATCCTTTGCTGAGCTAGGAGGCATTTTTCATCTAAGGCCTCTAACTCTTGTAGTCGACGTCGGTAGTTATCATCCGTTGTCAATTGATAAGTGAGGGCGACTCGGAGTGAGGGAATCTGAGTCTCTAATGGGAAAACTACCTCACTCCCGTACACCAGAGAGAATGGTGTATTCCCGGTGGCTGTTCGAACCGTGGTGCGATAAGCCCATAAGCACTCGCCGAGCTTCTCGTTCCAGTCGCGTTTGTTGGAGGAGACAAATTTCTTGAGGAGTTTGATGATTGTTTTATTGAATGCCTCTGCTAACCCGTTTGCTGTCGGGTTGTATGGTGTCGAAGCGACATTCTGAATGCGGTGTTTGTCGCAGAATCGGTAGAATACGTGGCTTATAAACTACGGACCATTATCATGGATGATCCTTCGGGGCAGTCCAAAGCGGTAGATGACGTGGTGCTTCAGGAAGCTGATTACGTTCGAAGTCTTGACTTCGACGAGTGGGACAGCTTCTGCCCACTTTGAGAAGTAATCAGTGATCGCCAGTATGAAGCGATGTCCTCGGGAGAAAGATGGGGTGATTGGACCAATGATATCCATTCCCATGCTTCGAATGGCCAGGACGCCACTGTCGGATGTAGGAATTCGGATGGTTGGTGAATGAAGTCTGCGTGGACTTGGCAGGCCTTGCATTTTTGGGCATTACATCAGCCACCATCGTGGGCCAATAGTAGCCCATCCGGCGAAGGCGGTCTTGCAGCTTAGGACCAGGCTGATGGGCCCCGTCGACACCGTCATGAGCCTCTCGTACGGCTTCTTTGGCTTCTGCATTCGACAAGCACCGAAGTAGTAATCCGTCGTAGGAGCGGCGATACAGCATTTTCGTCTCTGTATCGTAGAAGAATCTGAGAGAACGCCGTCTGATAGAAGTAGCCTCCTTCGGGTTCTCGGGCAGGATGTCGTAGACCACGAAGTCTATGAATGGTTGTCTCCAGTCTGGCGCTTCGTCGATCATCTGAGCAGAATAGCTCGCCATGGCTTGAACGTTGTTCTTGGGGCAGACCAGCTCACGGCCGATTACATCGACCGAATGATGAGAGTGGTTTAGCACTGCTAGGGAAGCAGCCAGGCATGCTAGGGCATCAGCTTCGATATTTTGGAGTCTGGGGACGTGTTCGATGAAGAATCCCTCGAATGATGAGATAATGTTGATCGCTATTTGGTGGTAGGGGATCATGTCTTCATGGTGGACTTCGTACTTCCCTCGAATCTGGTTGACGATTAATTGCGAATCGCCGTATGCTTCAAGGTATTCTACCCCCAGTTCTCTTGCGAGTTAGAGGCCAATGAGCAAAGCGTTGTACTCGGCCACATTGTTAGAGCAGGGTTCCGTGAGAGAGTAGGCGCGATTGATCACTAGCCCGGTAGGAGAGACCAATACGACTCCGACTCCGACGACGATGTTTCCCTCGGGTCCGGTTCTTGAAGCGCCATCGAAGAACATCCGTCATATGTTATCGTGGGTGGTTGTATTTGAATCGGCGACCTCATCTAGGATTTCTTCGTATATTCTGGATGATTCTGATCCTGGATGGGCCGCCAAAAAGTCTGCCAGGGCTTGACCTTTGACAGCCTTCTGTGGGACGAAGATCATATGATAGGGGGACAGCAATATCGCCCATGTAGCGAGACGGAAGCTGAGTGCCCATGGTTTGGTCATGAGGACCCTGAGAGGGTTGATTCGTGAGATCACATGTATGGTTTGCCCCGTGACATAGTGCCGCGTCTTTTGAATGGCGAATACCAGAGCGAGGCATTCTTTCTCCACAGCGGTGTATCGGTGTTCGGGCCCGACCATCATTCGGCTGAGATAGTAAATGGCCTGCTCGTGGCCTGCGTCGTTGTTTTGTGCCAGCAGGGCACCGAGGGAGTGTTCCATTGCTCGTACATAGAGCAGGAATGGTTTTCCAGGGACCGGGGCCACCAGGACTGGAGGATTTGATAAATATTCTTTGATGTCATCGAAAGCGCGCTGGCATTCCTCGTCCCATACGAATGAGACTCCCTTCTTCATGAGGTGGGTGAACGGTCGGCATCGCCCGGAGAGGTTGGAAATAAACCTCCTGATATAAGCTAGCCTCCCTTGGAGGCCTCTAAGTTCACGAAGATTTCTCGGGGGACCCATCTCCATGATTGCCCTCGTTTTTTCGGGGTCTACATGGATACCCCGTGCAGTGATGATGAAGCCCAAGAACTTCCTGCTGGATACGCCCAAGAACGATTTTGTAGGGTTCATCTTCAGATTGTGGGCTCGCATTAAGTTGAACACCGTTCTCAGGTCTTGCAGATGATCCTCCTTACGGCGACTCTTGACGGCGATGTCGTCGACATAGCATTCTACTGTCTTGCGCAAATGTTCTCTGAAAATGATGCTCATGGCTCGCTGATATGTAGCGCCAGCATTATTTAGACCGAATGGCATGACTGTGTAGCAGTATGTGCCAATCGGGGTTCAGAATGAAGTGTGCTTTTCGTCGTCGGGAGACATCTTGATTTGATTGTACCTCGAGAATCCATCCATGAATGACATACGTTCAAAGTTGCATGTATTGTCGATCATGATGTCTGTGATAGGAAGGGGAAATTCATCTTTGGGGCATGCCTCGTTCAGGTTGCGGAAGTCGATGCAGATTCGAATCTTCCCATTCTTCTTGAGGACGGGTACTATATTGGTGACCCAATCAGGATGTTGCTCTTTACGAATGAAGCCGCTGGCTATTAGCTTGTTGACTTCGGCTTCGATCGCGTCCATGACGCCTGGGCGGAAGTGTCGTTGTTGCTGCTTGACTGGCTTTGCATCTGGCCGTATATTGAGTTTGTGGAGAGCGATGTCAGGATTTAACCCTGGCATGTCCTCATAGCTCCAGGCGAACACATCAATGTATTCTCTGACAAGTTCTAAAAGCGACTCTCGTTCTTCGTCAGTTAGGCTTCTACTGATAAAGATTGGTTTTGGAGAAGATTCGCTGCCGAGATCCACTTGTATGACTTCATCTTCAGTAGGAGGTTCTCTCAGTTCGAACCGCTTTTCCCATTGTGCGTCTAATTGCTGGGCCCATGGCTCTAGCTCAAGGATTTCGGGGATGTCTTCGTCTTCCTCGTAAGCGTCGGCGAATGCCATATTGACTGACATGACTTATCTGAACACATCTCCGATGCTAGTATCTGAGTCGGAAGTCGGTGATCCGGTTGAATGTGACTGCCAGTCGCATTCTTTATCTGAGCTTTCAGGGGTCCTAGTAGGCGTTACATACACTAAACCGCATCGGGTTTTGTTATAGTAGTTCCGTAGTTTGCCCGCCGGGGCTGGCGTCTTCAAAGGTAATCGTCGTCCAGTGCCGTAGTTCAGTCCTGGCGTTGTCTCTAGATCATACCCCTGTTTCTGCATGAGATATTTGGATTGAGGGCTATAGAGATACAGAGGCAGTCTTCCAGCATCTGACCCGAAGTCGACTTTTTCCATGGCGAGGGGATGCGGGTTGTTCGTCCGGCCGAAGATGATTGGGTGGTCCCCTCCCTCGATTATTCGGTAAGCGTCTTCTACTGGAGTAAGTTGGATAGCGGTGTACAAATTTGTCACCTGTGTATGTAGGTGAGTGCCTATACCGTGTTCCATAGCATACATTGTACATAGCTTATTGAGCTCGGTGTAGTTCAAAGATAACCCTTTATTGATGAAGTAAGGTATCTTTTCTAGAGGGATTACATCATCTGCGGAGGGAGCGTCAGTGTGGGCAGCCACATACTTGGCTAGCTCTGGTTCCTCTTCGGCTACCCCCTGTGTGAATGAAGATTGAGAGGGCGTCCTAGTCAGCTTGATCTTCAGAGGTTCGACTGACGGAGCGGAGCGTGGGGTTGTTGGTATACTAGCAACCCCCAGTCCGGCACTTGATGTGGAGCGAGGGGTGGCTGGTTCGCTTGAGATGTCAGACCTCGCATCGGGGTGACGACCTTTCTTAGGCAGGCGTATCGTCAGAGGTCCATCGGAGGGTTTGAGCTTCTCTGTTTGGGATTGATCGACTCTCGACAATCTGATGGTAAGTGGCCCTGTTGTGGGTCTCGGTACCTGGCCGGACCTTGGCAGCCGGATTCTCAACTGCTCTTCCTGTGCCGAGAGGCTGATCGCGTCCTTACGCAGCATGGCCGTAAGGGGTGCGGAATTGCCTGGTTTGCGAGCCTGGAGGTGGATTGTCAGAGGTTCTGCTGATCCCGTGGTTGCTTCAACATCAGTTTGTTTATTTCCTCCTTCAAGGTGCCTCTTTGACTTTTCGTATAGGCAGGAGTCCGAGTAATAAGATTCGACCCCTTTGAAGGGATCGATGTCAGCAAATTCTGTCCTCACAAAGCCGTACTTGTCGACATATTTGAAGCATTGGTGTAGCGTGGAAGGCACGATCATATAATCGTGAATCCAAGGGCGCCCCAAAAGGATGTTGTATGAAGTGTCGGCATCTATGACGTAGCAAGTGACTTCTGATTGGAGATCGCCAATCTGACATTTCAGACGGATCTTCCCGATTGGGTAGCTCCTGCCCGAATTGAACCCGCTGATGGCGGTGTTTGTAGGGGTCAGGCGATGCATCGGGATGCGAAGATAATGCAGTAATCCTTTTGGAATGATGCTTACGGAAGACCCAGGGTCAATGTGCATCCTGTCCACCTTTATGTCGCCGATGTAGCCTGTGTAGTATAATGGGCGATCGTGTAGATTAGTCTTGATGAGCATGTCTTGTGGAGTGAAGACGATGTTGGGCATTGCTCCCGTACAGGCGTTGTCTTGGAGGTCTGCGGGCTGATTTTCTCCCGTGAGGTTGACCTGAGCTAGGTACGCGTCGGCATTTTGAAGTGCATCGCTCAAAGCTGTACGGACATCCTTCGAGAGCCTCAGGAGTTCATATAAGGACAATTTGGCCGGTGTATTGGCCAATTGTGCCAAGATGTCGAAGTTGTAGGGCCTCTCCAGTCCCTGAGATGTTTTCTTTCGGAGGGATTTGTCGAAGCGAGTCTCCTTCGGCCTAGGCTTGTCGGTCGTCGAAGGCTGAGCCAATCCCGGAGCCTCCGTGGTAATGGGCGGATGATCATCAGTCGAGTTTTCAGCCACAGGTTGAGATTGTGCTCCGGATCGAGTAACAACGGCCGTGACTTCCTCTTCATCTGCTGAGGTGGTGCGGCAGGATCTGACTTTTCCACTTTTCTTTTTAGAAGATGGAGTGGACTGAGTTACCTCGTGGACTAGGTCCGGATAGACCCACATGATTTCCCCTCGTGATGTGGTGAGGGGTACTAGACCAGCAGCTTGAGCAGGCGGAAGATTAGCAATCTCCATCGTTGCCAGAGGAATGGGTATAACCCCGTCCTGGGTCTCTGTTGGAGGGAAGCTGCCGAATTGTACGGACACCATGTTGGCTGCCACGGTTACCTCCTCAAAATCGATGGCCAGAGCGTTCGAATCGATGAGGTTCTGGATATATCGTTTCAGTTGGTAGCAGTCGTGCGTAGCATGGTGGACGTAGCGGTGGTAATGGCAGAACTTTGGGTTCTCCAGATCAGCCGACCGAGGCTCCCGTCTTGGTGGAGGAAGCTGAATCCTATCTCCTTGTATGAGCATGTCCAAGATAGGCTTGACGTGACCGTCTTCAAAAGAGTAAGTGATTTGAGGCCATTGTTTGTCCGCAGGTTGCGACTCAGGCTTCTGGGCTGTATCGGCCACCATAGCCTGCTTGCCTCTGTTGTCCCGGTTGTTGGAGGGGCTACCCCCATTGTCGTTGGTGGTGCTGGGACGCTTGCTCTTGTTCTCTCCCTCTGAGATATGTAATCCCAGTTGGCGAGCCTTCTTTAATCGTTCTTCGGCACTTGTAGCACTAATGATAAAAGCCTTCCAGTCCTTGAATTGACTCTCGCCCATTCAGAGACTGATTGTTGGGAGTAGTCTCTTTTGGCAAATTTCGATCAAGGAGGAGTCCGGGTTGCCAGATGGTAACTTTATTACGGTTTGACGGAACCGCTCAATGTAATTCCTCGTCAGCTCTTTCTCTCCTTGAATGACGTCCATGAGGGTAGACATCGTGATGTCCTGCCCTACCTCATAGAACCTCTCCAAGAACAGGCGTTTGAAGCCAGCGAAGGAATGGATGCAATTGTCCGGCAGGTTGCGGTACCAATCGAAGGCGACTCCTTCCAATGCCCCAATGAATAACCATGTCAGGATAGCATCATCATGGGGCAGATGGTCGGTAGTGACCTCGAAGTAAGTGATGTACCGACTTGCTGAGGTCTTGCCATCACAGGGGTTGATATTGAACGGCTTATATCTTGGTGGGAATGGAACATCCCTCCATTCAGCAGGATATGGTTGCCGTATTCTGAAGTCTTGAGAGTTTTCTCTGACGTGGAACATGGCTCGGAGCTCTTGAACTTCTCTCCTCACTTCTCGGGTCTCATCTGTCACAGTCGGAGCCGTTACTTCGGGAGGATTATTGCTCGGGTTCGGTGCCGCCAAATTTGAATCTACGTTGATTGGGGGACCCGTGCTTGTCTGGCCAGGTGTCACCCCCTGCAGATTAGGAAGCGCCGCTTTAATCTCGTCTACAGACTTGACCAAGGCGTGCAATATGGCCTCCAAAGTGTCGATGTGCTGGCGATCACCGGAACCGCCTTGATTGCTGTCTGTCATGAACACCGTCTTCACATGAGGAGTGACGGAAGGAGTGGTGGAGGATGTACCCTCCGAGTCGTACCCGTGCATCGAGAAATCATCAGGATATATGGGGATGTTCTCTTCAGGTTCAGACTCGGAAGGAACACTACCCCCGGCTTCGGAGCTTGCTTCGTCTAGGATGTCCTTGGGGATATCGGTATCTGTTGTATCCGTCGGAGGATTTGTTTCCTCCAGTCCGTATTTCTGGAATGTCGGATTGTCGTAGATGTTTGGAGGAGTGCTACCCCCAGTTCCGACGACCCCCAATGTTGCAGACGACGAACTTCCTACTGCGGCCGTTTTCGTCTTCGAACGGGTGTGTTGAAATACTCCAGTGGAGGATAACCCTTTAGACAACGGTTTCTTAGCTGCAGTAGTTGACACCTTTGGGCTGGAGATGCTTGTTTTCTTCCCTCTTCCCTTGGCGAGAACTTTCTGTACGGACTTGCAGGAGACAACAGGAGGTGCCTCGTCTTCTGAGCTCGGGTGATGTAGTCTTTGGAAGACGGATGGCCGGTCTTCCGTCACCGCCGCGTTGCTGCAACAACAGTTGACGATGATCTGGGTGCATTGATGTCCGTGTGAGGGCTCTTTATACCCCGAAGCTCCTTCTCTTTCCTTACGTTTGTGGAGGATAACCTCACGCAGGTCAGAGGAACCACTTTGTCTGTTTGCCGCCGGGGGCTGGACTTGAGTGGTCTTATACAACTTTCCATCAGAGGCCCGCGTGATAATCAGCAGGACGCCCCGATAGTCAGAGGTTGGGGCAGTCGTCTGGACTTGATGAGCCCGCGCTGCCCTAGACTTCCTCCTTTTAGCACTTGTGGGTACGTGATAGGAGGAGTCTAAGTCGAATACCACAGAGTCTGGATTATCATCCAGATAATGATCAGAGTTAGGACCGCATGAGAGCCGGTCGAAGACTGATCGAGAGAAGCGTGGGACGGATGCTATGCGGCTAGCATTGGAAACCGTACAGGCTGTCTGCATGCGGCTGTCTTTTGTTGTAGGATGAGTTTTTATGCGGTTAGGAGTCACGACCGTGCAGGCTGACCGTATGCGGTTGGCATCTGTGGCCGCATGGGTTTTCTGCAAGTGATTGTCTTTAATAGCCGCATGAGTCTCATCCGTGCGGTTGGCAACTGTAGCCGCATAAGTTATGCGGCTGACAGATGTGGCCGCATGAGTTTTCTTTATGCGGTCGGCGGTTGTAGCCGCATGGGTTTTCTCCCTGCGGTTAATACTCTTCTGCGGCTCGGATCGCGTAGAGTTCCTCTTTGCCCCTGCAAGTCCAGCATCATAGTATTTTCTTTTGCCGGACTTGAGGACAGCAGAGTTGTCTACGGTCTGAAGTGGGGCCGCAGGGGAGTCTTTCTCGCCATCTTGAGCAATAGAGAGCACCTCATCAAGGGCTTGCGGAGGAGCAAATGATTTTGGCCTCCACTCTTTGCGAGCCTTTATGGTGCGGGTGCGCTTCTGGACCGGGCCAGTGCTACCTTCAGAGAGCATCTCTTCGAACGCCTGTTGGTCGAAGCGTACGACCATCTTCTGTTGTGTAGAGCCAAGTTTGGCTGTGTCCGATTACGTCACCAACTCCTCAGCCGTGGAGAAGTTAGTCCCCAGCAGAGTCGCCATCGTGTTTGCCATTGATTGTAAAAGTACAGAATAATTATCGGAGGACTGAACTTAGACTCACAATACAAACTCGCTCGTACAAAGAAAGCCTAGGGACGAAAACATAGGTACAGCAGTCTAAGTACGATTGTTTATTTTAGATTCTGGGGGGTGACGATAGAGGCTCGGGAAAGCGACGGCCGCTCTGCCTTACTCCTTGGACGATCGGTACGCAGCCTTGACTCGGGGAAGATTTGCTTGGTCGTTGACGAAGAAATGCCTTCTTGCTCTCTCTCTCTGATTGCTCTCCTGGCTTCTCTCTCTCTCTCTGTGTATATTCTCTCTCTGACTATGGGGGAAGTCTCTCTGTGTATACGTATTCTTCTCTGGCTTCTTTTTTTGTATATCTCTCTATATCACAAGGGAATGGCACCTTGCTATTTATAATAATGGGATGTGATCGCTAGGGTTGCCAATGATTAGCTCTTGGAGATGGCGGCGGCTAGGGGATTGATCCATCCAGGCCGTTCGTTTCTGATTGTGACGAATCAGAACCATTAAGGGTAGATTACACCAAATCCCCATTAGTAATTAATGCTGATTGGCATAAATCTTCCTTATAATGATTCTCTCATATCTGCGAATAAATCAAATTTATTCTCCTGCCACGTGTCCCAGATCATTGGGATTCGACCCGATCTTGGATTGCCATAAATCTGGGAGATTGATCGGCTAAGGACACGTGTCCTGAGAGCCAATGGTGAGACTTGAACCGCATGCAAATTGGGTCGCATGAGATTTGGGCCGTATGGATTTTGGGCCGCATAAGACTTGGGACACGTGTCAGGGCTGTTTGGGCAGTGGCCCCCTCCTTCAGACTTCTGAACCATATGATGAGCCGCATGGACCGCATAATGGTGTGTCTACTTGAGCCGCATGGGCATGATCTTCTTGAGCCGCATAGGGATGATTCCACTCGAGCCGCATGGGACAGCTTCACTCTGAACCACATGGGAAGTCTTCACTTCGAGCCGCATAAGCACACCTACGTGGCAGGGCCACGTGGCATTTTGTTGTTCTCGGGGGATCGTGTCAGAGATTTCTTTCTCTTCCCTAGAGATTCATCATCATGACAGAGTCATAATTACCTGCTTTGGTGTCAGGTCTGTCAACTTTTCAGAGGGGTCAGCCGTCAAAGCAATTAATGCAGCATGGATCGGAGGGGAGCACTGTCACGCCACGTGTCTTCTGAGCCGCATTAGATGCCTCCGGCCGCATAGCTCCTTATGCCGCATGACTCCCTGAGCTGCATGCGTTTTCTGAGCCGCATGGGTCTATATTGGCCGCATGAGTCAATTTCTTTAGTATTTTCCATGCTTCTACACACACACCCTATTGTACACACACACTGTTAGCACACCACACACATGACACACACACATATATATACGTGTCAATCTGAGAACAGTTTCTGTATTATTTCCTCATATTTTATATATATATATATATATATATATATATATATATATATATATATATATATATATATATATATATATATATATTGCAGTCCATATTATCTCTTCATATCAGTCCAGGTATTTATTTAGTTCCAGTACTATTATTTGTCTTGATTCAGTTGTTCAGTCCCATGACTGACATATAGATTAGGTATTGTTTGGTTGAAGGATTACCTTTTTAGTTCATTCCACCCTTGCACATCGACATTATGTTGGACACGTACACATAGCCTAGATGGTATTGTATACATATATACATAACTATATCATGTAACTCATATGTGATATAGGCATATAGCCTATGTTAGAGTGTCTAAATATATGAAGGCATGAAAGTTGCCTTGTCTTGTAATATAGGCATATAGTATATACATGCCTATATATATATATTATATGTATATATCTATATAGATATTACTTGTGTGTATGAGATAGCTTGAGTTGACTTTGGTCATTATTGGTACTTGAATTGATCGGAACAAAGACCCCCAATGTCGGTATCGGTCAATACTTGAGTTGACTTTGGTCATTATTTGACTCTATTGGATGTTTGTGAGGATGTGTGTCTGTGATATTTACTTTGCACTGCCTCCTATTTTTATTGTGATATTTACTTTGTGATATCTGCGACGGGATGACAAATATACCTACGCTAGGTTATAAGCGATGATCTGATATACAAAGGAGATGCTGCCGAAATTTTAAAAAATATATTGTGTATTTTTGTTATGATGTGTGTCTGTGTTTACAGTGAATGTAAAATACAGTGTTCGGAACCATCGACAGTTTCGATTACTGTTGTATGTTTTATCTTGGATAGAAATAGCAACAGTTCAGGGTGCACTTTTGAGAGCTTCATTTTCACGTCCTTCACTTTCTCGGACATCGTAAAGGTTCCCGAGAAGGTGAAGGACGTGAAGAGGAAGCTCTGAGAAGTGCACCCTGAACTGTTGCTCTTTCTATCAAAGATAAAACATACAACAGTAAGCGAAACTGTCGATGGTTCGAACACTGCACTTCACACACACTATAAACACAGACACACAGCATAACAAAAATATCAATTATATTTTTTTAAATTTTTTTTTATATTAGCGACGGATAGCGACGTTCTACGACGTACTGCGACGTCACACAGACGTCGCTATACGTCGCTAACTAGCGACGTTACGTCGCTCGACGTCGCTAATATACGTCGCTACGTTGCCTACGTGGCCACGTGGATGCCATGCCTCGTCATCATTTATAAACTTTTGAAGCGTCGCTAGTGGTCGCTTTACGTCGCAATGTTGGCGACGTACTTATACGTCGCTATCTGTCGCTCATTTTGCGACGTCTAGCGACAATTAACTACGCGTCGCAAATAGCGACGTTTGGCGACTAAATTGCCATCTGCGACTTGCCTATAAGCGACGTAGGTTTTTCGTCGCTAAATACGTCGCAAATCATTGTTAGCGACGTATTTCCTGTATTTAGCGACGTCTCCTGACGTCGCTAATCTGGGTTATTTTAGTAGTGGCATCATAAAGAATCATCCCCTGAACTCTCTTCCGGCTATAAAAATAGAACATCTATAGATAGCTCTAATAGGCACTGGTCCTCCTCCCGTCATCATTCTACTAATCTCTGCAATAGGTGTAGCTACTAGATGGTGTTTATGCATAAACTCTAATGATAGGAAGCTATGAGATGCACCAGAATCAAACAAACATAGAGCTAGAAAAGTATACAAATAAACATGACCTGTGATGACGCCAGCTAAGTAATGTGGCTCCGAAACCTGCTCCGGCTCCGGCTCAAGAGCTAGACTATAAACCTTCCCCTGAGGTCCCTTCTGCTGCTGTAGATGCTACCCAAACCTCTGCTGCTGGATCGGGAGTGGTCCTCTAGTCTTCGCTACTGGGCACTCTCGAAGCTGATGGGTGGGAGACCCACAAGCCAAACACTGACCCAATCTCTTCCTACAGACGAAAGAGTCGTGGCCTGGCCTCTTGCAGTATACACACAAAGCTCCCTTCTGCTGCTGCTGCTACTGTCGGGGTCCCGGGGCTCTAACTGGCAGGGTCGGGTGATGTGATGTGATGTAGGGGGACGGTATGTCTGCTGGGGCGGCGTCGGTGCTCTCTGCTGGAAAGCCTGACGCTTGGACGGTCCCTCATGATGTACAGAAGCCGGCCTCTTGCATGACAGAAGACGCTCCTCGATGCTTCGGGCTAACTCTAGGCTCTGGTAGTAGTCAGTCGTACCGTTCGCCACTATAAGATTGCCGATGTCTGGAACTAGACCATGGCAAAACCTACGGGTCATCTCCTCTGGATCTGCAACCAGACTAGGAGCGAAACGGCTCAGGCGACTAAACTCTGCCGCATACTCATCAACAGAACGGTTCCCCTGCTGGATGTTCTGGAATCGTAGCCCCATGGCTACTCTAGCAGTGGTCGAGAAGAATTTTTTTTTGAACTAGGTCTTGAACTGATCCCAAGTGGCTCTCCCTCTCGCAAACAACGGCTCATTCCGGAACCAGACTCCTGCCAAGTCTATCAGCAGAAATACCGCTGCCTCGACCTGGAGGTCACCCGGCATCCTAACTCTAAGGAGCTTCCTCTCTACCGAGTCTAGCCAGTCATCTGCTACTACTATGCCCTTAGTCCCTGAGAACTCCTTGGGATTCAGACCCATGAAGTCCTTGATCGTCCCCGCTCTCTGCCGTGGCTCTACAGGTGGTGGGACCACGGTACGTTCCTCAGAACGCTCCATGCTCTGGCAGAGCAGGGTAGTCTGCTCCTGATGGGTTGTTAGGAACCCCTGGATCATAGTGAGCATCTGGTTCCCGTCGAGTGTGACGGAAGCCTGGGTAGGTATAGTGATAGGGGGTGGTGGAAGTATCGGGGCCTGCTGGGACTGTGATGTGGAAGGTGGTGGAGGCATCTGGGTTTGTGGATCTGTGGAGTGGGGGAGTGTGGTAGGTGGTGGTGTATCAGTCAACTGGTCAGTTGACTGGATAGGGAGTGCACCATTTTCAGGTGTGACGTACTGGGATGAACGAGTAAGCATCATCTAATTACAATAAAAAGGACTTATAAGGACTTGTTTAAAGTAAGCAATCATAGGCAAGAAAATCTAATTATAATAACAAGCATGTGATATACTTTCTATGTTGCAATCCTAGCATTCCTTTAGGTGTTCTAAGCGTCATTCCTAATGTTGTCTAATTACCTTAAGTTCCTAATTGCAGGCATGCTTGGTACAATAACGTAACCAAACAATTTAGTCAGGACCTGCATGGGCCACCACTAAAAACATGTCACGACCCGTTACCCAAATTGTTGGGCCGGGCCGAGTCATGTCCAGCCTACGTTTGGGATAAAATACAGTAAGCTGTTCTAGAGATAACAAGATAAGACTAAATGTGCTAACAGTTCTATAAGTGAATAAAAGTCATAAATGCTCCAAATACAAAAGTCGTCTCATATAGTAAAATGTCCAAGTACAAGTCTGAAATATAAAACTGGATACATGTCCAGTTACAAAATACGTAGTCTAATACATGACTACACTAAGTATCCCAAACAGCTAAGAAAACTAGACGAGTCTCCCCGCAGGAACATCCTCGTAAAGCAAAGCCGGGTCCTCGACAGTATCTCCATAATATGTGTCGCAGAGTAACTCCTCCTCAGTAAGGACACCTACAACGTTATCCTGTCAGGACGGGAGCAAGTACTGATTCTAGCAAACTAAATATACGAAGCATGAACAAGAATGTAATAAACTGGAATCATGGCATATCATGATTTAATTGGTTATTTTTAGAAATAACAACATGTAGTTTAAAAGTTTAAAACCGTAGCATGTACGTGAATCGGTCAATAGGTATATAGGATATACAGCGGTACATACGGCAAGGTCACATATAGAATGTCACCGAGCGCGGTAAATACATACGGAGAAGGGGGTCATGTTCACGTACAATACTAACAGTTTCCCCTTAATCCGTTATTTAAACATGTGAGAGATATGAGATACTGTATAAACATGGTAGAGACTAAAAGTAATACAACATGTAAAGTTCTAACTTGCTACCCCAAGGATCAGCATTTAACATGGTTGGTAAATCACAGTTTATTATTATAGCAGTATGTAAAGTTTGTAGAAAGTACTTGCCTCTAGCAAAGCAAAGCAAAGCAAGCTGTGATAAAAGTGCTATAGATGTCTGGTAACTCGTCACTGTAGAAATAAATGCATAAACTTAGTTTTTACACTAAGCTAAAACACTAAGACACTAATTTTTGAAACACGACTTGTGACTGGGCACCTAGCCAAAATAATGACTTTGGCATAGGAGACCAATGTGGGGTGACATACTACTTTAACTAACTTTCCAGGGTCTTTACACTAGTAAGGGGTGAGGTTTAATACGGCTAAAACTCCAAATAACACAAAAAGTTACAAGTCGCAATTAATCAATAAATAAATCAAATGATCATTGTGTTTTAATAATTTTTGAAATAGACAAAAAGCTTAATTTTACATAAAATAAAGTACCAAAATGATCCTTGTTAATTATAGAAATTTATTATAATTTTTTTGGAATTTATTAACCAGTACAAGTATTTTATAAAAATTAGTTTTCCTAAGTATACAGAAAATGAGTTTTGGTTTCATATGCCAAACTAGTGGCAAAACTGTAAATTAAATACTATAAAAATTATACTAAATTAGCTAAATTAACATAGTATCTAAATACTATTTTTCCAGAATTTTAACAGTAATTTAAGTATTTTTAGAAATCCAAAAACAGCATTGCACACAATTGAAATTAAATAATTAATTATCTGCGTATTTTGTCCATGTATATAATTTGAACCAAAGTTCAAATACAAGACCCAAGGCCATGAATCAAGTCCAATGTGACTTGTACAGGTCTTGAATGTGTGAAAAAATATTTGGGCCCAAAAACCCATACTAGGCTTGGACACCAAATGGTTGCAGTAATTTAAATATACTAAAATACAAATTGGTAAAAGTGTAAATTAAATATTAATATTTTAATAAGGTAAAATTATACATAGTGGATATATACATACATATGCTAAAAATACATACATATATATATATATATATATATATATATATATATATATATATATATATATATATATATATATATATATATATATATATATATATAAGAAAAATACTTAATTATAGAGTATATATATATATACAAATATTGTATACATATATATAATAATATATATACATATGAAAATATATACATATATACATATATGTATATAAATACAAATATATATATATATAAATTTACTAAATATAAAAATATATATATATATGTAAAAATACTGCCTATGTACAGTATATACATATATGTATACAAATACATATATATATATATATAAATATATATATATAATAATATATATATATATAAAAACAAAAGAAAAACAAAAAGAAAAAGAAACAACAGAACACAGCAAGGGGGGCTCGAACTCGGGCTGGGGAAGGGGCGTGCTTATTACTGCAGCCGCTGGCCAGTGGGCCAACTTGGCCTGATTGTTAGGATTAGACTTAGGTTAGTTTTATTTAGGTTTTTGAATTAATTATACATAAAAAAATAATAATAATCTTGTGTCCTAACAGTTAGGGACACAGGAGTCCATGTGTCGGGTTTATTTATGACACGCACGACACGTGTTTGCCGTGTCCGCACTTACCCTTAGAGTTGTCGTGTGTAGGCGAGTCCTGTGCGTGAGAACGAGACACAACAGGACACGGGGGGGGGGTAGATGACACGTACGTGTCCAAGTCGAGCGGTTTTTGAGGCGGCGATTGGGCGAAGGAGGCGTCGGGACGGTGGCGCTCCGGTGGCGCTGGGGTCGTCTCGTCGAGGCGAAGCGAATGGTGGTGGTGGTGATCGACGACGACGGTCGGTGAGGCGGTGGTAGGGTGTCGTCGAAACTAGGGTTTAGGGCTTAGGGTTTGGGGAAGAACGGCTGTGGTCGGCGGTGATGGGTCGGTGAGAGTGGTGGCTGGGCTGAGGGGAGTGAGGGGGTTTAAATAGAGGGGTTGAGTCGGTCGGGGGCAGCCGGAAATGGCAGGGGAAAGGTGGGCGGTGGTCGTCGGGGCAGGGAGTGGGTGAGAGGAGAGAGAGTGCGGTCGTGGGGGGGTTTAGGTAGGTTAGCAATTAGGCCCCCTTAGTTTTAGGAAATTACACACAGGCCCTAGCGGTTGGGAAATGCAATTAAAAATTTGCATTCCACAATCTAAAACATTTTAATAATTGCAAACTGATATATTAACAATTCTAATAATTACAAAACTATATTAAAACAATTCTAAGTATTACAAAACTATATTAAAACAATTCTAATAATTATAAAATGATATTAAAACATTTCAGAAAATTGCAAATTGATATTTTAGTATTTAAAACTCATTTAAAATTCATTTAAAAATTCTAGAAAAATTCTTAAAAATCATAATAAATATTTTAAGGCTAAAAATGACATTAATAATTAATTAACACTAATTAAATAATTTTTAAAAAACAGGGGCTTACACTATTTCTTATATTTCATATCATTTGGTTTAGTTATCCCCTCATTCAGTTCTTTTAAGACATTGCCCTGACCATGGTAAATTTGTATTCAGACTTGAACATCTGTGATGTTCAGTTGGGACCTTTGGTCTAGTCAATATTTGATGTCCTTTAGTTCCCCTTTGTTCTATATAATTTGGTCCTCATTCGCTTTTATATATCCTACATATCCTTGCTCTGTCCCTTCAAATAGAACCTTAAGTCCACTTCTTACCTTGTTACTAGCCCACTTTTGAATATGCCATAGGTAGCAGTCACTGGACCTTGTTCAGATTTGAACACCTATTTTGTTCTGTCATGTTCTGAGGATCAATGGTTATAGTGCCCTGCTTTTAGACTTTTAGTTCAGTCAGTAAGAACAATCATTCAAACCCTTGATTACCTGGCCTATCCACCTGAGGGTTAGTCATATTTATATTTTTGGTTGAGGTCTCTAATTGTTTGTAGTCCTTTTTCCCTTGTGCAGTCCCCCTCATGTTCCTGTATTTATCTTAGTATCCAACCCTCTAACTTATAGGTATCCTTGTATATGTCAGTTATAAATATTGTATTATATATGTATGAGGATATGTGAGGTTGAGGGATGTGTAGTAGTGTTGGTATTTACATATATTCCTCTTAGCTTGGACTGTTATATGTTAGGCTTAATGGTATATTATATATATATATATATATATATATATATATATATATATATATATATATATATATATATATATATATATATATATATATAAGGATATGTTGGTACCTTGAGTATACTATGTACTTGTGATATTTGGGTTTGTGTGTTTAGATTATAGGTTAAGCCATGGGTGACTTGATAGGTAAGGGATAGTGTCATATACCTTGTACTAAGATATGGTTTATAATTAGGGATATTTGAGTTTAGTTTGATATGTGATTAGGCTAATACCAAGTTACCCTCTACATAGGCTATTAGCCCAAAACCTTAGACGAGACTAGTGGGGACCAATGTGGACCCAATAGTCCAAGTCTGACCTAGTTTGACTAAGAGTTGACCGAGAGTTGACTTTGACCTAGAATGACCTAGTATCATGTAGATTGCATTGTATACTTCAATTATTATATATTGAACACATTTTAACTTATATTTCTCTAAATAGGACTCTATGATCCCAGTTCAGACATTTGTACACATCTGTTGCTCAGATTATCAGGCGAGTATATTCTCTAATCATTTCATACTTGCTAGGACTTATATTCTTATTCTAGATTACCTTACTTGATGCTGTCACGTTGGTAACACGAAATTATATTATATAGATCTTTTCATGAGATGTTATCTCCCTCGGGAGCATCGGGTACATCATGTCATGTGCGTTTCACTTTCATCATGTACTCATGTGCTTTCACTATTCATGTATACTCTTGTGATTCATGAACTCTCATGTTCACAGAGCCCTTATGTATAACTTTATGTGCACTCATTTATGAGCTCCCATGTGATAATCATATACATTAACATAACCTGTCTAAATCCTTGTGTATTGATTATGGTACGGAGGAGTAGAAGTAGTCATGTGAACAATTCCAACTAATATAATCATGTATAAACTCTGTAGTGTAATCATGTATAAATTCAAACCGTTCACATGTCTTTCTTGTACTCTACATCACTAGTAACTTACAGTTCTTTACTTATAGTAGATATTTCTAGTACGATTATCTCTCTCTGTTTTTTCATGTACATTTCTTTCAGTGATTCATGTATCTTATTCGATTGCATGCTTTATATTCCTGTCATGATATGAACTGTTGAGATTTTGTGCTCATTCATGTCCTGACTGGACCTGTTAAAAATATTATAGAGTATGAGGAGAAGTTCTGCCTTACCTACTGCGGAGCAAGCTTAGATGACACTTGTAACCTGGACACCCTGGTGGTTCAGGCAGCTGCTGAGGATGTTACCATTGTCTAGATTTGATAGCTATAATGTTTATCTTATTTTTCTTTATGTTATTTGTGTTTGTGGATCCAGAATTTGTATTATTTAGAGAATTTGAGACTTTATGTTGTTAACTTGGATTTATTTACCTTCTGTTGTATCTTCATTTTTGGATTTTCATTATCTATCATATCGTGCTATTTCCATCTTTAGACTTATGATTGAGTTGTACCTTATGTGATTTGGCCTTTATTTGGAGAGTATATCATATTGTGGTTAGTTGAGATCATGAACTAGAACAATGTTCTACCGCCGATACTTCGGCGTAGGCTGGACGTACCCACGTACTTCTCGTACCCCTACACTGGGTGCGGGTCATGACAACAAATGAGCCTGGATCAATTTGAATGTGATCCACCTTACAGGCTCTGACATACCCTGTATAATATAAAGGTCTGTCATGGCGATTATCTTTCATAGACATGTCTCCTTGGGTAAAGGTAATATTAGGAATCTTCTCAGATATATTATGACAATGAGGGTAGGTCACAGGATCATCGTTAGTTTTGTCATATGAGATAAGTATGAATCTGCATGCTGCAATGCTTCTCTCAGTGCATCTTGAGTGCCTTTGGAGAGACAAAGTAGCTGAAATATCGACAGTCGAGCTGGGGTATTAGCAAGTTGTGCCAATATGTAAAAATTGAAAGCTTGTCAAGTCCAAGGGAGTTATGCATCTTTAGATACTTATTGAACCTTACCTTTTTCTATTTTCCTTTTTTTTAAGTCTGCTTTGACGGCCCCGATCCAGATGAAGCTTGAATGGCAGGGGGATTAGGGATATGAGCTACAATAAAAGGGTTAACTTCTTCATCTTGATTGGAGGCACGCAGGTATGCTTTCCCAGATCTTGTTTCTCCAATTAGAGCTTCGTTAAACATGTTGCATGATTTATTCTTATTTTTCTTGCTCTAAGT
Source organism: Iris pallida (assembly GCA_029216955.1). NCBI lineage: Eukaryota > Viridiplantae > Streptophyta > Magnoliopsida > Asparagales > Iridaceae > Iris > Iris pallida. The sequence continues at coordinate 17,344,138 of JANAVB010029620.1, forward strand.
CTTGGAGATGGATAAGGTTGACTTTGGATCCATATCTTCAAGGAGGTTACGATGGATTCACAAGAGCTCACCATGATTAGTAGTGAGTGGTACGTGTCCGGCTGTCTGATCCCGAACTGGAGGAAGATTGACGACTTGTAATGTCGCCTTCGATATTGGAGTAATACCGTTTGAAGTTCAATTGCAGGAAGATCCCCAAATTGGAGAGAAACAAGATATACAGAAACTTATTTCTCATCTGTGTGCAATGTGATGGCCTTTGAATCCAACAACTGCTGAATACGGTTCTTCAATATGTAATAATCTTTCGTCAGGTGATGTACATAATGATGACAAAAGCAATACTTTGGATCGTTAATTTGCCCTACTTCTTCAGGCCTTCGAGGAGGAGGAAGTTGCAGCTTGTTCTTTTCATCAATACCTGGAAGATGTCTAGTGTGAGGGCTTGGTTAAAGGTATAGTGTGGCTTAGGCCTTGGAGCAGTTGGAGCTTTTTGTTTAGGCTGAGTAGCGGCTGCGTAAACATCAACTGTAAAGGATTCCTTCCCTTTGTTGGTTTCCCAGAAGTGTTGTTGCTCTGGGGAGTCTTCCTTTTGTCTTCATGTAATTTTAGTCCAATCAAATACAGAACCTGAACCGATTCTTCAGCTTTCTCGGCAGTTGTGATAAAAGATGGCCAATTATTATAATCTCCCAGGCTGATGCAGAACCTGACTGTGGGTAATAAGTTACCCTAACATATGTCAATAAGTACTGATTGAGGAGCACCTGGATGCAGCTTCATTGACAACCTTCTGAACCGTTTAACGAATTCTCGGGTCAGTTCTTTGTTATCTTGCTTTGTGGCAATGAGTTTTGACATAGAGACATCACCTGTTCCTTTATAGAATCTAGTAAGAAACAATTTCTCCAAGTCTTTAAAAATTTTGATACAACCGTCAGGCAGATTGCAGAACCATTCAAAACTACACCTTTCAGAGTACCAATAAGTAATTTAGACCATAATGCATCATTTTCATGGTATATGAATGGTCTGGGAGTAAAAGTACATCAAATGCTTCTTCGGAGAACCTGTTCTATCATAAGGAATCAGAGATTGAGGTTTGTACTTTGGAAGACAAACAACATCATCCCACTCTGAAGGATAAGGACATGACATTCCCATTTGATGCAGTTCCTCTTTCGAGGTAATATCATCTAGTGGAGCATTAAGCCAACGAATAACTTCAAGAGTAACAATTGTTTGGTTTGCAGGGGTCGACTGTATGATAGCCGGTTGTGCTTGTTATAATACTGGCGTAGAGATATTTTTGACTTTCGGTGATGGATTAGGGTTAAAAGATACCCCTACTATATCTTGACCGGCAGGAGTTTGAGTAGATGGAGACACTGGTGTAGAGCTGTTTACAAGTTCATGGTTGTTTGCATTTGTTGCATTATCGCCATAAAATTTTGCAGCATGCTCTCCAGGGTATTATTTCTCTGTCGATCACTCTTACCCCTTTCTTTGCCAGTTACATACACTGAGGTTGTATATGGGTTGCAAGATTGAGAGGTATGCAAGAAAGCATTACTAGAACTAGTGCTGCTTGACCCCGATTGTGAAACTACATCATCCCTTTCTGAAATGTGAAGTAATTTATCATCAGATTGAGATGTAGAATGGTCGAGAGGATTCTACCCCCAGTATTATCTTGTTCGTGAACTTGGAGCACACCAAAGGAATGCATAGATCGGGAACGGTTTCCTTGATAAACACCTTCAGGTGAAATAGCTCTTTGTCCTCCTCTAGATGAAGAGGATAAAGGTGCTTGGTAATCATCTTGACTAGATGTTGCATAGATCGAGGCCTCTTGTAATTGTCTGAGAGTTGTCGTCCAAGACCGGACAAATCCGGAGAGTTTGATTGCAATCTGGTGAAGACAGATCGCTTGGTTGATTGATCAACTGCTTTTGAGCAACAACAGATGATAATAATCTTTTGCACAGGAATGTCTCTGATATGACATAACCGTGTTTGTTGACACCTCTGCTAATTTATGCTTATGCCGAAGCATGTCACGCAAGTCAACAAAAGGGTGCACAACCTCATTTCCCTTTTTATGCGACTGGACAAAGTCCATACATGGGAGAGTTGGTTTCTTAGCTCGTTAACTTATTTTACGTACATGGGAACCCCCAGTACTTAGACCTTGAGTTGTTTTATTATATGAACTCATTTTAGGTACATTAGGCAATGTACATGAGTCTACAGAATGTGGAAGAGAGGCGCATGACTAGCTGGGGTGCATAGACTTCATCTTGTATAGCTAGTCATCATCAACGTGCACAATACGGATGGACGCATGAATCGAGCCTCCTTCATAACACATAGAATCTTTGGAAAACGACAGTCTGTAGAAGACAGACTTCTTATCCCTATTTATGCATCCAGAGTTCTGTATTGAAGAAAAACCTCTTTCATCTTGATGCACTAATTGTGAGGCAGAAGTTCCAATATTTGAATTCTTAGCATCGTAGTGTGTTCCTCTGCTAGAATTTAAAATTTATACATTCTTTTTACCCACGTGAATAGCTTTATTACAAGTGATAGTTTTCTTCACAGACGCATGATTGGGATGCACCTTCTTGGTGTTCTTATTCCCGTGAGAAGCACAGGACTTTGCTGATGGCTCATTGGTAGAGACTCTTATGGACGCATGATGAATTTTATGTGTCTGAATAATAGAAACGTCCCTAGACAGTATTGTAGCTGGTACCGAGCCATGAGCCTCCACATTGTGCATAGGGACCACAGTAGCCGAAGCTTTCCCTTTGCCATCAGCGACATTAGGAAGAGTAGGGAGAGACTTCAGAATCCAAGTCTTATGAACACACTTGGACTTCTACCTCTTGGTGGTCGAAGCAGAGTCTTTGTTTGATAGCATTGCTTTATATGCTTGTTAGTCGAACTGCACAACCAACATCTTATCAACTGAACCTAGCTTGTTTACATCAGATTGTGCAACCACTTTCTCGTCAGTAGAGAAAGTCGTCCCCTACAGAGTCGTTATTTTTGTTTCAAAACAAAAAACAAGTCCAAGAAATGTAGGGATCTTTTGTATTATTGTAAAAAAAGAAGTACAATAGGAATCTTAAACAAGAATTTTGACTACAATAAAAATCGGGGGATTGGGTCCGCGAAGATTAAATCTACTTTGACTTTTTTGCTCCAATGACGATCTGATGCAGTTGTTGTTGAAGCTTGGTTGTTGATGAACTCTCGATTGTAAGGAAAACTTAATCACTGAAAGCTCTCTTTTTCTTTCTGAAAGTTCTTAGCAAAGAAGTTGTAGTCTCTCTTTATTCATCTACTCTCCATGTGCCAGTGTGCACAGGAGAAAGGAACTATCCTCTATTTATAGCTTTTTTTTACTGGAATAGCCACAGAAAATATACTGTCTTCTGCCTCAGAGACACATGAATTTGGGTAGGCACAAGCGCCTTGGGAGTTAGTGGGGAGTGAACGTGTTCGAGAATCACGTATAGCTCGCCATGTGTCTTGAGATATCATCAACCAAGGCCTTCATCTCTTCTGCCGTCAGTTTAACACCGATTGAATCTATGGCGTATTCAACTGTGATTCGTCATCTTCGTCGTCTTCATCGTCGTCTTTGTCGTCGTCAAAGTCTTCAACAGAGACTTGATGAATGCGCTGTGAACTTGGGCAACACCGGCACACGCATATAGATCCCGATATGAAAATCAGAGATGGAAAACAAATACAATATTTGATAATTCCAGACGGCAGAATCTAGGAACAGATGATGCAAATAAAGCATTTGACTTTCATGTCTTCGAAATACGCTCTTTTTTCTTTCTTTTTTTTTCTCTTTTTTCTCTTTTGTTTCTCTTTTTTTTGAAAAGATGGCTAGGGTTAGGGTTTGGATGGGGATGGAGCGACTATGGTTAGGGTTAGGGTTTGGATGGGCGGCTAGGGTTAGGGTTAGCATGTGCGAGGGCGGGTAGCAGCAGGTGGGGTGTAGCAGCAGGGGGGTTCGGCCAGGGGGTGGTGTAGCAGCAGGTGGGGTGTAGCAGCAGGGGTGTTCGGCTGGGGGGGGTCGACAAGGGGGGGTTCGGCCAGGAGAGTCGCCAGGGGGTGTCGGCCAGGTGGGGTGGGTCGGTAGGGGGGTTCGACCAGGGAGGGGTGCGAAAAAACGAACTTTGCAAGCACTTCCAAAGAAGGTGCAAAAACAACAAAAAAATCGGAGGCGTTGCACAGCAGTTCCAGTAGGGGGGTACGGGGGCGTTGCACAGCAGGTCCGGTGGGGAGGGTGTCCGGGGGCGCTGCACAGCAGGTCCGGAGAGGGGCAGGTCCGGGGGCGCTGCACAGCAGGTCCGGAGGGGTATGTCCGGGGACGCTGCACAGCCGGTCCGGAGGGGGGGCAGGTCCGTGGGCGCTGCATAGCAGGTCCGGGGGGGAGAAGAAGGAAAAAAATCTTTTTTTTGTGGAATGGTTATGGCTCTGATACCATGTAGAGAATAATAATGGGATAATTTTATTGATAGGCTATTGCCACTACTTATAGAGGGTCCAACTCCTCTTCATCATACATCTTCCGATGTGGGACTAAAGTCCCTTATTGGTTCTCAAGACTATGCAATGTTAAGTGCTGTCAAATTAAATATCTGAATGCTATATGGATGTAGAAGCTGTCCTTAGACTCTTTGTTTGCTGGCATTTCTTGCTGATGTGACCTTAATTGTATCATGACTAGTTGTGTTTTAATCACATTCTATGCCTGAGCTTACAAACATATGTAAACATATTTGCATACATCTATAACTAGGCGCTTATAGTGAAAAGAGAACTTTATTGTCTATCATGTGCCATTGCCTCGATCTCGAGTTAGCATACATCTATAACTAGGCTCTTGTAGTGAGCTGATTTTCTCTTTCTACTTGCTATTTTTTGTTTGTGTCTGATGCACGTATCAGACATGCCACAAATACTCCAAATTACACTAAGACACGAACATAGTTGTCGAATCTGTGTTAGACATATATTAGATGTGCCATTAACAGTGTGCTACTTCTCAGGTTACTGTTGCAGCCATCCTGTAGATGTGATGTGCATTAGAGAAAGAGAGATTATGTTGGAGAAATATGGATAACCATGGATCTGATCCTTGTTTGTTCCTGTTCCTTGTCCTCCTGTCCACGTAACATCCCTAATATGTATATGGATAACCAGGGAAATGAATTTATTTTTGCTTCTCATACCCAGCCCATTAATCCTTGGGCTTCAATTTAAGGATCCAAAGTTTCAGGCTGGCTGGTAATATCAGGAACCCCCTTCCTTGATGTTTGCCTTCTTATTAAGTTTCCTCAATCATTTTTATTTTTAAAATGATTGGTCATCTGATGCCTGGAACATCTCCGATGTTGGGTGCGGGGAAGATTTGTGTACTCGAGGAAATTAACCTTCATAGTGATGCACCTATGAACTACTTTCTTCATATCTTTCAGTTTTTTATATCATTATTAATGTCATACCAAGTCTTCACTAAACTCAAATGTCGTGAAAGCTCCACCTTGGCATGGTATTCTAGTTCCTTTTTCCTATATTTGAATTTTGCACTCTACGTGTCTGAGGATGTTCTTAGATAATGTTGTAAGTGAGCTTGTTCCCTTTGGATGTACAAAAGAGGCGATGATGATTTTAATGAAAATTTGCCCATGGTTTCAGACTAGGTCTGATATCCTCAGATCTGCCCTAATTTAGACTTCTCGAGCTTGGCGAGGCAACTTTGGATGGCTACCAGTTGCATCCATTTGTCTTGAGTGAGAGAGAGAGAGAGAGCGAAAGAAGAAAATATTTTATATTGCTTTCGCCATCATTATTATGTATGATAGAAGGGCAAATCTGAGCCACTTTGTACATCTATTAATTTTCTATTGCCTTAGCTTTCTTCTAGCTTTTCTATCTCTTGCAGAACATTAGGATATATAACATTATCACAAATTCATGTTAACAAAACTAATGGATTCTAGCTAGGACGAACTTTAACGAGACGTTAAATTGTTCCAATTTTGAGAGTTTGTATCCTTTATTTTAGTCTGTGTTTTCAGGAGTATTCTCCTTGCAGTAGGGTTTTTTGTTCCATTATTGCCATTAATGGAATGCCGCAGAACTTTTCACACCATTTGGTCTCAAAGAAAAACTTTGTTGTCTCATATGTGTCTTTGCCACGATCTCCAGTAAGTATAGATCTATATCTCGTCTCCAGTAGTATGATGTTGTCCTCATTTTACTTGTTTGTTTGTTTATTATCATCTTTTAGTGGATTTGTGCTCCTGTTTTTTACTTTCTAGACACCAAAAAGTGCATTGGTTTTAAGGCTAAATTTCTTGTATCCGTAAATGCGTTGTACTCTTATATGTAAATAGTACTTTGTTCTACCAGATGTTGCTTATGCCCTTTTTTGTGCCTCTGGATACCTGTTGGTTAGGAGTTTCTTATATTGAAATAGGAATAGCTTCTGTCATGTTTATTTCTAATGCATTTCTTTTCTTTTCTTTTTCTTTTCTTTTGATAGTGGGCAAAATTCAATGTTCTTCTAATTTGAAGGCGGATTTTGTACTATAAATGGTTGTCATGGAGCAACTTCTTAGAATAGAGAGGTATAAAGCTACGAAGAATAAAATAGAGCTTATACGACCTTAAATTTTTGGGATAAAGACTTATTCATCATTGTCTTTCCTTTTTAAACTGCTCAGAATGCTTCAAACTTGTTGCAGGCTATGATCATCTGCATCAAGATGGTACCTTATTGTTTTACTAGTTCTGATCAGCAATGGCTCATTGCAACCAAGGATGGTAGGAATACCCAGTAAAAATTTTAGTTTTTTTAGACATCACTTTGCCTTGTTTGTATTTGTTATTTGCATTACAACTGTGGTGTTTTGTTTCTCAACATTATGCCAATGGTAGGTAGAACTATTTTTTGAATAAAAGCACTCATAATCAGTGATAGAAGCACCAATCCTTCCACCACTAGTGAGGAAACAAGTATAGCATAGTGGTTTTTAGCTTGTGATACATGCGATTTTTGTTCTTCTCAGCTACACCACAACTTGTGTCTTTGAAAGTTTTTATAGTTCTATTTTAGAAGTTTGAACAAACCTGAATCATGATCAGGAGTCGAAGAACTCGTAGAGGACTCTCTTGAAGCTGCATTCAGCTTAGACTGGCACATTAGCAAGTAGGTACGAATTGAATGACGTTGTTTGTACTTAATGTTTGCAGATTTGGATTCTCTTGTATAGTTTCTAGCTAGCCTTTTCCGTGTTCCTGGAACTTGAGAAAACTTTTTCTTTTAGTTACTTGGCCTTCAGCATCCAGCAGATACTTCTACGACAATGCCAGGTTGGTTCTCTTTGCTTGTTTACATGATTTGTATAATTTTTTAATGAATCCTTCAGACAGCTTTCTCTTTTCTCAGAAATCGACTCTATACATTTTTTTGTTCATAAATGTTCTCTTGGGGTGTCTGGTATAGTTTTTCTCTTGTGTACTAATCCATCATTTACAAAGGTTTTGAACCTACATTAGGGGATGGTGTTAGTACTAAAACAAAAAAAAATTCCATGATGTATTTGGCAAATATCATCCTTTTCCTACTACATTTGGTATGCAAAGCTAATTTATCATTCTTTTTGTGCAGTATCAAGATATCAGTGCACGGATAAAAGTAAATCCATTGTAAGGTTGGAACAAGGTGTTCGTTCATACATGAATAGAGCTATAGCATTTTAAGGAGCTTTTGCAGTTTTCTATGGCCGACATTTGGATTTTGAAATGTAATAGTGATATGTTGGTGAAACAAAAGTTGGAAAAAGAGTGATATTTCAAAATGTAATTAAGATGGTATTATATTTGGATTTATTTTAATGAAATGTTTCAAATGTTAGTTAAATTGCATATTTCTGTTGTCTCAGGAAATTAGTATGATTTTTATAACGCATTGAATTATAAGCATTGACAGGTGATATATGTGTGAGTAACCAGAACAGAACGTTAGAAAGTGTTATGTATAAGTTCTTTTTATAACGTTTCATGTACGTTTCATGAATAGTTTCAGAACCAGATCATTTTAGCAAGCGTTATGTATATGTATCTTAGTCATAACGCTTTTAGACAGATATGTTATATATAATTGACTTAATTATCTCATTTTTTATTAAAAAATGTCATATAAGTGTACATCATATATAACATTTTTCTAAACTTTTATAACACCCGTGTTCATGACGGTTGCCTGCTTCAAAAAAACTGTCATAAATTGTCATATATGACGGTTTTTACCCGTCATAAAAGGGTATTTTTCTTGTAGTAGTGACTCGTGTCAAACCTGTGTCAAGGCCAATGAATGCAGGTAGTCTCTCTAATCTAGGTTTAATTGGCATAGTGCAAGCAACAGGGAATATAAATAAGCAATAGAATTGCATAAAGAGAAGACTATTTAGCATAGTTTATCTTGCAGTAAATAAATAAAAAATAAATGCATGCAATATATGAGCTAAACTACATAGACAGTAGATGGCAAGGTATCTTGCCTGGTGTGGTGTAATGATCCAGCAAGTCCTGATTTGTCTGACAGCCATTTTTGATGTGTACGGATCCGAATTTGCAAAAAATATGAGAGCACGATTTAGTCACGATTAAGGGTGATTGTTTGAGGAGAATTTTGTGGAGATAGGTACTATCTTGAAAATATTTATAGTCTTTGGAAATAGTTTCATATAAATACTTGTAAACATCAAAATTCGTTTTAGGCAAAGACTAAGTTTATATAAAATAATATTTTAGGTCGAAATCTATATTTCATAAAAATAAATACTTTTAGGTACATACAAAATAATCCTAGAAAATTTGTTAAGGCAAAAACCTAACTTTTGTTAAGATATAACATTTTTTTTGTCAAGAGTCATATTTTCACAAAAATAATTTACTAATACTAATGGTATAACTTGTGATATATATTGTAATACTAATTACACTAAGCTAGTTATAGAAATAATAATAATAATAATAATAATAATAATAATAATATACTTATACTGATAAGTGATAATCTCATATAGTAAATATTTAATAACAAAACCATTAGTGAACAAATAATAATGATAATAAAACAATTTCTGAGACAACTTAGACCATCTCCAATGGTGATTTCTAAAATTGAGTTCTTATCCTACTTGGCATTGTACTTTAAGGAGATTTCTATCCTAGTTGGAAGAGTTTCTAGATAGAAATTGTAGATATACAAAAATGCTCTCCAATGGTTCTCCATTTCTATCCTATGTGTCACATAGTAAAAGGACCAATTTAATGGTGTGAGGCTCAATAATAATTGTCATGAGAGGTAGGAGAATTTCTATGAGAGTTTCTACATGTAGAAACCCTCTTAGAAAGTTTCTATCATTGCCACGTAGGATAGAAATGGTGATAGAAATTACCATTGGAAGAAATTTTTTCTAAAATGGATTTCTTCCATAGAAATAGGGAAGATAGAAACCCCCATTGGAGATGGTCTTACTAAACGAAGGAAAGCTACAGCAGTAGATGTTCTTATGTCCCACTTTGGGGAAGTGAGAGGTTGGTGAAAGCTATTATTTACTTTTTTATTTATTTATTTTTTTGAGAACGGAAGAGGGAGAGCAGAAGAGGAGTAAAGGCTCACCGGAGGAGGACGCGGGGGCAGTGCTCAGGCGCGACGATGGTGTGCTCGACCGACAGCGCTGGGTGAAGGGATCTCGGCCACGCCATGGCGGCAGCGGAAGGCGCGATCTCCAGATCTAGCTCGGCGTGGAGGAACTGAAGTGGCGGTGCTCGTTCTCGCCGCTAATTGGTGGAGGCACGGTGACGGAGGGGGCTGTACGAGGGAAGGGAACGCGGTGGAGGAATACTGGGGGATCCGGTCGGGCGGTGGAGCTTGCGGCGGACACAGGGTTGCTTGCCGGAGAAGGAGATCGACCCCCGGGCGGCGCTCGACTCGGTGAGTGGTGTCGGGGTATTTGTTTTTATTATATTATTTTGTGGGGGTGATGGTGGATGATGGTGTTGTGGGTGGAGGCCATGGAGTTTGGCTGGGAATAGGCTGTGCGTAGGCGGTCAGCGGTGGCGGTAAGCCGGAGATGTGGTAACAGGGATCGGCGGGATGTTGGTGATGGCATCGATGGTGGAAGGACAGGTTGCTGTGGAAAACTTGGGGTTTCGGTGGTCAGGGACAAGGCCAGGATGGTGGCTCGATGGAGGGCCTTAGGAATCGGGTGGCGAGATCGATGGTGGTGGGTTGCTGACGGCGGTTGGGCTGTACTGGTATCCCGCGATGGTGTGATGGATGACGTGGATGGGGGCGTGCGGCGAGATGGTGGTGGAAGTTGGGTGACTTGGTGAAGATGGGTCGGTGTAGGTTGGGTGACGTAGGGGTAATGAGGCGACGGAGAGGACAGGGAGAAGAGCGACCAGAGAAGAACGACGCTGGCGGCTAGATAGGTTGTGTTGTGTCGGGGATGGGTTGCATCGTGTCGGGACTGTCCGACACGACAGGGATGGATGTCCGGAATTGTCGGACACGGGATAAAGAAATATTGTATATGTAGAAGAAAAGAATATAGTGGATGGGAAGGAGAACACGGATAAAATGCACGAATTTTTGGTTGTGGAGATTTGGGTTGCTAGAGATTGTGGAAAAAAAAACAAGGAGTTTCTCCTTATATAGGAGGTCGAGTAGGAAAGCTTAAATCCCCCATAAATAATCCACTATTTAATTTAAATCAATTAAAATCAATCAATCCAAATCCAAATTCAATTCAATTCTTGATAAATCCTATCTTTAACTTAAAAGCTATTAATAAAATCAAATTCAAATTTAAATCACCATAATTGATATAAACAGTAAATCAAACAAAATTTAAAAATATCTTTTTATAAATAATATAAATTAATTTCAAAAATTAACATATATACATGAATTAAATTTTATGTATTCGCATGCAAAAAGAAAATTTACATAAAATCTAGTTTTCTAAAATTTGCTACTTATATTTGTACAATAAAATAAAACAAAATAGTCATTTTATAAATAAATAAACAAAATAAGGTTTTGGCAAACTCGACACAACGCATTTTATAATTTATATGCAAATAGAAATACCTTATACTTATTTTGAAAAACAAACTTATTTTCCATATGAAGAAAGTCTTTTAATAAAACCTGTGTATAAAAAAAAAATATAATACCTCGCATATACGTACTCACACGCGACGTACAAATACGAAAAAAATGAAATCAATGCCAAGTTAATTTTTTAAAAAATTGTAATAAAATTTAGGAGGCTTACATTCTACCTAACTTATAAGAATTTTGCCCTCAAAATTTAGGGATAATTAGGATAGGTAAGGTTGAGAAGATGGGAAGAGTTTATCGATAAGAATTACGATTAATCATTGAGCGAGGAGTTCGAGACAGAAGTTAATGAAATGGGCAATTTAGATAATTTAGACAAATAAAATCAACATATGTAGTTTAGAAGATGATCAATGCATGACAAGCCATCGACGTTTAAATTTAATCAACACTACTATTTATTCTATAGACGTGCAACCCATAAATAGGCAACAACTTCCTCTACCTCAAATCTCGATTACTAGCTCGCTAGTTTCGAGTCAAATTTTACTTTCAGGTTTCAATACCGTTAAATGCATGAATCGTCATTATCCTCTTATCACTAAATCTTCAAAATCTTGATTTCTTCTCAAATTTGAAATTCCATAAAACTTAAATTTTCGTAAAACACAAATTTTTTCCCCTTAATTTGAGATTTACTCACAAAACTTAGATGCCAACATATACACATATAAATCTAATATCTCATAATAGAATGCCATAAATTTTGAAGTTTTGAACTTAATAAATCTCTAATCTACTTCTTTCAAGATATATCGATATATATATATAAATATTTTTATCAGACCACATTTTGTCTTTCATAACCTTTTTGAAATTTGAAATCCAATAACCTTAAATTTATAAAGGTGAAAATCAACCTATATTAACTTCATTTCTATAATCATCTTAGAACTTTATCCCCTTATAGCCTCAAGAATAAAAATTTCAATCTTCTATACTGGAGTAACCTCGTAATCAAAATACCATGTTTCATTACTATTTTCTTTTTCTTTGATGTCTCCCCTCAAAATTTGACTCATAAAATTTGATTCCTAAAAATATATTTTCAAATACTGCCTCTCATCATAAAATTTGGTAGTCAAAAACTTCCTAATTCAATAACTCTCATATTTTCTCTCAAGTAAAATTTTCCTCTTTCATAATCTCCTAAAAAAATTCACTTTAGTCGATGGTAAAATAAACTTCACCTTAATATGGCAGTTATAATCATCACATAATTTAATTCTTAAAAAGTTAAGTGTTCAAGAAATGTCACATTTTCTTTGAAATCTAATAGCTTCAAACACCTTATTTATCCTCCCAAAAATTTTCTTAACAATGGATTTACCTCGAAGAACCAATTGTCGGTCGAGAAGTCTACTATCATACTATCTTATCAAAACATACTCTGTCTAATGGATTTTACCACAAAAATTCACTTATGCCTATAATCATTCAACCGCTACTCCCCTCTAAGGGTTTTCTAATCTAATTCCTTTCTAACCGAAGGGTGTCATGATCCAATTTCATCTTCGCACAAGGGTATCAAAGGAAACAAGGTTCGCATTAATCATATTGGAGTAAAAATATAATTCTAAATGAGTGAAGCAAACAATTGGAAGGAAAGTTCGGTTAGGTTCAATGGTCGTGGTAAGGGTTTGGACAATAAATAAGGGTCGCTATTTATCGCATGAAAAGTAAAATATGTAATGGGTCAAAGTAAAAATCAAAATAAAACATGTGTTTTGAATGTCAAGCAAATCAAAGATGAAATAACTTAGAGACTCGGGAGCCATGGTTCCTAGGGAGAATATAGTCTTCTAGGTTGAGGTACGATAAAGGGAATGTTTCTAATCATTTTCAAGTTTCAAACGATTAGAAGGTCACGATACTAGATCTAGATTTGAGAGAAAAACGGGCAAGTCAAGACGAAGATATAGTCACATGCTTGGTCGATGACTAACTAGTAACTACACTTGAGTATATACAACTATCATGGTCATGGGTGATATGGCAACTAATGTGAAATACTTATGTCTATCTTGGTTGCCTATCAATACAAGATCTGAATCTATGAATTCAAGTCCCGAAATTTTTTTTCAACAAAATTCTCAAAATAATCTACCAAAAATTCTAATCATTTAAGGTCCTCAAGCATAAACATAACTTAAAATTTAAATTCCTCTAATCCATCTCAAAATAAACCTTTTTCATATCACTAATAAATTTCTGCCAAAATCTTAATATTATCAATCCAAACTTTTAAACTCAAGATCTAAATAATCTTATCAATCGTAGTTCATACGACAAATTGAAATCTTAAAAAAAATTCCAAATTGATATAAGTACAAGTTAATGTTCCAAGCCGCGATCAGATATAAGTACCCAAACCAAAGGTACCTACACCCAACGGATAAGGGTCACCTAACCACTCTAAGTGGAAATGTATTTTGAGAATAGTGCATGGTCACATAACCTGCAAGTCAATTCAAGATAAAACAATACAATACAATACTCAGTAGTGAGTCTAAACACTATATTCCATTACTCAATATCGAGCGAGTCTGTAGTATATAGTCTACCTATCGTTCCTCAGTGTCGAACGAGTCTATGATAGATTGGGAGGAGGTCAACATCCACTTGTATTCTCTCCGCCTAATGCTCTAATTAAACTACTAGTCTTCTATTATGCAATCCTAATGGTAGTTATAGCCTAACGAACGTCCCCACGTATCGGTGGCCAGCTGACCACGCAAGTACGAGACCTATATGCAACTCGTGACTCGTGGCAAACCTGTGTCAAGGCCAATGAATGTAGGTAGTCTTTCTAATCTAGGTTTAATTGGCATAGTACAAGCAACAGGAAATATAAATAAGCAGTATAATTGCATAAAGGTAAGACTATTTAGCACAGTTTATCTTACAGTAAATAAATAAGAAATAAATGCATGCAATATATGAGCTAAAGTACATAGACAGTAGATGGTAAGGTATCTTGCCTGATATGACGCTTGGTGTGGTGTAATGATCCAGTAAGTCCTGATTTGTCTGATAGCCATGTTTGATGTGTACGGATCCAAATTCGCGAGAAAATAGGAGAGCACGATTTAGTCACGATCAAGGGTGATTGTTCGAGTTGAATTTTGGGGAGATAGATACTATTTTGAAAATATTTACAGTCGGTGAAAATAGTTTCATATAAATACTTTGTAATATCAAAATTCGTTTTAGGCTAAAGACTAAGTTTATGTAAAATAATATTTTAGGTCGAAATATATATTTCATAAAAATAAATACTTTTAGGTAAATACAAATAATCCTAGAATATTTGTTAAGGCAAAAATCTAACTTTTGTTAAGATATAACATTTTTTTGGTCAAGAGTCATATTTTCACAAAAATAATTTACTAATACTAATGGTATTACTTGTGATATATATTTGTAATACTAATTACTTTAAGCTAGTTATAGAAATAATAATAATAATAATAATAATAATAATAATAATAATAAGTGATAATCTCATATACTAAATATCTAATAACAAAACCATTAATGAAACAAATAATCATAATAAAAAAATAATTTCTGAGACAACTTACTAAACAAAGGAAAGCTACAGCAGTAACTAATCTTATCTCCCCCTTTGGGGAAGTGAGAGGTCAGTGAAAGCTTTCATTAATTGTTTTATTTTTTTGGAGAATGAAAGAGGGAGAGCGGGAGAGGCGGAAAGGCTCACCGGAGGAGGACGCGGGCGTGGTGCTCAAGCGCGGCGATGGTGTGCTCGGCCAGCAGTGCTGGGCGAAGGGATCTCGGCCACGCCGTGACGACAAAATGGAAAGCGCGGTCTCAAGATCTAGGTCGGCGTGGAGGAACCGAGGTGGCGGTGCTCGTTCTCATCGCTGATTGGTTGAGGCACGGTGATGGAGGGGGCTGTGTAAGGGAAGGGAACACGGTGGAGGGACACTGGGGGATCCGGTCGGTCGGTGGAGCTTGCGACGGACACAGTGTTGCTTGCCGGGGAAGGAGATCGACCCCCTGGCGGCATTCGACTCGGTGAGTGGTATTGGGGTGTCTATTTTTATTATTTTTTTGTGGGGGTGATGGTGGATGATGGTGTTGTGGGTGGAGGCCATGGAGTTTGTTTGGGAATGGGCTGTGCGTAGGCGGTTAGCGGTGGCGGTAAGCCGGATACGTGGTGGCGGGGATCGGCGGGATGTTGGTGATGGTATCAATGGTCGGAATACAGGTTGTCGTCGGAAACTTGGGGTTTCAGTGGTCAGGGATAGGGCCAGGATGGTGGCTCGATGGAGGGCCTTAGGAATCGGGTGGCGAGATCGATGGTGGAGGGTTGTTGACGGCGGTCGTGCTGCACTGGGATCCAGCGATGGTGTGATGGATGACGTGGATGGGGGCGTGAGGCGAGATGGTGGTGGAAGTTGGGTGGCTGGGCGAAGATGGGTCAGTTCCGAGTCAGCAGGTGGTCGGTCGAACAAGGTCCGGTGGCGCAATGGTAATGAGGCGACAGAGAGGACCGGGAGAAGAGCGACCAAAGAAGAACGGCACTGGCGGCCAGGGCCGGTCCGAGAAATCTTGGGGCCTAGGGCGGGATTTGAACGTGAGTTTTCTTGAACGGTGAATGGAAACCATTCGGTTTTCCCAAATAAATTTTATTGATTTTTTTCTCGGATACCAATTTTATCATTCACTCTTCTAAAAAATTAACAAATAAAAAAAAAACTAGTTGAGTAATCTTACTGAACAAGTAATTTAGTTGGTCCTATGGTAATAGTTCTCTTAATGTATTTTTTGATCTATGGTTCAAAGTCTGTTACTGCAATTTTAATTACTAAAGCTTAATATATATAAGTAGGTATAGACCTCCTTTGAGCCGTCTCATTACACGTACTACTTAAGTAGGTGTAAGCTTATTTGGATCTTCCAATTATAAGGAATGACTGGACTTGTAAGTAATTGTAGTTTCCGTTTGGGGGCCTTGTCTATCGAGGGGCCTAGGACGATCGCCCACCTCGCCCACTCTCTGGGCCGGCCCTGCTGGCGGCTAGATGGATTGCGTCGTGTCGGGAGTGTCCGACATGACATGGATGAATGTCTGGAATTGTCAAACACGGGATAAAGAAATATTGTATATGTAGAAGAAAAGCATATAGTGGATGGGAATGAGGACATGGACACGATGCACGAATTTTTGAGATTTAGGTTGGTGGAGTTTATGAGAAAAAAGAGCAAGGAGTTTCTCCTTATATAGGAGGTGGAGACTCCTAATTCGATAACGAGTAGGAAAGTTTAAATCCCCAATAGATATTCCATCATTTAATTAAAATCAATCAATCTAAATCCAAATTCAATTCAAATCTTGATAAATCCTATCTTTAACTTAAAAGATATCAATAAAGTCAAATTCAGATTTAAATCACCATAATTGATTTAAACAGTAAATCAAACAAGTTTTTAAATTTTCTTTTTTTAAATAATAAAAATTAATTTTGAAAATTAACATATATACATGAATTAAATTATATGTATTCGCATGCAAAAAGAATATTTACATAAAGTCTAATTTTCTAAAATTTGCTACTTATATTTATACAATAAAATAAAATAGTCTTTTTATAAATAAATAAACAAAATAAAGCTTTGGCAATCTCGACACGACGCATTTTATAATTTATAAGCAAATAGAAATACCTTATACTTATTTTGAAAAACAAACTTATTTTTCATATGAAGAAAGTCTTTTAATAAAACATTTGTGTATAAAAAAGAAATATACTACCTCACATATACGTACTCACACGCGACGTACAAATACGAAAAAAATAATCGTAGTAAAATTTAGGGGGTTTACAGAAGAGCATACGCAAACACAGCGATTTAACCTAGTTTTCCTCGTAGAGGACTAGTCCAGGCCTGAGAACTCTCGCTCAAGGTTGAACTCCACTATTTATGAAATATGGTGCACACATGTGCCTTTACTCAGAAGAGCATGCCAACTTCTTACAACTTCGAAGAGGCAAAACTTGGAATTGTCCAAGTGGCTTCTTTTCAACTCTTGCACAGAACTTCTAGCTGAATTGCACTTGAGCACCTTGGGACTTAGAAAATTTTGTGGCTAGTAGATTGGAAGAGTAAGGCTTAGAATGTATAAGGCTTAGAAGAATGAGAGTGAGAGATAATTTGAAATGAGAGAATTCAAGCCCTATTTATACTAGTCTGGGGTGGCAAAATTCGGCCAGAATTCTGTCCCAAATATTCAAAAAATTTGAACGTTGGATAACTTGGATCATGGTGTTCCTAAAAATCTACTTCCTGAAAATTATGGGACAGAGTTCGGCCCAAATTCTCATTCCCTTGGGTCAGAATGTTTATGTGGGCTAGAATGGTTTTGTTTGGTTCAGGGACGGTCTTGTTTTGTATGGTGGAGCTTGGAGAAGTAAGTCTAGGGTTGAGATGACTCAGTGTGACTCAACGTACATGTCCCTAGACTCAATAAAATAAAAAAATTACTGACTGAGTACAAGTACATTTGTAATGTAACAACTTTTCGATGACGTATGTCTTGAACTTGATACGTTGTAGACGATGTTCTGTCATGAGGCCGATGTGTTGTATTGGATCATATCATATATCATTTTGTTAATTCTCTAAATTAGGTTGACAGTGATCCAGTTTGGGTCAAAAATCTCCCCCATTTTGATAATTGACAAAATAATATTTGTATGTCGCAACTTTCATACCTCGACGCATGTTGAAGGGAGTAAAATACTTTGTACATATGAAGTAGCTCCCCTACAAATAGATATGTCAGCTCCCCCACAAATAAATATTTCGATTTACGTCCTGATACAAAGTTCTTATCCAAGTACAACACAATTCATCATAATAAATCCAATATCATATATAAGATCACATCAAATATCTATTATTCTCCCCCTTTGTCACTTAGCAAAATATATCATAGCTCCCTCGAAAAAAGATAGATAAAGGTAAGAGAGCAATAACACAACTTTTAACCATGACCAAACATTTAAAAGAGACAACTAGCAGTTTTGATAATCCAAAATAAAGAAACGAGTAGTCATACATATGAAATAACAAACTGAAGTCATGAACTAAAAAAAATAGTTGAAATAGTGCTAAAGTCATGAAAATGACAAACTACAAAGCATAACTAAAAAAATAAAAGCATCAGCAGCAGCAGCAGGAAGACGACAGGTAACACGGAGCATGATAACGGGATGGACTGGCCGATTCGGATGGCTCGCTGGCAGAGTGACAAGGATCAACAAACACAGCATCAGGATCCAAATACCGCATGGCACAAGGGTCGTCAATCCGGTAGCCTTCGCAAGAAGGGTCCTGACCCGTAGGAAACGGCATAGTGGGATATCGGGCCATGTTGTACTGGATGTCATGCAGGGTGTTGCTGAAGGCGCTTATTTGCAGAGTGGTCTGATAGTCCAACTGAGTATAGCGATTGTCTTCCAAACAGAATCGGTTGTGCAACATGTCTCGGATGGAGTCGAGGGTGGCAGGTGGCTTAGGCTGAGGGGCATCTGAGTCAAAAGACTCGTCCTCAACGAGAGCATGAGGAATAGGTGCATGAGCCATCCTATGAGCTTTAGATAGATAGGCAGGAGCTGCTAAAACTGACACTCATCTAAAGGAATATGGAAGGCAACAAAGATCATAGGAAGATACATCGCATAGATAAGAGATTTTGGCTTCTTTCTTACACGAATCATCTTGTCCATCATCGTGCGTGGAAAATTTAAAGGAATGGTGAAGTGTAGATAATATAGTACCGTAATCTCATGATAATTAACTTCATCAGTATATCCAGCTTTGGGCAAGATGGAAGAGAAAATGATGCGATAGATTTCATGGAAGTGGTTGTTGAGATACTTGGCACGAAGTTTGCGAGGGCGAGTATTGGGTGAACACATCATATCCTTAAAGCCTTCAAGTGTGATATCACCAACAAATTGGAATCACGAGCATCAATAATACGCTCCCAAGAATTGGGGTCAGGGAGTTCAAGTTATTCAGCTAAGTCAAAGTCATCAAACACAATGTCAATGCCGACGACCCGAGAATAGATTTTACGGTCGTCATGGGTCATGTTGCAATAAATAATTTGAATTGCATTGAGATAAATAAGTAAATGTAGACACAAGTTCATCAAGACATAGATCCTTGAAGTTAGGATCAAATTCAAAAAATATAGTAAAATTGATGGGATGTCCCGGTACAGCACTACGTGAGCAATAATCAGAATATCACTCGTTAAAGGCTTCTAACGATACGAAAATATGCTCATTATAAGTGTTGGAATTGGGAGGAAGAGGAGGATTGAACAATAGGTGAATGGGAATTAGAGGAGGAGATGGAGGATTGGATGATGAAGCTCCTTCAGTCCTAGTCCTCTTCCCTCTATTAAAAAGTCTAGGAGCTATGATAAAAGCTAAAGAAATAGAGATAAAGAATAACAATTGAAGTAGCGATGGAGAACTAAGAGTTATACCTCAAAAATAAGGAAGGAGGATGGAAGAGAATCTACCAAAATTTTGAAAACTTGAGTTTGGAGAGTGGAGAGCACCAAACTAGAGATTTCTAGGGTTAGGGTTTTGGAGAAATATGTTTGGAGAAAGGTGGAAGATGATGGCAATAAGGAGAGAGAAGGCAAATTTGTGTTTTTAAAGAGTAGGGCCTGTTGCACTAGCAAATCATAGGCCCTTGATCAAATAGCTTGGACGGCCAGGAATGGCTGCAAGTTCTAGAACTCACTACACAGTTCAGCCCGAGTTCTGCCAAAGGCAGAGTTTGGCCCGAGCTCTATGTGGGTGGTTCCAAAGCTCCAACAAGATAAAAAAATGTTGACAAGATGGATAAAAGATGGTCTTGAATTAACAATAATGGATTATATGAGCCATAAAATAAATGAAATATGCGACAAACTTTGTGAATCATTGATCAGTACAGGTGAATCGCCTAAGGTTAGCTGTAGAGGCCGGATCCCAGCTAGCGATAGTCTGATGACTAGTACAGCGAGTCGCTTAGGCTTTTACGCCTTGTTGTCAGAAGAGCCATTTCGGCTTGTACCCAAAACAATGCACCATGTACGATTTTGATTTAACAATTATTTATGCAGGTACGACTCATTGTATGAGATTTTTATTCAAGATTCCTAATTCTCGATGAAGAAAGTTGAAACGCTCTTCGACAAGTGGTTTAGTAAAGAAAGTCTGCTAGCTTATGATCAGTGTCAATAAACTCTAGATTAATAGTGCCGTATAATTGATGATCACGTAGAAAATGGTGTCAAATTTCTATATTCTTATTGCGTGAGTGACATACTGGGTTCTTAGTCAGGTTAATTGTACTAGTGTTATCACAGAATATAGGTATGTCCTTAAAAGATAAATTTTAGTCTTCAAGGGTTTGCTTCATCCACAAAATTTGACACAACAACATCCTGTAGCTATGTATTCAGCTTTTGTTGTTAATAATGCTACAGAATTTTGCTTCTTGCTAAACCAAGAGACTAAAGCCTTGCCTAATAAATGACACGTGCCGCTGGTATTTTTACGGTCGACTTTGCATCCAGCAAAATCGGCATCGGAATATACGATCAAGTCAAAGGATGTGGTTTTGGGATACCATAAGCCCATCGTAACAGTGCCTTTAAAGTATCGAAAGATACGCTTAACTACGGTCATGTGTGATTCCTTAGTGTTGGCTTGATAACGAGCACATACACAAACACTAAACTTAATATCGGGACGACTAGCAGTTAAATAGAGTAGAGTCATACCTCGATACTTACGTTGATCGACTGGTTTGCTGCTTTCATCAGGTTCTAATTTAGTTGTAGAATCCATCGGAGTACTGATTAGTTTGATGTTGTCAAGATCAAAATTCTTCAGCATATTATTTGTATACTTTGATTGGCTAATGAAGACTCCTTGTGAGTTTTGTTTGACTTCCAATCCAAGAAAGTAGTTAAGCTCCCCCATCATGCTCATCTCGAACTCATTTTGCATACACTTGGCAAATTCTTGGAATAAAACCTCATTAGTAGACCCAAAAATGATGTCATCCACATAAATTTGCACTAAGAGCATGGTATCATCAATAGATTTTAAAAACAGTATCGTATCAATTTTCCCTTTTGAAAAGCCTTTGTCAAGTAAGAAAGTGCTAAGGCGTTCATACCAAGCTCGAGGGGCTTGTTTGAGACCATAGAGAGCTTTCTTAAGTTTGAAAACATGATTGGGAAATGTGTGATTTTTAAAACCAGATGGTTGTTTTACAAGCACTTCTTTAATAAAACCGTTAAGAAAAGCACTTTTGACATCCATTTAAAAAAGTTTAAAATTTTAGAAGTTTACAAAGGCATAAAGCATACAGATTGATTCAAGTCGTACAACAGGAGCATATGTCTCATCGTAGTCCTTCCTCTTGGTTGTATCCTTGAGCTACGAGACGTGGTTTGTTATGTGTGACTGAACCTTCCTCATTAACTTTGTTACGAAAGACCCATTTAATACCAATGATCGAATGATCAGCATGTTTAGGGACAAGTTCCCAAACCTGATTTCTTTCGAATTGGTTGAGTTCTTCTTGCATTGCAGATATCCAAAATTCATCAAAAAACTTTCTAAAATGTTTTTGGGTTCTATTTATGGAATAAATACATTGCTAGCAATTGAGTCTATAAAAGATGATCGAGTACTTACTCATTTTGATACCTCACATATTACCAAGTTTTCCGGATGTGATGGTCTGAAACGGAACTTCTTTGGTAAGCCTTCCAGAGAACTGGTTCCAGGTGTTTGTATCCACAGGTGTCGAAGTTGATGATTTGATGTGTATGTCATCGTCGTCATCGAGAATAGCAGCTGTACTATTATTCTCACCAAAGCTTACTTTAGCAGATTCTTCAACAACCATAGAGTGCTTGTTGAACATTGTGTATCCTTTATTCTTGGCAGCATAACCAAGAAAAATACCTTCGTCATCTTTGGCATCAAACTTGCCTAAGTTGTCTTTTGTACTCAGGATAAAGCAACAACAACCAAACACTCGAAAATAGGAAATAGTTGGTGTTCGACCAAACCAAAGTTCACAGGGAGTTTTCTTCAAAATAGTTTGAATCAAGACCCTATTCAAGACATGGCATGTTGTACTTACAGCTTCTGCACAAAAATATTTCGAAAGTGAAAATTGATTCAGCATGACTCTAGCCATATCGCCAAGAGTTCTATTCTTCCGCTCCACAACACCATTTTGTTGGAAAGTTTTAGGACACAAAAATTCATGATTAAAACCATTTGAGTCACAAAACTTTTTGAAATCGAAGTTTTCGAATTTGCTGCCATGATCACTTCGGATTCGAGTAATCATGAAACCTTTTTCATTTTGAACCTTTTTAGCAAAAACTTCGAAAACAGAAATAGTATCACTTTTGTTTGTAAGAAAAAAAAACCCAAGTAAATCGAAAAAAATCATCAATAATTATAAAATCGTAGAGTTTTCCACCAAGACTGGCTACTCTACTAGGACCAAATTAATCCATATGAAGTAGTTGCAAAAGTCTAGTAGTACTGATTGATTTAAAGAGGATTTGGTCGCTTTATTTTTCTCACATTTGGCACATATATACCGTATCCTTTTTGAATGTAATGTCAGGTAGTCCTCTCACTGGCTTTTTGGTTGAAAGTCTTGATATGTTATCCATGTTTGCATGTCCAAGAGCATATGCCATAGTAGTCTTTCATCTTTGTGAGCGTAGAGGCATCTTCCTACATTGTTAGTATCTCTAGACAGATAGAATATGTATATATTATCTTCCCTTATCCCTTCAAAAGCGATGTCTCCAGATGATCTATCATATATGGAGCATTTACTTTTCCCAAAGTTAATATCATATCCATGATCAGCAAGATGACTACTGCTGAGCAAGTTATGCTTTAACTCTGTTTCTAAACAGACTTATTTAGTGACGGGAGAAGGAGGATCACCAATAGTGCCATTACCTATGATATAACCTTTCAAATTATTGTCGAAGGATACATATCCTTCCCTCTTCATCGATAGTGTTGCGAAAAGATTTACATTTCCAGTCATGTGTCGTGAGCACCCACTATCGAGAATCCACCTACTTCTAGAGGATAAAGGAAGGTCCACCTAGACCACGAGTAGATGTGACCTTTGGTACCCAAATTTTTGAGGGTCCTGAAAGGTTAGTCTTCGGTACCCATGCATATAGTTTTAAATCAACTAGTCTTCTAATTCTACAATGTGGTGAAGTGTGTCCATGTTTACCATAGTAGTGACATGTAGCATGTATATTGATGTTAGGTGTAGGATAATAGTGATGTCTATGTGTTTGTCGTGCTGCATGAGAACGTGTGTTCATAAAAACATGTCTGTGTGTGCCATGTGTATGTGTAGGTGTTTGTCGTGATGCATGTGAATATATGTACATAAGGCATGATTGTGTGCAGCATGAGTATATGTGTTTTTTTTTATGACGTGTATTCTTGTGTTGAGCAATCTTTTGTCTTGTGTACATGTTGTGACAATGAGATTGATTTTGCGGCTGTACAACTTGTTTTCCCAATCTGATATCTAATCTTTTAGAGGCATTGTACATATCACCATACTTGGCAGTCAAGGCATCAATTCTTATAGCAGCAATATTATACTTCTTTTTCTCGTCTGAGAGTTCTTTATTGAGTGCTGTGATATCACGTGTTTGTTTCTCAATACGAGATTCGGCATCGTGTAAGCTTAATTTAAGCTTGGATACCTCCTCAGTGTTCTCCATAGCTGGTGTGTCTCTAACATTATCAAGCAAGCATAAAAGTCTATGAATCTCAACTTCATGAGTCTTGATCTTATCCTTTGCATGTTTATACTTGCTAAGTTACTTCTTGTGATCTTCAAGTAAGTCACTAAAGGCATCTCCAAGTTCATCAAAAGTAAAGTCATCAAGTGGATCATTTGTTACCTTTTCGGATGTTGCCATCAGGCGGACATTTGCAGTATCTTGGGGAGAGTCCTCTTCTTCTTCTGAATTACTGGCTTCGCTCTCATGCCAGATGCTTACATTGGCATACTTTTGAGATGTTGGCCTTTTGTACAATCTTTCATATCGGCTTCCTTTCTTTGCTGTAGGGCAGTCTTTCTTGACATGCCCCATCTTCTTACAGCCGAAGCAGATAGGCTCTTAATCGTCCTATTTGTGTTGTTCCTTCTTCCTTTAGTTGAAATGTAGGAACTTCTTGAAGTTGCGAACCATGAGCGCTTGATCATCACCCTCGGAGTCATCATCCTTTGTTTCTTCCGGGGCAGCCTTTCGACGATCAGCTCTTAGAGCAATTTCTTTTTCCTTTGGAGCCGTTTCTTCAAAGTCTTTGAGATCGAGCTCATGCGTTATCAGTTTGCCCACCAGAGTTTCCAGAGACATGGTGATAAGATCATTGTCTTCGATGATTGTCGTAGCTTTTGTTAGTCCCCTTAGCACCTTGCGTATCTTCTCATGGTTGGAGTAGTCCTTATCGAGGGAAGATAGAGGGTTGACGATGTTGAGGAATCTTGTAATCATTTTTTTGATCGTCTCATTGGGCTTCATCTTGAATGCCTCATACTCTTGTGTCAGACGACTAATTTTTAATTCTTTAACTTGTGTGGTTCCTTCATGGGTCACCGCCAGAAGCTTCCATACTTCATGTGAGATGGAGCTTGTAGAGACCCTGTTGAATTCAGTCTTGTCTATAGGCACAGAAGAGAGCATTAATAGCCCTAGCATCTAGACTAGCATGTTTCTTTTCTTGGTCAGTATATTTATCGTGGGGTTTATCTATGAGATTCTCCTCAACAACAATTCTAGCAAGCTTCTTATAACCATCTGTAACTATGGTCCATAAATCAAAGTCTAGAGACTTTACGTCGAAACTCATTCTGGTCTTCCAATACGTGTAGTTGGTTCCATCAAATAGGGGTGGCCTATTAGTGGACTGTCCTTCACCATAGTTAGTAAAGATAGGTTGTGTGGTTACCATGGATCAGCTCTAGTATGCTAATCCTTTATCAAAAGAACAGAGCTCTGATACCAATTGAAGTAACGTGTAGGCAACTCGAGAAGGGGTAAATAGAGTTTGTGTAAAAAATAAGCAATGCCAGTCTAGAAGCAACTACCAATAGAAATATATAATCAGAGTAGTAATGCAAAAATTAAGAGAGATCAAAAGAGCATACGCAAACACAGCAATTTAACCTAGTTTCCTTCGTGGAGGACTAGTCCAGGCCTGGGAACTATCGCTCAGGATTGAACTCCACTATTTGTGAAATAGGGTACACACACGTGCCTTTACTCAGAAAAGCACGCCAACTTCTTACAACTTCGCAGAGGCGAAACGTGGAATTGTCCAAGCAACATCTTTTCAACTCCTGCACAGAACTTCTAGCTGAATCGCACTTGAGCACCTTGGGGCTTAGGAAATTTTGTGGCTAGTAGATTGGAAGAGTAAGGCTTAGAATGTATAAGGCTTAAAAGATTGAGAGTGAGAGATGATTTGAAATGAGGGAATTCAAGCCCTAATTATACTAGTCTGGGGAGGCAGAATTTGGCTAGAATTCTGTCCCAAATATTAAAAAATTTGAACATTGGACAGCTTCGATCATGGTGTTCCTAAAAATCAGCTTCCTGAAAATTAGGGGGCAGAGTTCGGCCCGAATTCTTCCTAGGGCAGAGTTCGGCCCGAATTCTCATTCCCTTGGGTCAAAATAGTTATGTGGGCTAGAATGGTTTGGTTTGGTTCAGGGATTGTCTTGTTTTATATGGTAGAGCTTGAAGAAGTAAGTGTAAGGTTGAGATGACTCAGTACGACTCAATAAAATAAAAAAACTATAGACTGAGTACAAGTACATTTGTAATGTAACAACTTGTCGATGACGTCTGTCTTGAACTTAATACGCTGTAGACGATGTTCTGTCTTGAGCCCGATGTGTCGTATTGGATCATATCATATATCATTTTGTTAAGTCTCTAAATTAGAATGACTGTGATCCAGTTTGGGTCAATAAAGTAGAGGATTTTATAACTGAGGCACAGGATGGTGAATGATCTTATCAAAAGAGGAGTTATTGTCATTGTTGATGTTCGGAGCCAGGAGAATATGATGGGTCCGTTCACCAAAGGTCTCAAGTACCAACTGTAGAAGCATGAAAATGCATAGCCGTGACAAAAGCAGAGGTGACAATAGTCGTTACATATAACATCTCAGAAAAGCGCAGGTGTTCAAAAACGCAGCCAGCAGCGAAGTCACAGCGGGCATACAAAGTTGGTGTATAAAGAGAAGTTCTTTATTAAAATCATATCTACAAATCATCTATTACAGATTCTTTATGATTACATATAAAGACTAAAATACCTAAAAATCTACAAGTGGACAGTCTTCAGAAAGGGCACAACCTCCAGCAATATCGGAGCGAATCACTTCCTCATTAGAGCAAGCCACTTTCTAGCTAGATGCGGAGGAACTCCAATATGGCTAATGAAACAGCCATTGACCCGAGCTAGAATGCAGTTCCTGCTCACCACACTACTGTGGCTCTTGAGCAGGGCAGAGCACAACCTGTGGCTCTTCGGATTGGCAATTAATCCAAACCCGGAAGCTTAGATATCGAAGTCCTCCAAGATATTGTTTAGGTTCAAACTCCTCATGCCAAACGCTCAAGTACATCTCAAAATACAGTAGTAGTTCTTCTATAAGGACATAGCTTCTTTGAACGAAAAGATCAACAACCAACAGTCGACTTGTGCTAGGCCAATGGTCGTTCAAAGCTAAGTCAGGATCGAGCATGACATGGGAAATGCTAAGAGGCAGTGGGCATGACTCCTCTGAGAAGTTTCCTTTATATAGACTGGGTGTGGTCCAACCCCAAATGCAACATGCCAATCGGTCAAAGACCGCCAATTAATGGAATGAACCTAGGACTTAGCACAATGAATCTCATTTAATAGGTTTGTTTTGACTGAATCCTAGGCCATGAACTTCTTGAATTTCCCAAAAGATGGCAGTAATTAAAGGAGAGAATGACGATTCATTCATTAGGGAGCAGTCATTAATAGATAACTTCGACAAGAACTGGCTCCTTCGACTCAGATGTGCAGCCACTCCTTTCGACTCAAAAGCGCAGCCACTCCTTTCGGCTCAGAAGCGCAACCATTTCCTTCAAGTCAGAAGCGAAGCCACTTCGGTTCAACCAGAAGAACAGCATCTTCGGTTCAAAAAGAAGCACAGTACCCTCGTTTCAACCCAAAAGCACAGGCTCCTTCGAAAGACTCCGTTGCCTGAAGCAGTCTCCCTGTCGCCTAAAGCGCAGTGACTCAATTGTCTTCAAAACACAGTCTCCCCGTCGCCCAAAAGCGCAGTGACTCCATCATCTTCGAAGCACAGTCTACTCGTCGCCCTAAAGCACCGTGACTCTATTGCATGAAGCACAGTCGTCTCGTCGCCCAAAAGTGCAGTGACTATCTCGTCTTTAAAACACAGTCTCCACGTCACCCAAAAGCGCAGTGACATCGAAGCCTCACCAGAAGCGCAGCTCGCATAGATACGCAGTCCTACAAGGTGATATTATTCCACGTAGCCAATCTAGTACCTATATCTTTTCAGATATTACCCAATTGGTTTATTTAGACCACCGCTTTTAAGATAAAGAACAGAGTTTGATTCTGTTGATAAGAGCAATATCTTATTAGTTTGTTTAAACCACCACTGCAAAAGATAAGGACCTCTAGACGAGGGCCATATCCAATCGGTTTGTTTAAACCAATGGCCCCTAACCTAAGTACAAAATCCAACTTCAGGGATAGAAACAGAATCTACTCGGGTTCATCCAATCAATGTTAAAAGCACACCTTATGTCGTTTATGAAGTTGTGTTGATAACTCCTCAAGATCTTGATAAAAGAGAATTCCAGCGTCCGCCACGTGTTAGCTCAGCAACAACCCCTACCGTGCAGCCTCAAGAATCTCTCGTATTTTTTCGTGCAGCGTTCCTGCACAATTATTATGCACAACGTATATGTGCTCAACTATAAATAGAAGGAGTTTTCCTTCGATCAGAAGGCTTCGAAATCTTTAGCAACTTCAGCGTCCTCTCGATTGGCAACCCAGAGTTCCAATCACAAGCACCAGAAAGTCAAAGCAAGTTCAACTCGTCATCAGATCGTCAACGGAGTAAAGGACCTGCTATAGTGCTCGATGTCACCCCTATTTTTCGTATCCATATTTCCAATATACGTATACGGAATCCTGACATATATTTGTACTTCTCTTACCTTGCTAGCTAATTTTGGTTTAATCTTATTTAGGTTCATTATGGCATATCATGGTTTGACTTGGTTCATTTTGGTTTGGCTTGGTTTATTTTCTTGGTTTATCATGTTAAACCCCTCACTTTTTTTCTTTATAAACCTACCTACTTTTCTCTCTCCTTTATTATCATTTATTCTTTCTTTCTTCTCCCTTTACTCTTCCAACAACAAAAGAACCCATAGGCAAGTTCAACTTGCTTCATGAGAGAATCCCATTTTTGTTGTTCCATTTCCTTCTCCACATGATTCTAAAACACTTTAGTTCTTTGCATTTTCTATTTTTGTGGTTTATTTCTTGTAGATCTAGGTTTAATGTATTTTCGAGTTTTTTTGGGTTTTGATCTACCAAACTTGCTTTTTTTTTAAAAACTAGTTGTTACATGTTGTAGAGAATTTCGTTCTACCCTATTTTGACCTATGGAAGTCCAAATTTGGGCGTAAATTGAAGGTTCTATGGAGCATGGAAGTCATGGGTTCCATGGCCTTCTTTTCAAAATTTTGGAGAAGAAGAACAGTGCTGGCGCATAACTATGCGCCCACGAGTTGTGTGGGCGCACGGGCGCTGGGCGCATAACCCCCTGGGCGTATGCCTAATCTTGGTCACATGTGTCCCAGACTCCCTTTCTCTTGGGCGTATGCCACCATAGGCGCATGCCGCCCTGACAACCCCCATGCTTAATTGCATGTTACCTTAACCATCCCCAGCTTGGGCGCATGACCCTGTGTGGGCGCATAGCCCTTACTCTGTGCCCACATAGCCAGTATAGGTGACTTCTGACTTAGCTTCCCATGCACCCTGCCTCACTTATGTGGGCGCATAGACCGCGGGCGCATGCATGTGGGCGCGTGCACCCCTTGGGCGCATGGTGTCCCCAGGTTGCCCCTTCTTGATTATTTGCATTCTCTCGTTTTATCCTTACGCCTTTTTGATATAAACTCGACATGAACACGATGTGAGCATGACATGTTAATGGAATGATAGCACATGATGGTGGCCCGTTGTGGCGCACCCTTGACAAGCAATATTGATATGGTAATCTGAACACGACAAGGTAATGAAAACTACATGTTTAGTGGCCCGTCGTGGCACACTCATGACAAGTAACCTTGACATGATAAATGACATGATAGTCGCCCATTACGGCACACTCTTGACAAGTAAACATGACATGTAATCTTGACAAGTAATATATGACTCTCGTCTTGACACCGTGGATGATTTCTCTTGATTGTATTAGTACAAGCTACATATCTCGTCATGCATCATGTCTAGGACATGAATTCCTGATTTCCACGGTCAGGGATTCGTACTGAATCTGACTAGGATAATGACTAGATTAATCAAGTAGTCCATGAAGAGATTCCCAGCTTCAGACAGTCCCGTTATCTGGGCACTCTAATTGGACTTGTAGCCTGCCGTCGAGTAGAGAACATTTCCAGCACACATCGTGTGTTGCACCCCCAAGTCACCTAATCCAACTCTCTCAACTTGTGATCGGATAACCTGGATTAAGACTGCAAGGCTTGTGACTAAGTTCTGTCTCGGTGAAGGGTTACAACCCCGGTCCTTGTTTGATTTACGGGTTGTGACTTGGCTATTGGGATAGTCCTTTAGTTATCTTATCGTTTATCACCTTGTTCCTCTAACTCAGGTCTTTCGTTATCTTATGTCATTATGTGCATATATGTTGGTTTTAGTTCTTAAGTAAAGCCTCCCTTATGGCACTTGCTCTTTCTGGGGTCTGACCCAACTGGTTTTGTATGGACAAATTTCGGAGTAGCACCCGAGGATCCTCCAGCCTTCCAGCCAGATGGTGAACACTAGCTGCAATCCTGGCAACGAGTGGGTTTTATTTTGCTCTCTCACTCTAATATAAACTGTTCTTTTGAGACGTTTAGCTGCCAAGCAAGTATTAGATCGTGTTAAATTTATATTCCTGTCTGCCTAAGGGCCGTAACATGATTGACAAATCCTAGGATTGATCATGTATGACTTAAACTCTTGCTAGTCTCTGCATTTTATACGACTAGCTTCATGATCATCTAAATATGTAATGTACGGGACGCCTTACTTTGTATGTCTGATGATCTACCATCTTGTTACACTTACTT
This sequence comes from Iris pallida, assembly GCA_029216955.1. Taxonomy (NCBI): domain Eukaryota; kingdom Viridiplantae; phylum Streptophyta; class Magnoliopsida; order Asparagales; family Iridaceae; genus Iris; species Iris pallida. The sequence goes on from JANAVB010029620.1 coordinate 17,374,877, forward strand.
GCTTGCTGGAGATTGAGACACTAGGCTTGTTATTGACCATAAGAGACTATTGGCTTATCATAAAACTCTCATGTATCTAGACAGCCGTAATCGTACATCGATGTGGGTTATACTTCAATGTGCGTAGCTGGCTGTGTCTGTCTTTCGCTCTCTAGTATTCTGGTTCTGGGGCATGACACGGTTTAAGTGGTGGCCCATGCAGGTCTTGTAAATAAAGATATATGAGGGTTTCACGAAATAGATGTCTCAATCAGCACTCGCCCTTGATCTCTACTCGTGTCTTCTAATCTTTCCGAAATCTTGATCTGATCACATGCTTATATCTTCGATCTATCATGGTCCTTTCTTATTGTTCCCCATGTCGTTTCTTCAGCGACATTGTTCCTGGTCCTACCGATCATTAAGGCGAAGCACCTCCAGTGAACCAATAGCAACCTGGAGACCAAGTCCAGCATTCAGGTGTAGCCTCCAGAGTCATGCCTACTGGGGGTCAAGAGCCACTATTTCAGCCAGTCCAGCCTGTAGAGCCTGATAATGGAACCCTGGTGGGACTCATTAGGGAATTGCTTGCATCTCAAAATCGTCGGGGTGATGTCCTGCACCAGACAATACAAGATGCCATGGGTAGAGTTGGTTACCAAGGGAACAATACGACCAACTGCTTCAAGCGTCTGAACCCTCCTTTCTTTGATAGCAGTGAAGATGCTATCATTGCCGATGCATGGCTTCAGGACATAGAAGTTATCCTGGAGGCAGCCAGGATTTCTAAAGATAAGAATGTGGCCGTTGTGTGCCTGCAATTATTGGATTTAGCCTGCAGCTGGTGGGCGATGCTAGCAGTTGGATTACCGATGCCTGTCTCATGGGAGGTATTCAGCAATAAGTTCTAGACCAAGTACTTCGACGCAGTAGCTCAGTATGATCTGCAGACGAGATTCACCAATCTTAAGCAGATCGGGAGGACGGTCGATGGATATGCGACCGAGTTTTCTAGACTCAGTCGGTTTGCTCCTACCATTATGGCAACCGAGTTGGATCGAGCCCAGCGATTCCAGCAAGGGCTCCACCTAGAGATTATCATATCAGTGCAGCAGTTTAAGCACCAGACGTTTGATGCCATCTTGCGAGCAGTGAAGAGGCATGAGTATACTTCGTAGAGGATTGTAGATCGAAGCGGAGGACGAAAAAGGTCTCATGGGCAGATGTCCCAGTCATCAGCACCAGCCCCAGCAGCTAGGGCTTTGACTATTGGAGCTTCTAGGAGGGCGATCGCATTTTTGTAAGTTCAGCACTCGATACCGACATATCCTCAGCAGCAAAAGTAGTCTTCCGCAATAGGTTGCTCTCATTGTGGGAAGCCAGGACATGTAGTATCAGAATGTCGTAGAGCCCAGGGATTGTGCTTGGCTTGTGGGACACCGGACCATAGGATAGGGTCCTGTCCGAATAGAGCTAGTTCGTCGTCGTCAAACCTAACAAGTTCATCGGTTAGGGGTCCAGCACCAGTGTAGCAGCAATACCAGCCTCCGAGGCCATGAGCCGTATTTACCTCCTATCCGTTTACATGTCGAAAGCAGAATTTTGAAACACACTAGTTTAGTGATTTCTTGCTGGACTCATTATATTGGCTGGACTCACATCACATCTGTTATGGCTTAGCTATCTTATTTATAGTCTTTATTACCATGTCTTCTGGTTCACCATATTTACTTTCCTTCTACTTTTGTAACTGTTGTTCTATTTCATTTCCTGACTCGTTCTCTTCCTGCTCACCAAGTATTACTTATTATAACTGTTTTATAGTCTTTGTCATTTAATTGGAATTGCTAGAAGAGGGATGCTCGTTCCATCCTAACTGGATATATTTTTCAGATGATTGCTTAGAGGACTCGTGTCCCACATTCTACGGATCCGAGGAGGGGATAGCAACCATGGGTCCTGACACTTAGGAGTAATTACCTAGGAGCTTAGTTACTATTATAGCTTTGTGATAGATTCATTGTTAGACTCTTGGCATGTATATATAGTTGAGACTTTGTTATTTCATTTGAGATTTGGATTTATGGATATTGTATTTGGAAGTTGTTGATGTTTTAGACTTTGTAGTTTATTAGACTTCTATGATATCTTATCGTGCTTTAGATTGTGATTGAGATTCAGTGTTATCATTTGTACTTGTCCTCCATTTTGGAGTTAAGATCTATGATAGGTACATTATATCAATGTGTGAGATAGATAGTTAGTTATATATACATCATTCTACAGTCGATATTGCGGCGCAGGCTGGACGTTGTTCACTACTCGTGCCCCTATACCGGGTGTGGGTCATGACAATTCTTATCATGTATTTTTACTCAACATATCTATATGTGGCCCCTAATAGGAGTGAAACAATTGGTACTAAAAAAACAACTATTTTGTGACAACTAATTGGAATCCTCTATAAAATATTACCACGACGAGAAAAATAGAATTACATGCCCTGGGTCATAAAATTCGACTTGCAAGTGGTTAATTCAACACTAGTTATCGTTAACACCTAGGCAGATTTATGAATTGGACTTGGACACAAAATAATTAGGAACATGTGTCTGACCAGATGATATATGGAAATAATTCAAGTTTGTTGGTAATAACAAGTCTCTATTGGTCTTTCTATTTAGAGAAAAACAAGACCTCCAGCTTCTACAAAAGAGTACATAACTTATTAAAATTAGAGAAACTAGTAGTGCCTTCTTTCCCTTTTATTTCTTACATTATAATTCACCTTGTTAGCACAGTGCTAGTAAAATAAAGACATGATGCATATCATAGTTAGAGTATTCTAAACATAATCATTATAAAACTTGTATTTGTAAAGTATTACATATAATCCATACATTGGAGAGCCCTAAACAGTCATGTCTAAGAAGCAATAGGAAAAAAAACTCAAGAAATGCAATAATTTATATACCAATCATGCTTCTCTAGAAAAAAAAATATCCAAACCAGACATAATTCGAGAGCCCTAAGGATCTCGGTTGGTGATGCTAACACCAAATTGTTTTATGCATCTATGGCTAATAGGAAAGCCTATAATGATATGAGAGTTTGGAAAGATGAAAGGTCATGAAAATATTAATAAGTCACTATTAGCAACTTAACAAATCCATTATAAAAAAATTTAGTGGTCAATACGGCCTACTAAAAGGGCCTTATCAACAACTTAGCAAAAATATTAATAATAGTTCAAATTGCACTATGACAGAGATACATAACCCACAAAAATATAGCTTCTCTATTAAGCTAAAACCTCTAACATTCAGGAGCAACAAAGTTACAATATATGACAAGAAAAAGCAATATAGCAATCTTACTTAGCATATATGAAGTGGATGACGAAAATGGAGATGCTTATACAATCCTTAACCATCAAAAATAACATGGTAACTAATATTGATGTGTATAATCTATCAATGTAGCATTACTGGTGTAAAAGATACACACTCCCTAACGAACAATTTACATTGGAGGCTCATGTCTGAACCGAGTCTTATTATTCTAAACTTTTTTTTTCTTTGAAGAAAATAAAATATGTATGAATATTTTTAGAACAATCTGTATATATGAAAATCAAAAAATGCATAGTATTTTTATAGTGTAGATAAAATACATATCGATTATAATATAAGTTATGCTATAAGTACAAAGAGAACCGCTACCGTCAACATGGTCAACTTTCATAACGTACCTGAGGTATGGGCAAAGATAGAGGACTACAAAAAAAATCAGCAGTAGTTATTTATTTATTTTATAGCAAGGCATATGCCTGATGCATCTAGTGCATGGAACATAGAATAATGTATTTTTACTTGATCATTTCCTTGGCTAGTAGGAAGATCTCAATTTCCGATCAAGGAGCTTGCTACATCCGTGACAAGTCTAACAAAAGTTGTGTGTATTTACCTCTATTGTAACTTCATTTCAAATAATAGAAAAAAATCATAAAAATGATCCAACAACAATAAAAAAAATGCCTCCATACTTCTTATAATGATAAGACAAACCAGGTTATATCATTAGCACCTTTACAAAAATACTTATTACTATAAATGTAAAAGTAGTTTGAACAAAAATGAAACCAATTTTAACATAACATATTATTTATTTTTATTTTATTTTCAACACAACATAACATATTAAAAGTTACCGGCCTCCGGGAAAGTCGCGCACGTAGCACTGCCCTAAGAGTTAATCCGGATTTATGTGGAGACTTTTCCGAATGCTCCTAGTGATAAAATCTCCGCTCTATCGGTATCCCATCATCGCACACAACTTTGGGAGATTGACCCTGACTTAGCTCTGCACAGAGCAAAAATAAAGAACAGAAGAGCTTCGGAAAGACAAGAAATTGAAAGAGATTTTTAGTAGAAATTTATGTGTAAGGAAGAAGAGGAAGAGGACTCAATATATATGTAGAATTCCAACGGACGAAATAATAACCAATAAAGCTAGACGTTACAAATCAATAGTAATAAAACCAGACGTTACACATAAATAAATAAATGATAATAAAATCAGACGTTACACATAAATAAATCAATGGTAAAAATGTGCTTCAAAAAACCTGGACAATACATGCACAATTAAGCCTACCACCCAACCAATGCGGGACAATAGGGAAATTGAGATTTTGCAAGCTCATGTGTGTGAACACAAAACACACACAACCAACAGGTGTTGCACATGTAACGCGTGTGAGCTGGCCACTAGTTCTTAAGGAATATGATTCTCATATTTTGTGGTTAAATTATTTATTCGGGTATTTGCAAGTCCTCAAAATAAATTTTTATAAGTTAAACCAAATATGAGAATAGGTTTCATGTCCTACATTTGTCGAAAAAAAAAAAAATTATGCGCACCAAACGTCCGTGATAGACTTTTGTTTAGGTATATACCCATTTACATTCAATTTATAAGTAAAAATTATAATTCTACTATGTACATTCTCGATAAGTCAGATTTATAATATTAATTGTCAAGACGGGGCATCAAGGAAAGCCAATAAAAGGGCCCTGCGATCTTCAAATTCATCGACATTCTACTGCTGTGTACGTTTTGAACAGTAAGTTTAGTGAGGGTTGTGAATTATCAGCCCAATTTGGACGGAGAGCTGTGTTCTGTACAACTTTAAATTCTCGGTCTGTACTGCCAGTGGCGGTGGCAGTGACTTTAACGATATTCATCTTGACTTGGCCACATTTTCTTGCTTGGGATTCAAGTGAGAGATACCTCGAGCACTCCAGAATGCAACGTCAAGATGGATGCACATTGTTATGCTAGGTCTTTCATCTTTGTTCTTTTTCCATGGCATCATTGGCTACTATTAGGCCTCGTTCGGTTCGCTAGCATTTTCTTTTCTTTAGAAAATTATAATTTAAATTAAATTTCTTCTCTGATGTTTGAAAATGTTAAAAAATTTGGAAAACAATGAATACTTCAATGTGAAAAAGTAATTCTTTACTTTGATAGATGGAATCAATTTTCTTTCTAATTTTTTTTTTCTTTCGAAACTACTTTCTATTCCTTCTCAATTTTCTTTTACATCCAAACATAAAAAAGTAAATTTTTTTTTTTTTCCAATCCGCTCATTCCGCGAACCAAGCCACGCCTTACTCTCCAGCCGAAAGCAGAAAATGGAAAGGATAACCAACTACTACTGCTAACTCACTCCCAACCCCTCCATCCATCGATGCATTAAATAACCCCACCAGCATCCACACACTTAACCGCATCGTCATTATGATGACAACAACAAGAAGAAGAAGAAAGATACCAAGCAAAAAAGAGGACACATTAAACAATAAATATATAGAAGCTCCCACTATACTTCAAAACCTCTCTCAATAGCAAGCACCATGTTCTCCTACCAAAAGCTGAAAAAACTACCAACAATCACAACTCCAGGAGCTGAAATAGTGGAAGAAGGAACAGGAGCAGTAGATCATGTTGTAACGACTAAGAGGAAGAACAGCAGCAGCTGGCTGAGGCTTCGGAGGGGCCGGAGACGACGGATCGTTCGCGTAGCCGGGCTTAGAAGGTTCCTGAGGAGGAAGGCCAGGGTGATGAGTTCTGCAGTGAGGAAGGTGGTGAGGAGGCTCAAAGAAGGGAGGCCCTATCTTGGAGAAATATTCGCTGGTAATTACATGTTCATGCAGATCGCACCTCCAGGTTCATACTCATGCACCTCCAACTGCAACAACTACTTGGATAAGCACTCCATCTTTCCAGGTGGAGCCTAGCACCACGTTGTACTCAAGCGCTGCTTCCAAGTTCAATCTCCCAAATATCCTTTCTTGAATTTGATGTGCATTTTTAATTCCTCGGAGGCAATTCTTTGAATTTGTAATTTCTCCGTGGTTTCTTTTGTTTCTTCAACCTAAAGAGCAAATGGCAAGCAAGCCTTGATCCCCTCCTTCCTTCTAGAAAACTATGTATTTGGTTAGTCATTTTTTTTTTCCTTATGTTTTTGCCAGTAATTCATTTCATGCGGCGTACGAACTTTTTTTTTTAAAGATCCGTAGACTCCCTCAAACGAACTTAATTAGCTAGTGTACTAAGATGAGAAGAGAAGAGTGGATCAAGAGTAGAACTGGAAAAGAACATTTATGAAAGTAGCTTACAAGTTTTAGTGATGAGCAAATAAGACTAGCACCCAATTTATAGGGGCTCAAAGGTCTAACAAGAATCTTCTAGTCCTAAGATATTTACATGATAAGAAAATACAGAACTTTTAGAAACTTTGGAAAGTCTCATGAGATTTCAAGATGACTCGATCATGCTCTAAAGAATTCTAGAGTGTTCCAATTAAACACTCGTCTAGAGAGAATTGTGCAGGATAGTCTAGGTGGAGCGAAAAATCATGTTCGTGATATTCTCTCCCGCCTATTGTGTTGATGTCTTCGTCACCCGTACGATGATACACTACCAAAATACTGTTTATTACCAACGGACCTTAGCGACGGAATTATTTCGGTCGCTATATAGCGACGGACTAGCGACTGACTAACGACTGATAGTTTATGTATAGTTATAAACATACGTCTCTATATTTGTCACAAGCCCGTCGGTAATATTATACTGACCGATTACCGATGGACTAGTTCCATCACCAGCCACGACTAGAACCCTCTCAGTAACCCTCCATTTTCTATTCTCAAATTTTCAACAAAACAATTTTTTCCCCCAACCCTCGGCGATCCAACCCAACTCCCTTGGTGACCTCGACCCCCTCGACTACCCGATCCGACCCCCTCTCCACGCGTGAAGACAAATCTACTACCAAACAACTATAAAAAAGAGTCTGAGAATACTAGAGTCCGACCTCCTAAAATAAAGAAAAAATAATATAGCAAACTAAAATGTAGGAAATGTCATGTCCACTAAAACAATAATCACTAAAACTCGAAAGGTAAAAAATCATTAACTGAGAAAGAAGGATCCAAGGCTGAGCCGTACTCCTGAGGTAATCTTGGTTGTCTAATCTTGGAGAGATCATCAGGCCCTCAAAGGGACGTAACAAGATACACACAAAAAATATGTCATATTAACTTAACATAATAAGGATAATGCAACAGGGTACCTAACCATTCTACACGCATAGGCAATCTGGCTAAAATGGGTTGGCATGGTCCCCCCCCCCCCCCCTTGGGCACCAGGAACCTCAAAGCATGACATTCCTCGAACGTCAAAGGCTAGCAGGAACAGTGAAAGGGGTAGTCAGGCCCGTATCTCCAGCGGAACTTTCGGGTATAAAAAGAAAAGTGCATACTTGGCTCATACGTTAAGGAACTGTCCTCTCCATCCCATGATATTTGTGTCTTCTCTACGACACATATAAATCTCTAATAACTGTCAAGTCTACTACTCATGCAAATTCTATTAGTAGTTATATCATATTCGTCGTACGTCGCATACATATCGGTGGCCAGCCTACTATGCCACTACAACAAATATGGCCTATAATAGCATGCGTCGAACGCTATAGAAAGCCTTATATAGCGTATTTTGTCCGCTATAATTATCCACACTATCGTATATGAACGCTATAAAATTATAGCGTTCTTGAATGTTGTAGATGGATTATAGTGTTCATGAATGCTGTGGATGGTTTATAGCGTTCGTGAATGCTGTAGATGGATTATAGTGTTCATGAACGTTGTGGATGGTCTATAGCATTCTTCAATGTTGTTGATGAATAATAACGTTCATGAATATTCTAGATGGTGCATAGCGCTCTTTAATATTGTTGATTTATTATAGTGTTTCTGAATGCTGTCGATTTTTTATAGCTTTTTAAGTGTCATAAATCTGCTACACAATTTCATATATGAATAACATGTTCTGTATCACATACAGTTAACCTGTACATCATAAAAATTTATGCTGAATTGCAATTTTGACTACAACAATTTCAATCCCAACTTCCATTTCGATCAATCATGATATAGAAAAAGTTTGCCAAAATAAATAAATTTATACAGTTTTCATTAAAACATTCAAGATGTACAAAAAGTTATTGTACGCCTAAAGTGATCAAAATAGTTGTCCAAAATAAATTTTTATGTAAAGAGAATCCAAGATGTACAAAATGTTTATAACCTAACACTAGTCCAAATAAATTCAGCTAAACCATTCTATTTCCATACAAAATGTCTATAGGCCAAAATGCAGCTCGATCGACTCTTTCCTTCTAGCTTATATCTACAACCATCAAAAATTTGTAAGCCAACCTACACAAAATTGAGAAGAAAACACATTAGCATTATTATGTAAAAAAAAGTTCACACAAGATCATGTATCCATGTATTCCATAAACATTTATCTTTGTTGCATTTGTATTACAGTATTCCTTCTACTTTTCTAACAATCTGGTATCAAATTACATATGTTAACTACATGCCAGAATACACACTAAGATGCAATACATCTACAAAATCTTTGTAAGAAAAAAGTTGGACTATGAAGAGTGTGTGTGTGTGTACAAGTGCCAAAATACATACTAAGATTTAATCTATTCTTTCAAGATTCAATCTATACTCTCTTCTTTCATAAGTGTATGTGTGTGTGTACAAGTGTGTGTGTGTGTGTGTGTGTGTGTGTGTGCTGTAGGAACGAAGTCGTAAAGCAGAATACTCTAGAGGGGGGTGAATAGAGTAGGCAGTGGAATATTGCTAATTAAAACTTATTAGCAGTTAGATCACAGAAATAATAATAATCACAAAGTAATAACTGTAAAGAAAAGAATGATCAGAAGGCAAATGCAAACACAAAGATTTATACTGGTTTTTCTCTTATGAGGACTAGTCCAGTCGGAAGAACTCTAGCTTCCAGTTGAATCCACTATTGGAAAATTCTGCAAGTTTTCATACGAAGTCCTCGCAACTTCTACAGACGCGAGCTTTGATACGAAGAACTCGACCAACTTCAGTTTTGAAGAGTCTTTCTTCAATCAAACCTCTGATTACAATTTTTCTGAAATCTTCTAGACCGCACCGTACCGACAAATTGACTAGAAAATTGTAACTGGCTTAGAATTTAAAAATGAAAGATTTTTGAAAACTCTTTGGAAGAAACGTAAGCTTTAGAAGAGAGAAGATGAAAGTGAATGAGTGTTTTTAAATGATCAGAATTTTCCTCTATTTATAGTTTTTCCAAAGACAGACCTCTGACAGAATTCGGACAGAACTCTTTGTAACAAATCGCAACTGAAGGGAGATCAAGTTCAAAATCCAACGTTCACATAACGCTTATCTTGGCCGAACTCTGGCCAAACTCTGGCCGAACTCTGGCCGAGTTCTGTCAGGGTTGGTCAGGTTAATTTTATAAAAAATGTTTTTGGCTTTTTGAAATCCTTCAGAAGCTTTTTGTAAATAGCAGATATTTTTAAAAAATATTGCTCATTTTAAAAATGATAGGTCAGTTTTGAAAAACGATTTCGGATAGCCTATTTGCCAGTACGACTTAGTGTACAATCTATTCCTAGACTCAATAAAAATAAAAATTATATAGCGTAAGGAAATACAGTCTTAAGTGGCAAACATAGTTTCGGCCTTGAGCAGTGTCCAAAACGTCTTAAGTAAACATCTGAATTGTTCCGTATATCAAGACAGAGTTTGATCAATTATTAAAATCAGTTTTGACCATGACCAATGGGCCAACAATCTCCCCCATTTTGATAATTGACAAACCTTGACCAATATAACATCTTTGGTCTTTATCAACTCAAAATTGTACCGAGATCTATAAAAAAAATTGTTCATAACCTGTATCCAAGAAGATGTTCATAACCTGTATCCATGAAGATGTTAGATCTTATTTCTCCCCCGTTGTCACTTAGCAAAATAATTACAAAAGAGAAAGCTCTCCCGCAATATATGCATAAGTTACAATTAGTGAAGAAACACAAAAATATGGATATATAAAAACATTTATCACAGACATGGTATAAATGTCACAGACAAAAAAATAAGCAGAGAATATTTCACAGGCAGTGTAAATGGAAGCATATAAAGATAATGCTATAATAAAAGCTGAACTAAATAAAATGCTAAACTGAAGCATATAACATGTCCATCAAAAAAAGTCACAAATCGTAACTACATAACTAATAAGAGTACTGATACTATCTTGGAATGTCGGAGCATTTCCAAGTAAACAAAAGACAAAATCATCAGTCTTAAAAGTATGACAAATCAAAAATCATCCTCATCGTCATCGTCATCATCTGCAGTGCCAGCATGTCCACCATGTCCGGATGGACTAGCTCTAGGAGTGCCAGCTCCAGAGGTGTGTGGAGTAGCACTAGAAGTACGATACCAATCGTAAGCGTTCCCTGGCTGGAACGGAGAGTGGACCGCCTCATCATCAAGGCGGTAACCATATACAGAAGGGTATCTAGGAAGAGAGCTAGCAGAATGACCCGTCTGAGCAAATCGGAGATCGGCAAATGAGTTGGCAATAGCGTGGAACCGAGTCACGTCACAGAACTCATGTTCCCTGGAAGTGTCAACAAAGAACGTCTGCAGATCCGATAGGTGCTGATGAATACCCTCAAAAGTTATAGTGTAAGACTGAGGAGGAACAGGTACAGTAGGAACAAGTACAGTAGGAGCAGGTGCAGCAGGTGGAGGAGCAGTGGCAATGCTGCGACGAGAAAACTTGAGGAACTTGGGCTTAGGGTCCAGAGCACAAGTGGATAAGTCTATGTTAAAATGCTGAAAGATGCGTGGGATAATCATCGCATAAGAGAGGTTGCGGTCTCTTCCGCGACGTCTACCCATCATCTGAATGATAGTCTTAGGGGCAGAAAAAGGAATCCCCTTAAGATTGTGATATAGGGCAGAAAGTTCTAGTACAGTGATATCATCTTTTGAAGTGGATTTGGAAAGTAGAGTGGAATAGATGATGCGATGTAACTCGTAGTTAAAAAAGTTCAAGTTATTGGCCTTGAACTTTCTAGCACGAGCACGTGCGGGCGCACAAAGCTCATTCTTGAAACTAACAAGAGTCGTACCCTCAGAAAAATTGAAGTCGGTGATGTCATCGAGCGGGGCACCTTCATTTGGAATACCAAGGATTTTCGCTAGCAATGCATCATCGAACTCGATATCGATCCCGCCAACACGAGTTCTTACGGTAAAAGTGTCTAACACGAAGTTACAATAGAACAATATAAGGACATTAGTAGCTATAGGGAATTATAGGGAAGCAACATGGTGTAACCCTAATGCCTCAAAGTAGGGACGGTGTTCAGGAAATATAGTCCACTTAATCGGAGAGCCGGTGCATATAGTACTTATAGCAAAATCGGCATACCAAAGCAATGCTTGGTCATGAGTTTTGAAGTAAAACTCATCCGATACGCCGTCATCCGATTAGACCGAAAAAAAGAGGAAATCCGTGCTCGGATCAGAAGACGATGCCTCTTCACTGACATGGGTCTTCTTTCTCTTGAAAGGATTGAATCCCATAGGCATTCTTTCCCAAATCTAAGAAATCTTAAAAATTTAAAAGTGGAGGAGAGAAGGAATTATACCTTCCGAGAAACAAGTATTTGTAGAGGACGCAATTCTCCGCACGAATCCAAATTTTGGATGGAAATCTCCACGTAGATTGGAAAAAAATGAGTGAAGAATTGCTAGGGTTTGGGGTATTCTTCGGCTGCTGCTGTGATGATGATAGATTGGTTTGGAAGTGATGAAGAGGAGAAGGCCTCGGGTTCTGGTTTAAAACGCATACAGCACCAACAGAACTCTGGCCAAAATCGGATCGAACTCGGGCCGAATTCGCCTAGGGTTCTCCTGGGTTTAAAAAATAATTTTGTGGGCCAAATCCTTTTCATCAACTCATTTCAAATATTTAATTCAAAGTTTAGTAATTTTAAATTTCAAATAATATAATTAATATTATTTTATAAATTAATATTCTTTACTCAACATCTGTTTCAGATTAGCTGTAGGAGTACTGTCCCAGCTAACGGAGGTTCACCGGGAAACTCTTAAATACCGCTTCGCTTCAACCGTAGTCGTGCTGACAGACAGACTCTTTTTAGGCTTGTCTCAAAAATAGTTATTGAGTATTGAATAAATTAATTAATAAAACAAAATTAATTAATATTATTGACATCTAAAATTCCTAATTCTCGACGTAAATAATTGAAATGATCTTCCGCTAGAGGTTTTATGAATATGTCAGCCAATTGATTATGTGTGTCTATGTATACAAGGTCTATATCTCCATTTTGTTGATGATCTCTAAGAAAATGATGTCGAATCTCGATATGCTTAGTACGAGAGTGACATACTGGATTCTTAGTCAAATTAATAGAACTAGTATTATCACAGAAAATAGGTATGTGTGTGTAATGCAATCCATAGTCTTATAAAGTTTGCTTCATCCATAAAATTTATGCACAACAACGTCCTGCGACGATATACTCAGCCTCGGTTGTTGATAATGCGACAGGATTTTTGCTTTTTGCTAAACCAAGAGACTAGGGCTTTTTTCTAGGAAATGACATGTGTCGCTGGTACTTTTTCTATCTACTTTGCGTCCAGTAAAATCAGCATCAGAATAACCGATTAGGTCAAATGACGTGGTTTTGGGATACCATATGCCTACAGAAGAGGTGCCTGTAAGGTATCGGAAGATACGCTTAACTGCGCATAGATGTGATTCCTTAGGATTGGCTTAAAAATGTGCACACAAGCAAACACTAAACATAATGTCTGGTCGACTAGAAGTTAAGTACAGTAAGCTATCGATCGTATCTCGATACTTACGTATATCGACAGATTTGTCTTGTTCATCAATATCAAGCTTGGTTGAAGTCGCCATTGGAGTGCTAAGTGGTTTGACTGCTTCCAGGTCGAACTTCTTTAATAGATCTTTTGTGTACTTTGCTTGATTTATGAACGTCCCATTATTGGTTTATTTGATTTGCAGACCGAGAAAGAATTTCAGCTCTCCCATCATGCTCATCTCAAACTCATTCTGCACACACTTTGAAAAGTCTTGACAAAGAGATTCATCAGTGGATCCAAAAATAATATCATCTATATAGATTTGAATCAAAAAATATTGTTATTCAAAGATTTTATAAACAATGTAGTGTCAACCTTTCCCTTTGAAAAACTGTTGTCAAGTAGAAAAGAGCTTAGACGATCGTACCAAGCACGAGGGGCTTGTTTCAAACCGTATAAGGCTTTCTTCAGCTTGAAAACATAATCAGGATTTTTGAAATCAGTAAAACCTGGAGGTTGAGCTACATAAACTTCTTCTTTTATAAAACCATTTAAAAATGCGCTTTTAACATCCATTTGAAATAACTTGAAATTATAAAAACATGCAAATGCACATAACATGCGAATGGATTCTAATCTCGCAACTGGGGCATAAGTCTCATCGTAGTCGATACCTTCTCCCTGATTGTATCCTTGAGCTACGAGTCGAGCCTTATTACGAGTCACTAAACCATTCTCGTTCAGTTTGTTTCGGAATACCCAATGGGTGCCAATGACCGGATGATCAATGGCTTGGGAACAAGTTCCCAAACCTGATTCCGTTCGAATTAGTTTAATTCCTCTTGCATAGCATCTAACCAAAAGTTATCACTACATGCTTCTTCAATATTTTTGGGTTCAAACTGTGAAATAAAAGCAACACAAGAAGCTATATCTTTATTAGAGGAACGAGTACTTACACCCTTGGTAATCTCACCAATTACCAAGTCCTTTGGTTGATCTGCCAAGAATCTCATCTCTTTTGGCGTAACCTCAGGATTGCTGGTTCCGGCTTCTTTGCTTGAAAGTTTTGCATCTTTGTGTGAAGGTTTTGCAGTAGCTGTACTTGGTGTAATCACGACTTCATGAAAAAAATGAACAATTAGACTAATCCAAAGATGCCTAGATTTATTTAAATGAAAATATGATTAAATTCAATTAGATGAAAAAAAAGCAAACAAATTCTTAAAATAGAAATATTGATCAAATAATTAGTCAAGAAGGATGGAAATGGAAGAAGCAAATTATATATGGCTTGGCTTGGTGTTTAGGATCTAGGTTAGGGCCTTGAATCTTAGAAGATTATCGGAATCTTAGGGTAGGCATAAGTATTAGAAGAAACAGAATATTGATGATGACAAGACATTTAATATGACTAGAAAAATATGGTCAACGACTATAGTTAGAGGAGTTTGACCTACATTATATTCCATCAGTGTCTTAACATATTCCCTCGGTCAACATATAAAATTCCATCAATCATCTAAATCGTATATCCTCAAAAATATTTTTTAAAAATATCCTTAATTTATTCAATTTAAATCAATATTTCAATACAAAGTTTTCAAATTTATATCCAATCTTATCATAATCTTTAAATTTAAACTCCACAAAATTTAAATTCTTCAAAATATTTCAAATTTAAGTCCATTCTTTCATAACCTCCTCAATATTTTAGATTCAATAACCTCTAATTTCTTATCACAATTTTATCAAATCGAAAATCATTTTCTTTCAAAATTTCAACCTTACTTTAGCAAGAAAATTCATATTCATCAATCCACATAAAATGCTACACTTTAAAATACCAAAAGTTGACAACTCTAATATTCAATAATTGATTAACCTCGAAGAACTAATTTATCAATCAAAAAGTCTTCCCACCATGATCATACCATCATATCAAAACAATATAACATATTGCCATAGGAAAATTTCTCAAAATCATCTAGTAGGGTTTACCACAAAAATTTAGCATATAACCCTATCTTAGTCACACAACCTATGTAGCAAACTTAACTGCCCAAGCAATCAAATTAAGTAAGGCCTTCTGATTACTTAGTCCTAGTCATTCTCCTAAAATCAATCCTAATTGTGAATGAGCAGCGGCGTCTGGGCAGTGGCCTTCTGATTGCTTTGGGTGCGGTCGGCCTGGCTGAGCAGCGGCGCTCCGGTAATCGCCGACCGTGTGCAGGAGGTAGGGTGTGTGCGCGGGCTACTTGAGGTCGCTCCTGAGTCGATGATTTGAGGATTCACGAAGAAGTTTAGAAGAATCCCTCTCCGAAATTTTGTGCGCATATATACTCGGTTCCTTTGAATTGGATTAGGATGTAATTAAGCCAAGTTTTAATTGATTAAGGTTTAAATTTTAGTCTATCTAGTAGAATTCCTCTAGGAATCTACAGGATTTTATTTGGGATTATTTGATGAAGATTTGGTTGAAATCAAATCTTAAATTTTTACATATCTTCCTCTCGGAGAGGAAGCAGCCGCTCCGGTTTGCTAGGGCACTATAGCCGGTTTTAAGGTTCTTTTTTTACTTATATATATATAAAATATATATATATATATATATATATATATATTAGGAAAAAGAAAATCACGAAGCTCCCCAACCCCCCCCCTTTCCCGTTTTCCCAGCCCCGCCGGGATGCCTCCTCTCCCGCTGATCCTTGCCGCCGGCCGAGGTTTCCTCCTCCTATTCCTCGCCCCTCCCATGCCCCGTCCCCAAAATATATATATATATATATATATATATATATATATATTAGGAAAAAGAAAATCACGATGCTCCCCAACCCCCCCTTTCCCGTTTTCCCAGCCCCGCCGGGATGCCTCCTCTCCCGCTGATCCTTGCCGCCGGCCGAGGTTTCCTCCTCCCCTTCCTCGCCCCCTCCCATGCCCCGTCCCCCTCCTTCGCACCCGCCCAGCTGGCTTGTGGCCGCAGGTGAGGCCCAGTGTTGCCAGATCCTGTTCTCCCCCTCCGGCCGCCGCCATCTCCAGAGACGCGCCCGGCCGGGCCTCCGCCACCCTCACCCACAGATTACGTCGCCTCTTCTCGCCCACCCCTTCCGGTTCCGTCCTCCAGATGGACTGCAGCACAGCTTCGCGTCGTGGAGCGCTCCAGAGCGACGGTGGCTGAAGCCAACGCCGGCGACCCCTCTTCTCGTCCCTTCGGTGGGCCCGGTCCCTGCCCCAGCCGCGGGTCCGGCGTCCGGCGCCCGGAGCAGAGCGAACGTAGCCCCTCCTCAGGCCCCCCCAGATCTCCTCGGGCGTGACGCCTCATTCAAACATCCTGCAAGCCTCGGGAGCAGGGGGCACGTGGCCACTTCGGTCAGCGAGCTGGCTTTGGAGGGTGCGCCTCAGTAGGACAGTGAATGACTGGACCGCGCCTCAGTAGGACAGTCCACCACGCTTCGGTCCCCGAGCGCGGTCAACCGGTTGGCGCAGTCCACCGGAGACCTTTTTCCCACGCCTGTCCTACTGAGGCGCAGTCCAGTCATTCACGCGGACGAGGGGTGTCACGTGCGTACCTTGGGGCGCAGACCCGTTCCAAATTTCTCTTCTGTGTTGGGCGCAGCTCGGTTTGCTGCCCCGCTTTGCGCCAATCAGGCACAGGATTTCTGCGTGCGCAATCCTAGCGCACCATCGGTGCCCTCTCATCTAGGTCCCCTCACCGGGAGTGCTCTTTCCGGGGTCGCTCTCGAGTTGGCACAACCAGGCTCTTCTCCCCGTCGGAACCCTACCAGGCTCAGCTCTCCTGAGATGGCGCACCCCGGTGCCACCCCCATTGACCCTCCAATGCTCCTAGCTTTGCCATCCTCTCCCTCACCTTTGCGACTCCAGAAGTCGACTCCCGCCAGTATTCATCATCCCCATCATCCTCTCTCCGATGCTCCCCCCGGCGCCACCCCCCCCCCCCCCCCGAACTTCCACAGCTACGCCGAGGTTCTTAGGCCCGATCGTGGTAGGCGTTTTTCGGCGGCGCCGGCGGAGATCCTGCTTTCGGATTTAGAGTTCCCGCCCTACACCGACGGAGAGCCCATCCGGATCCCCTTCGCTGCGTCGGAGATATCCTTCCTATCCTCTTCCTTTTCTAAGTCTTTCGTGCTCAAATTCGGATCCGGCTGTCCGAAGATCTCCATCGCCTCGGAGGCAGTTGCGAAGTGGGGACTCTCCGCAGCCTACCGGGTCGCTCCGCTCGACCCCAAGTATATGTTATTACACCTCTCATCCGACTCGGACTACGCGATAGTCCGGGCCAAGGGCACTGCCAGAATGGGCACGCAGGTTGCTAAAGTGGTCAAATGGTCCCTCGAATTCAACACAAAAATTGACTCAACAATCATTTCGACATGGATCACCCTTCCCAACCTTCCTCTGGTCTGTTTCCCCGCAGCTGTTCTCAAACGGATTGCCAGCTCCTTCGGGACCCTGGTAGCCATCGCTGAAGAAACCAGCAACCTATCCAAGTGCAACTACGCGAAGATATGTATGGAACTAGACCTCACGAACGATCCCCCCAAACTAATAGAGATCGAGCTCGGACAACAAACTCATAGCCAACCGCTGGTTTACGACAACAACATCATATTTTGTAAACACTGCCAGATGAGCGGACACCTAATCCAGCATTGCTTTTGCGCCCACCCCGAACTAAAGAAGAAAACCCCGTGCACACCACGTGCATCGAATGCCCCAAGACCCCCCGACATCATCATCCATCAATCCAATACCGACCCCCTCCCTCAGATAGAGGCCCGATCTAGCTACCACCCTCATACAACCGCCACGACCAGCTCCGCTATTGTCTCATTCACTCCCTCCATCCTCTCCCTCCACAATTCGTTTGAACTCTTCTCAGGATCTAATCCCGATGACGCCAACAATGAATCCAGCGAACCCCCTCCCACCACCACCGGGCAACAAAATTCCCTAGAGACCAGCGGTCACACAAACCATCCATGCACCGAAAGCACCCTCATCCCCCAATCCCCCAACCTGCCCGAGATTATCCAACCACAACACCACGAGAACTCCCACTCCACCCAACAACCCGCCAACCGCCCTCATCAACTTGGAGAGGACTCGTCTACGAACAGCGCAGAGCAGTTAGAGGAACATCAGTCTTCTGACACAGATTTCCCCAGGGCAGTCTCTGAGCCCCACCGGTATTCTCCCACCCAACCAAAGGACGCTCAAACCTCTTTCAACCATACTTTAACCGGCAGATTTTGGCAAGCCAAGGAAGCAGGCTTTCTGGATCGAGGCAACCCCTTATGTGCCCTGGAAGAACAAGACAACGATCCACCTATCACCGTCTCTGACGGTGGAAGCAGCGATCGGGGACGGACTAACAAAGATATCGGAAACAACGGGCCCTCCAGCCCACTTACCAAAAAAACCTCTTCCAAGAAGAACAAAAACAATAAAAAGCAGATGTGGGCAAGGACTACCATGTCAGCCACGAAGCACATTCACCCCCATCCCCTTTCCTCTTCCGATGCTTAACATTATCTCCTAGAATGTGAGGGGGCTGGGTAACAAACCGACGATAAACAGAATCCTCAGCCTCAAAAAGACTCACCGCATAGACCTCTTCATCATCATCGAACCAAAAAATCCCTCCAAAAAGAATCAAAGCCACTCAACTCAAGTTAGGGTTCCCGCTGGCCATCGCCGGTGGTCATGACATCTGGATCCTCCTCACTCAAGACTTTAAATTCGGCATCATCCACGACTCGCCCCAGGCCCTTACTTGTTGGGTCGAACACCCGGCCCTCAAGTCCCATGCCGTCCTCTCCGCTGTCCATGGTAGTAGTAACATCCCCGAGCGCAGATTGCTCTGGACAGACCTTCTGGAGGTTCATCCCCATGGGCTCCCGTGGCTTTGTATTGGCAATTTTAACACGATGTCTAGCAGAGAGAAGAAGTCTGGCGGTCGCCCTCCTCCCCAGCCAGCGATGGATGACTTTAATAACTTTACCTTTCACGGGAACCTCACCCCAATCCCTTTCCACGGAAATGCGTTTACCTGGTGCAACATGCGGGACGGACATCGCCGACAGTACTCCCGTTTAGACTGGGCAATGATAAATGATTGTTGGGCCGACATGGGCTTGATCACTAACCTCTCTCATCTGAATTCCACTGAATCGGACCACTCCCCTCTTCTTATCCAAATCAGCAACATTCACACCAGCAACAAGAAAGCTTTCCGCTTCCTTGACTTTTGGCGTCATCACCCCCAATTCCAGAATATTGTTGCTTCTGCTTGGAATTCCGTCTCGGCTAGCGACCCTTTGGCCAGGATGGCGGTCAAGCTCAAAGCCACTCGTAATGCTCTCTCGTCCTGGAGCAGAGAGGCCTATGGCGACATCTTCCAAGCTATCAGGGATGCGGAGGACGACGTCACCCGCGTGGAGTCCTCTTTCGTCATCACCCGCTCCCCTGAGGCCCGTGCCTCCCTCAACCTCGCCAGAGCCCTTCTCAAATCCAGGCTGAGAGTGGAGAACGATTTCTGGAGGCAAAAAGCCAGAGCGTCATGGGATACTGACGGTGACCGGAACACCAAGTTTTTCCATGCGTGTGTCAAGGGATGCAGGAACAAATTGAATTTGCACCGCATTCTCGACGACAACAACAACCTGGTGGAGGACCAGGCCGGTATTCAGGTAGCGGCGGTACACTTCTACTCCAATCTCTTTACCAAAGATCAGGTCCTGAAAGACGCTACGCTATTATCGGTCATCCCTTTCCTAATTAGCGATAGCGACAATGCTACCCTGATGGCCACCATTTCGGAGGAGGAGGTTAAGTCTGTGGTTTGGTCCATCAACGAGCACAGTGCCCCGGGGCCAGACGGTTTCAACGGGGTCTTTTTCAAATCTTGCTGGGACACCATCAAAACTGACTTAATAGAAGCCGCGGTTGCCTTCTTCCAAGGGGCCAGATATCCGAATTCGATTTCCTGTGCCAACATCATCCTTATCCCGAAGAAAGAGAATCCGGAGACCTTTAAAGACTTTCGCCCGATCAGCCTCTGCACCTTCACCAACAAGATCATTTCTAAGATCGTCGCGAACCGGATGTCCGACCTCCTTCCTAAGATCATTTTCGAAGAGCAAAGCGGATTCGTCAAAGGCCGCAACATTACAGACAACATCCTCCTTGCACAAGAGATGATAACGTGCATGAAGTTTCCGTCGAGAGGGGGGAACGTGGCCATCAAGCTAGACATAGAAAAAGCATATGACCGTCTGGACAGATAATTCATGATCTGGGTCTTCCAGGCCTTTGGCTTCTCCGAACCATGGATTGACATTGTCTTCAGATCTATCAACAATACGTGGTTCTCCACCGTCATCAACGGCCAGGCTGCGGGCTTCTTCAGATCCACCCGCGGGGTCAGATAGGGGATCCGCTCTTTTCCACCATTTTAATAATTATGGCTGAAGCCCTTAGCAGAAGCCTCAACAGTATGCCCAGAGTGCCTGCTTTCAATCACTTCCATACCACCACCGGCTGCCCTCTTATCACTTACCTGGCCTATGCGGATGACATCCTCATCTTCTCCTCTGGAGACAGCGGATCGATCGAAGTAGTCTTGAGTACTATCGCCAGATACACCACCTGCTCCGGTCAACGTGTCAACAACAACAAAAGCGTTATCTACACCCACCACAAAGCCGATAGAATCCGCTCCACTCTGTTCACCAGCATGACCTCCTTCAACACTTCCTACCCCCCTTTCTTTTACCTCGGGTATCCGCTGGTGTACGGTAAGGCCAACTCCGGCATATTCGGGCACCTCGTAGACAAAATCCGTAAACTCATCGCAGGATGGCACAACGCAACACTATCCCCAGGTGGGAAAACCATTCTCACCAAACATGTCCTATCGTCCATCCCAATGTACACCCTGGCCGTTTGCTCCCCTCCCAAGAAGGTGCTCTATTCTCTCGAATCCCTATTCTCCAAGTTCTTCTGGGGACACAGCGACGGTAAGGAGAAACATCACTGGGTGAGATGGGAGACGATGGCAAAACCTGCGGAAGAAGGCGGCCTAGGATTCAGCAGACTTGCCCGCATTGCGGACGCCTGCTCTTTCAAGTTGTGGTGGAAGTTGCGCACTGAGACCTCCCTATGGACGACGTTCATGAGAGCCAGGTACTCCAGATTTTTCCATCTGTCGGAAGCGTGCTCTAACAGCAGATCCTCGGCATCGTGGTGCCGTATTATCCGGGGCCGTATTACCGCCGAACCCCTTATCCGCCTCCAGCTGGGAGACGGTCGATCTTCGGCTTGCTTGGAGCGGTGGTTAGGAGAACATATCATTCACCCCAACACTCTAACCCCACAGGGGTGCACTATTAAAGACCTATGGGAGGACAGTTCCGGATGGAATTGGAGGAAGGTCAGAGAGTGGCTTGGCCAGCCTACGGCTACCCGTCTCCTTGATGCCAATCTACGGATTACCGACACGATCGACTCTTGGAGATGGTCCCCCAACCCGAGTGGGACATTCACTTTGGCGTCCGCCAGGATTGTGGCCAGAGGCAGCGGGGCGCCGAACACCGTTTACGCCAAGTTTTGGCAGACTTGCATTCCCATTAAATGGTCCATCCTAATCTGGCGTGCTATACGCCGGAAGATCCCGACGGACGACATCATCGAATCAATGGGCATCAGCCTCGCCTCTCGATGTCACTGCTGCGAGGAGCACAAGACGGAATCAGCTGAGCACGTCCTTTTTGTGGGAGATCTGGCTGCAAGCATTTGGTACAAGCTTCACAACAAGCTCAACATGGGTCTTCCGACTGGGGGCTTCTACGATCTCCTGGACTTTTGGAGCCGCTTCCACGGACATCAGATCGTTGCAGCCGTCGACATTTGGGTGCTTTGGAAGAACAGGAATAAACACAGATATGAAGGGCGCCAGTTACCCCTACACAGTTGTACAGCGAGGTCATCAGATAATGCAACAAAGCTAGGAGGCACTGCTCTCACGTCTCCAACATGTTCTGGGAGGCCCTGGTTTAGGCCGCCCTCCCACACTTTTGTGTGAGCGCTTCTAGCTCTTTTCCTTTCCAGTAGTTTGTCATGTCTGCGTGCTCTTTTGAATAGGCTTCAGCATTTTGTGCCTATTACCTCAATAAAGCTTCATTTCCTCAATATATATATATATATATATATATATATATATATATATATATATATATATATATATATATATATATATTAACAGAGAGATTTTATTGAAACAGAAAGGAGAAAGCTCAAGAAGAGCATACAATCGGCCGCTGGGCCAACGCACAAAAGGGCCCAACCCAAAAACAAGAGAGAACCGGAAAAAAAATGAAATTTCGAATTCAAAAAAACAATAGAGGGAAAGAGCGGGGTAAGGAGGGATCGAAGCCTGAGGGGGGATCGGTCCACGCACGGGACCTGATAGGGGTTGGTCCGTACAGAGCGTGCGGCTCCCGAGGGAAAGGGGGGAGGAAGGATGGACTCGTCCCACGCTGCGTGCTGCCCGAGGTGGGCCTCGCCCCGAGGGAAGAGGCTCGGTGCGTCGCCCGCAGCGAGGTCTCGGCGGGGCGGAGGAAGGATGGACTCGACGGTTGGAAGCAGCCCAGGTCCGCCGGGAGGGGAAGCCGACGGAGCATAGTACCGGCGAGAACCGACCGGGGGAAGGTGGCAAGGCGGAGAGCCGGCGCGGTCCGACCGGGGGAGGGGAGGGGGTGGCGACTCAGGGGGGATCACGGCGAGGGGCCGCAGGAAGGGAGGGCTCGGCCGGAGGGAGAGGGCACGACCTCGCGGGAGGAGCGGATGGCGGAGGTGGAGTGCCACAGGGAGAGGGCGGAAGGCGGGAGGAGAAGGCTCGAGGCGAACGGCACGGCTCCACGACGACGAGGAAGCCACGGCGGGAGAGGGCAGGCCCCGACGGCTGGGAGGGGCCACGCGAGGAAGGGGCAACTCGGCGGTGGGGGGCCAACACCGGGGGGAGGGCAACGCTCCCCGACGGAGGAACGGGCCGACGCTAGGAATGGGGCGCAAGACGGCGACACAACAGAAGAAGGAGGGGCCCCATCAAGCCAGAGGGGAGGGGGACACGGCGAGGGGATACGGGGAGGGGGGGACTGGACCTCGGGCGACAGCGTACGGGGTGCGCCAAGGCCGACGACCGGCAGGAGAGGACGCCGGCCGTACGGGCTCCTGCCGAGAGCCCTGGGCGGAGGCCGGGCCTAATAGTAGCGGAGCGGCCCCTACTGCGACGCAGAAGAGAGGCCGGCTCCTCCGAAGGCGACGTAAGGCCAGCTGGCCGTAGTCGACTGGGTAGGGGCGGAGACCCAGTACCACCGCATAGTGGATGGGTCTTGCCAGTAGACACCCGCCGCAGAGGAGGAAGACGGAGCGGGGAGGGCGGCGGGAGTGGGGAGGTGGGCGGAGGACGGGAGCTCCGGGGAGACGTCCGAGCCCGAAGCGGTAGGAGACGCCGGGGAGAAGCATGTGACGGGGGAAGGAATCGCCTGGGAGAGGGCGGCGGCCAGGGCGGATGGATCCTGGGCTGGAGGGGGTGGCACTTGGGCTGATGGAGCGAAAGGATCCGGTCCCGGCGGCACGAATGGGGGATCCGGAGCCGCAGAAGCTACGAGAGCTGAGGGAGGAGAAGGGTCCGAGGAGGGCGCGACGGAGGTGGGAGACACGGCCGAGTGGAGGGGCGGCGCTCCGACAGGGACGACGGCCTGGCCGGGACTCGGCCGTGCCGCACGCGGGACGCCCAGGGGAACCGGCGGGGGTCCAAGGAGAGAAGGACCCGGGGATGGCCGAGGACGCCGAGAACGGCGGTGCCTCCAATGCCGGGGGAGGCGGCTGCGCCGAGGATGAGGGGAAGAGAGGATGGCGCCGCCGCACGACGGGCAAGCGCCGGTCGTGGGAGAGGGAGGGGGAACTCCCCATGGGAGAAGAGCCCAGGGGGAGCTCGGCCGACCGTAAGGTTCAACGAGGCCGGCGAGTGAGAAAGAAGCCCGTTTGGGGAGGGGGTGCCCAGGGGCGATCGGCCGCTGGCCGTAGCCAAGGAGGGGAGTGGGAAACCCGAGGAGCTGGGCAGCTCCTTCAAGGGGAAGCCACACCCTGTAGAAGCATGGAATTTCACAACCAGAAAGCCCATGCGCCAGACACTACATGCGCTAGAACTCAGACGAAGAATTTCACAGCAAAATCAATAAGTATAGACATTTGAAGAAGGACTTTTTATTTATATATAAAAGTCTATTACATGTCTAGAAAAGGTTGTACAAAGGAGAAATTCTACAAAGGAAAGATCCTAAGCCTACAGCCAGCGGCCACCGTGCGCCTTCAGATAAGCGCAGCGGCCACCATGCGCCTTCAGATAGGCGCAGCTTCACCATGCGCCACCAGTGAGGCGCAGCAGATACTATGCGCCTCCATCCAGGCGCATCCCGCCATCTCTTCAGCAGCTCAGTTATGTGTATTCGGCCCAGCTATGTGCATCCCTTCAGCCAAATTCTTCCAGCCAGGCTCACCTGGCCGAGCAGAGCCCAGTTATGTGCCGCTCTTCCAACCAGGCTCGTCCGATAAATGCTTCGATACACAAAGCATTTAACCCTCTGGCTGGAACCAAGGAAGAGAAGAGCACCGCAAATGCTGTGGCCAGGGGAGGCTTCGAAAGAGCCTCCAAAGCCGAAGGAAGACCGTGATCGAAACCGCGGCTAAAGGAGCAGCTTTCGACACGATCAAAGTGGGGAAACCCCACTTTGCAGGAAGAGAGAGCCTTGCACCGCCATTCCGATCTACGGCTCTTCCGGAATAACGGAGACGAGGCTCGAGCATCCCTATCTTTGGATGCAACAGGCACCTTCCGCCTGCCTCAGAAGCCCTCGACTCCGTCTTTTGGATGTAACAGTCACCTTCAAGTGCATCAAAGACAACACAGCGTCTTATTTTCACCCTCGGGAGCACTTCGTCAACAGAATGCACCCGCATGTTCAAGTTCATGTTGGAAGTACGTGAGGGAATGAGAAGCAAACCTTCTCTCCATGCCACTATTTATAGGCCGGGCAGATCAAACCCACACGCCAAGTGGATGGCCCTCCGAATTCCGTGCAATGAATTTACATTAAATGGATGAACCGGACGCCTCGAATTCAGCCAAACGGCTATTTATAGCGCTCGAAGAGCGAGACAGCCGCATCATTAAAAGACATGTCCGATGCGCCAGCCAGACAGCGCATCACACGGACGCGTCCTTCGGCATCAGGCGCATCACACAGACGCGCCCTACAGTACTCGGCGCATTATAGAGGGTGCGCCCCCACACATCTCTATACCGAGTGGAACGCCAATCGACGCGCCCACTCAGCTGTCCATCGAACGTCACCAACATTAAATGCTGAACTGACAGAGTTGGCAGCACGCCTCCCAAAGTCTGAACAGTTGACAGCTTTATTCAGAAAACGAAGCGTCGGCAACGTCAGCATCATCATGACTCTATTCCGACGGCTACTGCCACGTGGCCACCCGCATGCGCCTCTACGGCCATGCGTCCACACCCGCATGTGCCTCTACGGCCATGCGTCCACACTCGCATGCGCCTCTACGGCCATGCGTCCACACCCGCATGCGCCTCTACGGCCATGCGTCCAAACCAGCATGCGCCTCAAAAGCCATGTGCCTCAGACCCTTCACTGATCCCTAAAGACAGAAGAAGAGTCTCCGGTTGAAGTTCAGTATGCGCCTCAAAAGCCATGCGCCTCAGACTGCTCTCTGATCCCGAAAGACAGAAGGAAAGTCGCCTGCATGCGCCTCAAAAGCCATGCGTCCCAAATGGTTTGTAACTCCTAAAGGTTATGAGCCGCAGCCTCCTCCTGCGCCCAATCCAAGGCGCAGCTCACCAGATCACTTCTCTCCACCAAATCCGAGATCTTCGAACCATGAGACGACGACACGTGTCCTTTGACTCAACTCATCCGAGATTTCAGCAACGGAAAGATCTTCCCTCTGCTACGTGCCGGCTCACAACAGCAGTATGAAGAGTTCTTCCCCTCGATCAGGGCGCAGCATCCATGCGCCTCCATCAGCAACCTCCACGTGGCGTCCCCACACCGGCGCATCCTACATGCGCGCATGAGCAGCCAGCCTGCAAAACTATAAATAGAAGGATCATCCCCTTCACACACACAGAGACTCAGAACACAAGACTCACAGAGAATCCACAACAGAGAATCACCGGAGAGACAGTTCTAGACACTCAACGTCTTCCTCCTCTCAGCAAGCTCCAGCACCCAGAGCAATCAACACCTTCAGAGAACCGATAACCGCCGTCAGCCGGTCAATGGAGTCAACGCATTACCACTCGCTCCATTGGCACTAAGGACCCAGCTTAAACAAAAGTGTACTCCTAGGACTACATCTAAGTCCTATATTGTATCACTGTTCTGTTTGTATTAAGATTTCAATCAAAACAATTTTAATGGCAAACACACCCAAGCCATTTTTTTAATATATTTATATATATTTTATTTATATATTTGGGCAGCTCCTTCAAGGGGAAGCCACACCCAAGCTATTTTTTTAATATATATATATATATATATATATATATATATATATATATATATATATTTTATATATATATATATATATATATACATATATATATATATATATATATATATATATATATATATATATATATATTAAAAATATATATATATATATATATATATATATATATATATATATTTATATATATATATATATATATATATATATATATATATATATATATATATATATATATATATAAATATATATATATATATTTTTAATATATATATATATATATATATATATATATATATATATATATATATATATATATATATATATATATATATATATATATATGAGAATCCTATAAATTGTAAATAAGTATAAAAAAAAATATAACATTTGTAGACTATATTTAGTAGCAATTAAAATATCATGCAACACAAGCATACATATTTATATATATACATATATATCAGCTACTTATTTAATTCAAAAATAATATAGCAAAAAATAATTTAAAGTACTAAATTAGTTAGAAAAATATTGGGGGTTTACATCCTACCCAACTTAAGGAAAATTTCGTCCTCGAAATTAAATAAGGCCGGGGGATCAATTGCAATACAAAGAAAATGATAAAATTTTAAGAGCTTAAAATGCAAGACGTACCTTCGTCTTCGAACAAATGCGGATAACGATTTCGGATGTCGTCCTCGCGCTCCCAAGTAGACTCCGCTGGCGAGTGATGCTTCCATGCCACGCGAACCAATGGTATAGATTGATTCCACAACACCTTCACTCGATGATCGAGGATACCTACTGGTTGCTCTTCGTACGACAAACTCAATCCAATGGTGATCTCGGAGTGATCAAGCACATGATTGCTGTCTGCCACGTACCTCCTCAGCTGCGATACGTGAAACACGTCATATACTCCTTTTAGCGACGGTGGCAAGGCCAATCTATAAGCGACTTCTCCCACACGCTCCAAGATATCAAAAGGACCAATGTATCTTGGACTCAACTTGCCATGTCCTCTGAACCGAATTGTGCCTCTAGTGGGGGATATCTTCAAGAAAACATGATCGCCTTTTTTGAATTCTAAAGGTCGACGACGGTTATCTTTCCACTGCTTTTGTCGATCCTGTACTTCTCGCAGGTGGTCTTGTATCTTCTTTACCTTCTCCACTGTGCTCAAAACCAGTTCGGGACCCAATATCTGTCACTCTCCAATATCGCTCCAACAGACAGGAGATCGACACTTTATATCATACAATGCTTCAAACGGACCATCTGAATGCTCGCTTGATAGCTATTGTTGTAAGAAGACTCCACAAGATGTAGGTGGTCCTCCCATGATCCGCCAAAGTCAAGCATACACGCTCTTAACATATCCTCTAGCATCTGAATCGTACGCTCTGACTGGCCGTCTGTGTGCGGATGGTACGACGTGCTAAACTTCAAATGTGTGCCCAAACTGTCCTATATACTCTTCCAAAAATGTGAGGTAAACCTCGAGTCACGATCCGACACGATGCTAACTGGTACACCGTGTAGCTTTACTATTTGCTTCATATACATATCTACCAAAACTTTTGTGGACTGCCCCACTCGAAAAGGTAAGAAGTGGGCTGATTTGGTAAGTCTATCAACAATCACCCACACCGCATCTCGTCTACTAGGACTCCGAGGAAATCCGGTGACGAAGTCCATCGTAATGTGCTCCCACTTCTACTCGGAAATGGATAGCAGCTGCAATAATCCTGTCGTCCTCTGGTGCTCGGCCTTCACTTGCTGGCATACCAAACACTTGGCCACGAAACGAGCTATCTCTCGCTTTAATTCGTGCCACCAATAATACTGTCGTAAGTCCCGGTACATCTTAGTTCCTCCGGGATGAATAGAATAAGTCGAACTGTGTGCTTCTGCTATCAACTCCTGCCGCAACTCCCCATTAGGAACATAAATACGATCACCACATCGCAATGTCCTATCGGGATGAATCCTTAATCCCATCTGCTCCCTTGCCTCGGTCCTCTCTCGAAGTCGTCAGAATCTAGTATCCGCAGGTAATGCCGCCTTGATCCGATCTACTAGTGATAATTGCACTTGGAGGTTGGATAACACGCCATCTGCTCCAGGCAATACTACCTCAATACCAAGCTTCTGCAAGCCTCTGATCAACTCCTTCTGCGTAGTCAAGAAGTGTGCCACGGGTTTACGGCTCAATGCATCTGCCACAACATTAGCCTTGCCCGGATGATAATGTAGCTCAATCTCATAATCTTTCATCAACTCCAACCAACATCGCTGTCGCATATTCAACTCTTTTTGTGTGAACACGTACTTGAGGCTCTTATGATCAATGTAGATATCAACCTTCTTGCCGTACAAGTAGTGTCTCCATAGCTTCAAAGCAAAGTTAACCGCTGCGAGCTCTAGATCATGGGTTGGATAATTTTTCTCGTGCATCCTCAACTGTCTTGATGCACACGCTACTACATGACCATGCTGCATCAGTACGTATCCTAATCCTTTCCCGGATGCATCACTGTAAATCACAAAATCTCCTGGGCCCGATGGTAGTATCAAGATAGGTGTAGTGGTCAAGCGCTTCTTCAACTCGTCAAAAGTAGCTTGACACTCATCTGTCCACACAAACTCTTAATCCTTGCAAGTGAGTCGAGTCATCGGCCCCGCTATTCGAGAGAAATCTTCTAAGAACCTTCGATAGTATCCCGCAAGTCCAAGAAAACTTCTCATCTCAGAAGCTGATGTGGGAGCGGGCCATGCCTTGACTGCTGTGATCTTCTCAGGATCTACCAATATGCCGTCTCCAGTAACAATGTGTCCAAGAAATGAAACCTCCTTGAGAAATAAATCACACTTGCTAAGCTTCGCAAAAAGTTGCTCATCCCTCAAGATTCCTAAAACTGTTCGTAGATGCTGCTCATGCTCCTCTTGGCTCTTCGAGTATATCAAGATATCATCTATAAAGATGACCACAAATTTGTCCAAGTACTGATGAAAGATCTTGTTCATAAAGTTTATGAAGACTGCGGGAGCGTTGGTCAACCCGAAGGGCATGACCAAGAACTCGTAGTGTCCATTTCTCGATCGAAAAGCCGTCTTCGGAATGTCTTCTTTCCGAACCTTCAGTTGGTGATAGCCCGATCGTAAGTCAATCTTGGAGAACACTTTTGCTCCATTCAGTTGATCGAATAGATCGTCTATGCGCGGCAAAGGGTACTTATTCTTCACGGTCACCGCATTCAGGGCTCTATAATCGATGCACATGCGCAGTGTTCCGTCTTTCTAGGCATAAAAAGTGTGGATGCTCCCCATGGTGATGCACTGGCATGAATAAAGCCATTCTCCAATAAGTTGTCAATCTGCATTTTCATCTCTACCAACTCCTTGGGTGCTAGTCGATATACTCGAGACGAAATAAGCTCGGCTCCGGGAATAAGCTCAATAGAAAACTCGATATCTCGGTTAGGTGGCAGTCTTGGTAATTCCTTGGGGAATACATCCTTGAACTCAGCGATAACAGGGTGTTGAGTGGTGTCCTGCAACATCATGTGAGTCCCCAATGCGGGTGCATCGCTCCTCAAGGCTTCCTCTTCGGTAAACTCGAACTCTGTATCACTCGGGGGTCTAAAGACGATACTGCCCCTATGGCAGTCAATAAGAGCAAAATGTTGGCTCAACTAGTCAATTCTGAGAACTACATCGAACGTCAGTATAGGAAATACAAGAAGTTGTGCCTTAATCTCTCTACCACTTATCACTACAGAACAATCTCTACAAACACCACTAACAGGTACTACTCCTCCTCCAGTGAGGATTCTAATATTTTTAGATAAAGCTGACATGGGTATACTATGTCTAGTGGCAAAGCTAGTGGCTATGAATGAATGGGTGGCTCCAGTGTCAAATAATCTGATGGCAGGAAATGATGCAACTAAAACCATACATGCTATGACGTCCACCTCTGGAATTCTGTCTCCTCTGCAGCTAGTGCAAAAGCCTTTCCAACTCTCTGGTTGCCCGTCTGTGCTCTAGACTCCTGGAATTGGGCTGCCTAAGGGGGTAAAGGTGGTCGTGGTGCTCCTGGCCCCACAATCGCTGGCCTCTGCTGATTCTGTGGAGCATTCCTCTGAAATGGACAATCTCTGGTCTGGTGCTGGTTCGATCCACAAGCTAAACAGTATCCCAGCCGTCGTCTACAATATCTCTGAACATGCCCAACCTTGCCACAGTAATGGCAAGTGGCCTTTTCCTGTGTCTGGTATGGCCCGGTCCTCTGCTGATGCTGATGTGTGGGAGGACGTCTCATTGGCCCTCCTGTAGTGGTCTTAGCTGATCCCATCGTCGAAGTAGCTCGTCGGTTCACCTTCTTGCTTATGGCCTCTTGAGTTCTAGCCTCTGCTAGAACAGCTGCTTGGGAGACTCTCGACTCGGAGCTGGTATATCTCTGCAACTCTATACTCAAGCCTCTATGAAATCTTTTGGCTTTCTCCAGCTCTGTCGTAACCAACCCTGGTGCAAAATGACTCAGCCGGCTAAACTCGGCGTCGTACTCATCAACTGTCATACTCCCCTATTCTAGGTGTAGAAACTGGTCATACAAAGCATCCTTGGCAGTGTCAGAGAAAAACTTCTTATTGAACAGCCTTTTGAATTCCTTCCATGTCTGATCAACTCCTAGCCGTCTCTCCTCAACGACCCACCAATCGTAGGCATTCCCTTCCAACTGTAACTTGACTGCCGTCATCAATAAATCTGCAGATATCTCTGAAGCCTTCAGGAGATTTTCTGTCTTAACCAGCCAATTGGTGATCCCGATGACGTCTTCAGTGCCCTTGAAGTATGGAGGATTCATGTTGCGGAACCCTTTGATAGTACCCACAGAGGCTTGGGGTGATCGGGTCAGTGTTGTCCCCAAACTCCTCCTAATAGTCTTGCTTTGCTGCATATGAGCCTGTACTAAGCTCTGGAGGATTTGGTCGGTAGTGGTCCCACCAGCCTGAGGCATGGGCCGCTTGATGGAACTGGGGATTTCCAGGACCCTTCCTTTGGTGTACATATTGATCGATAGAAAGTTAAACGGATCTAATACATGTTCTAACCCTTCATAGGCGGAAACTAGGATTCACGAATTATACCTGCGGCGGAAAGAAGACAAGTAATTTCTGGCAGTCTCGAGCGGACGACCCCAAGATCTTCTGCACGTATTCCTTCCTCGAGTTGGACATCGTGTGGGCGACGATCTTCCAACCTTTTTTTCTCCTTGGCAGCCCTCTCTTTCTCTCCTTACGTGAATCACGAATTTAGAAAAAGTTTCAGATTTCTGATCAGTAATCTGGCGGCCAGAGAATAAAGGATATATATAGGCTACAGCAGGGACCATGAAGAGAAATTAGGGTTAGGCCTCCTAACGGATCTGGATATCCCGTGTTCAGCACGAACACACAATTCAGGCCCATTAACAATAGCTCGGTCCACTAATGAGCTATTGTTGTACTACCTCCCTAATTCCAAATTATGTTTGTGGGCTCCTTTTATTATATGCTAGTTTGGCTCCCCATGTTAAGATATCGTATGTCCGTCGATCAAATTAAGTTACTGACAACTATATTGATTCGACATCTTTTATCCTTAAGTAGTACCGCTCAACTTTATTTGTCATGTCGGATATAATCCACCTGCAGGGTTTACATGACAATCCTTATGAGCTCCTTAAGGGGACATCATCAACCCGATGTATCGGGACATGGATTCCGTTTATAATCAACAGCCTATCATACATAAAATGTTATTACCCAATTCATAGAGGTTGTTGATCCATAATGAATCCCACTCTTTTATGAGTCAAAGTAATACACACTGCATATATATGTCCATTATTATATTCGAATTAAGAGCACAATCATCCATAATAACAGAGGTATTTGTTCTCTTATGTAATCAGTACAAAGAGAACAACCTCAAGTGGTCATGTTCAATACACACAAAGTGTACTAGTGTAAACCTATAGTCAAGATAGACTAATACCAGATTACACTACAACCTTTTTAATAGATTTTTCAAGTCCATCTAGGTTGTGAACTATTTATATACTCCATAGGGAACTGATAATATGATCTTCTGTGTGACACCACGCACCATATTATCTACAATATAGAATATCAGACATCTGCATTAACACTTGCAACAAATACAATATGCAAACATTTGTCCATATGATTCTCATTCAAAATTTAAGGAAATAAGGTTACTACAAAAGTTATGCTTTTAGTATATAACCCTAACAATCTCCCACTTATACTCAAAGCATTGCTTTTCAGTATACTGTTACAAATCTCCCACTTATACTTAAAGCCATGCTGCTACACATCTGACTCCCATTCCCTCAACATGACTGTCAAAAGCCTTAGCTGGTAAGCTCTTTGTAAAGGGATCAACTAGATTGTCGGCTGATGCTATCTTGATCACAGCAACTTTTCTTTTCTTTACGAAATCTCGTATCAGGTGGTATTTACGTTCAATGTGTTTGCCTGTCTTATGGGCTCATGGTTCCTTTGAGTTTGCAACTGCACCACTATTATCACAATAAAGTGTAATAGACTTAGGCAAACTAGGTACCACATCCAAGTCCAACAGAAAGTTTTTGAGCCAAACCGTTTCTTTGGCTGCCTCAGAGGCTGCCACATACTCGGCTTCCATGGTAGAATTGGCAATACATTTTTGCTTGATACTCCTCCATACAATGGCTCCACCTCCCAAAGTAAACACATAACCTGAGGTAGATTTCCTGGAATCCCTATCTGACTAAAAATTGGAGTATGTATACCCCAAGGGAACTAAACTATCTATCTGGTAAACTAGTATATACTCTTTAGTCCTTTTCAGGTACTTCAAAATATGCTTTACGGCAGTCCAGTGCTCTTGTCCTGGGTTAGACTGATATCTGCTGACCATGCCTACGACAAAGTAGATGTCTGGTCTCGTACATAGCATTGCATACATTAAGCTTTCTACTGCTGAAGCATAAGGAACTGCCTTCATGTTCTCTATCTCTTTAGGTGTCCTCGGACACTGCTCCTTTGATAGAGCAATTCCATGTCTAAAAGGTAAGAAACCTTTCTTAGAATTTTGCATACTAAAACGAGTTAGTACAGTATCGATATAAGAAACTTGGGATAAGTCCAACATCCTTTTCTTGCGATCTCGTAGAACTTTGATCCCAAGGATGTGACCTACTTCTTCCAAGTCCTTCATATCAAACTGTTTGGATAACCATACCCTTACATCAGATAACACCTTCACATTGTTTCCAATGAGCAAGATGTCATCCACATAAAGTACTAGGAACACCACCACGTTTTTGTCACACTTTCTGTATACACATGATTCATCTTGTCATTGATCAAATCCATAGAATTTTATCACCTGATCAAAACATATGTTCCAAGATCTGGAAGCTTGCTTAAGTCTATAAATGGACTTCTTGAGCGTACAAACAAGATGCTCCTGGCCCTTTTCTTGAGCGTACAAACAAGATGCTCCTGGCCCTTTTCAATTAACCCGTCTGGTTGATTCATATAGATGTCTTCCTCAAGACTTCCATTAAGGAAAGCTGTCTTGACATCTATTTGCCAAATCTCATAATCGAGATGAGCTGCAATAGATAAAAGAATCCGGATAGACTTAAGCATGGCTACAGGAGAAAAGGTTCCTCATAATCGATACCCTCTCTTTGAGTAAAATATTTTGCTACAAGCCGAGCTTTAAAGGTTTCAACCTTACCATCTGATCCTCTTTTTCTCTTATAGACCGACTTGCATCCAATGGCTTTTACACCAACGGGTGGTTCTACAAGCTTCCAGACCTGATTAGAATCCATAGATTCTATTTCAGATATCATTGCTTTTTGCCAAGACTCTGCATCTTTATCTTGGAGTGCTTCATTATAGGTACAGGGCTCATAATCTTGTTCCTTAGGGACGAAGTCTGACGACTCTTCCAAGAACATATATCTATCAGGTTGTATCACAACCCTCCCACTACGACGAGGCATTATCGGTTGTGGTGTAACATTTGTGACACATTGTACGGTTATTTATGGTTCATCCTCTTGTACTGTTGGTACTGAAGTACTTGGTGTCTCACATCTCAGTTCTTCTAGAACAACTCTACTTTTGGGTTTATAGTTCATCACATAGTCTTCCTCTAAGAATCGGACATTGGTGCTAATAATAACCTTTTGATCCTTAGGACTATAAAATAAACTTCCTTTCATTTCTTTTGGATAGCCTACAAACAAGCGTACTTCTGTACAAGATTCCAACTTATCTGCTTTCCCATTCAGCACATATGCTGGACTTCTCCAAATGTGAACATGTTTCAGACTAGGCTTACGCCCAATCCACAGCTCTGTGGGAGTAAGAGGTACTGACTTAGAAGGAACCAAGTTCAAAATATAAGCTGCAGTCTCTAAGGCATATCCCTAAAATGAATATGGCAAATCTGAATAACTCATCATTGATCTAACCATCTCCATAAGAGTTCTATTCCTTCTTTCGGCTACACCATTCTGCTGGGGCGTTCTAGGTGCAGTCAATTGGGATACAATCCCAGTCTCTGATAAATAATCCCTAAACTCTCCAAAGAGGTACTCGCCACCACGATCTGATCGTAATGACTTGATACATTTTCCATGATGTTTCTCCGTTTCAGCCTCGTATTCTTTGAATTTCTCAAATCACTCAGACTTACGGCGCATCAAATAAATGTATCCATACCTTGAATAATCGTCAATAAATATGATAAAATATTCAAAGCCACCTCTAGCTTGGATAGTCATGGGTCCACACAAATCAGAATGAACCAATTCCAACACATCTTTGGCCCTATACCCCTTTGTCGTAAAAGGCCTTTTTGTCATTTTAACTTCCAAGCAGGATTCACAGACTGGTAGTGCCTCTACTTCTAATGAACTCAAAGGTCCATCTTCAACCAGTCTTTGAATCATTCTTAGGTTAATATGCCCCAATCGCAAGTGCCAAAGATATGTTTGGTTCATACAAGAAGGTTCTTTTCTCTTATTTAAGTTAGATGACATATTATTCATTTCCATAAGTTGCATTGTGGGCGAAATATGATTAATAACATACAAATTATCAACCAATGCACCAGAACAGATAAAATGTCTATTCTTTCTAATAACAATATTGTCATTAAAATAAACTGAATATCCATCCTTAACTAACATAGAAATAGAAACTAAATTTCTTCTAAGTGAAGATGCATAAAGACAATCTCTCAATGTCAAAGACTTATTTCTACCAAAAGATAAAGTAACATCTCCTAATGCAACGACCGATACTTTTGTAGCATCACCCATGAACAAGCATATCTCTCCATCACTGAGCCGTCTGGTTTCCTGGAACCCCTACAATGTATTGCAGACATGATTAGTGGCTCATGTATCTACACACCAGGTGCCGGTAGATAACACCGCTAAAAATGTTTCAACTACTAGTAAATGAGATATACCTTCTTTGTTCCCTTGTTTGAGAAATGGACAATCAGTCTTCCAATGTCCTGACCCTTTGCACTTGAAACAGTTGCCTTTCAGCTTTTTCACCGCGCCTTGAGGTTCCATGCCCTTCTTTACTGAGTTTGCCTGTTTCTGAATGTTATTCTTCTTCTTACCGCCTTTTGGCTTAGAAGTAGAAGCCTTTTCAGAAATAAAAACATGACCACTCTGCCTAAAGAGAGATTCAGTATCCTGTAGCTCTTTTGCAAGTTCTACCAAACTATACAACCTTTTGTTCATGTTGTAATTAAGGCAGAAATTGTCAAAACTTTTAGGCAGAGTTCTGAGAATGATATCGACCTGGGATTCTCCATCGATTTCAGCTCCAAGGATCTGCATCTCATTCAGATGACCCATCATCTTGAGAACATGATCCCTTACTGGTGTACCCTCAGCCATTTTTGTATTCATTAAACATTTTATAGCAAACTGCCTAGCTGCTCTACTCTGATGTTCGAAGAGTTTTTTGAGGTTATACATCATGTCATAAGCAGTGGCCATGGCCTGATGCTGATGTTGCAGTACATTTGACATAGATGCTAGAATGTAACACTGTGCCATCTCATCTGCCTTTTTTCACTTCTTATAAGCCTCTTTGACCTCTTCATCAGAGTTAGCATCAGGCTTAGGTGGGCATTCCTCAACAAGTACATATTTGTACTCCTCAGCAGTCAGAACAATGTCCAAATTATGTTTCCAGTCAATATAATTAGGTCCAGTAAGTTTGTTTTCTTTAAGAATCACCATAAGTGGACTGAAAGAACCAATTTTTTTGAAATCCTGAGAATCACATAAATAAAATTATGTAGGGCAAAAAAACTTTTTGAATTAACTAAATATTGATTCCCTCAAAACAATAGTAAGAAATTCACCAACACCTTGAACACCATGAATTTAGCATGCCACGATAGTGTGGACGTATACAAATTCAACTTTGTTCAAGTAGGTTTTTCTTATTAATTTTACTATCATGTCAACATAACTTTATGATAAATAAAATTAATATATTGGTCTTGCTCTGGTCATACAAATAATAGCAGTAACTCCGATGGGGGGATACCATTATTTGTATCTAAGTGTATACCATTATTTAATACTAAGTCCATTACCTTGTAATGAGTTCCTTGAGATGGAGAAGTGAACACATACTAGGCAACTTTCTATAATTATCCCTAAGGAAGTTTGTACTGGTGATCCATAATTATACTCATCCGATATGGAGGAAAGCACTAAAGCCAACATGCAAGTATAATTACATCACCTACAAACCAGTAATAGAGACCATAGGATTTATACTAAATAAATATCATCTCCTACTTAGTTATTTAACAATGAGGGTTTTTCTACTAGTTGTTATGTCCATGTTGTCCATTATTAATGTAGGCTTAGTTTTTCTAAAAAAATAACCACACAATAATAGACATGCATAATCAGAAAAAGCAAAATGACAAAAATAAGAGAAAATATTCAACTATTATGGTCATCTTTGCTGCTCCGTTCTCAACTATCCGAATCCAAAATCTGGTACTGCGCGGATCTATTCGAGGTTCGACCTGCCCGGTCAGGTCGCCGGGTTCGGGGCAGCGTCCCAATTTAATTTTTTTAATAGGTTTTGGCTGTCGATTCCTTCATCGAAAATCATCTGTCTGCCTCTGGACTGCTTAAAACCAGCATCTCATTCGGCGTTAGAAACAGCCACTACCGCCATCACGATTGATCAAAAATAATTAAAATTACATCAATCCTATGCCTCCCGAAGGAGTTCACACATAATATAGATTGAAAAATTAAAATAATAAGCATGATCAACCCTCGTGATTTTAATTACATCCACAGCAACAACAACATCCACGATATATCCGTGGTTTAAACAACACAATCAAAAACATGCATTGGACCATAATAGTTCGACCTAAGATGCCTGCAAAACCGAGTTATAACAGATCTACATCTACCGACTATTACACAGCGCAAGTTTTATTGGACAACATGGACGTATCAATCAATACATAGATCCAAAGTGGCTCTGATACCAATTGATAGAACTGGGGATTCCCAGGACCCTTCCTTTGGTGTGTGTATTGATCGATAGAAAGTTAAACAGATCT
This sequence comes from Iris pallida, assembly GCA_029216955.1. Taxonomy (NCBI): domain Eukaryota; kingdom Viridiplantae; phylum Streptophyta; class Magnoliopsida; order Asparagales; family Iridaceae; genus Iris; species Iris pallida. Next base: position 17,413,483 of record JANAVB010029620.1, read on the forward strand.
AATACGTGTTCTAACCCTTCATAGGCGAAAACTAGGGTTCACGAATTATACCTGCGGCGGAAAGGAGATAAGTAATTCCTGGCAATCTCGAGCGGACGACCCCAAGATCTTCTGCACGTATTCCTTCATCGAGTTGGACGTCGTGTGGGCAACGATCTCCCAACCTTTTCTTCTCCTTGGCAGCCCTCTCTTTCTCTCCTTACGTGAATCACAAATTTAGAGAAAGTTTTAAATTTCTGATCAGTAATCTGGCGGCCAGAGAATAGAGGATATATATAGGCTACGGCAGGGACCATGAGGAGAAATTAGGGTTAGGCCTCCTAACGGATCTGGATATCTCGTGTTCAGCCCGAACACACAATCCAGGCCCATTAATAATAGCTCGGTCCACTAATAAGGTATTGTTGCACTACCTTCATAATCCTAAATTATGTTTGTGGGCTCCTTTTATTATATGCTCGTTTGGCTCCCCATGTTAAGATATCGTATGTCCGTCGATCAAATTAAGTTACTGACAACTATATTGATTCGACATCTTTTATCCTTAAGTAGTACCGCTCAACTTTATTTGTCATGTCGGATATAATCCACCTGCAGGGTTTACATGACAATCCTTATGAGCTCCTTAAGGGGACATCATCAACCCGATGTATCGGGATATGGATTCCATTTATAATCAACAGCCCATCATACATACAATGTTATTACTCAATTCATAGAGGTTGTTGATCCATAACGAATCTCACTTTTTTATGAGTCAAAGTAATGCACACTGCATGTACATGTCCGTTATTATATCCGGATTAAGAGCACAAGCATCTATAATAACATTGGTGTTTGTTCTCTTATGTAGTCAGTACAAAGAGAACAACCTCAAGTGGTCCTGTTCAATACACACAAAGTGTACTAGTGTAAACCTATAGTCAAGATAGACTAATACCAGATTATACTACAACCTTTCCAATAGATTGTCCAAGTCCATCTAGGTTGTGAACTATTTATATACTCCATAGGAAACTGATAATATGATCTTCTGTGTGACACCACACACCATATTATCTACAATATAGAATATCAGACATTTGCATTAACACTTGCAACAAATACAATATGCAAACATTTGCCCATATGATTCTCATTCAATATTTAAGGAAATAAGGTTACTACAAAAGTTATGCTTTTAGTATATAACCCTAACACCGCTGTGGGGGCATGTATGACATCTGGGACATGAATGGTGGAACACCCTGACGCCCGTACTGTAGAGGATATGAGGGATATGGAAGGAGATACTGTGGGGGGTATAAGGAAGGATATTGAGATAGATTCTATGGAGGATACTGGGGTGGATATGATGGTGGATACTGTGGAAGCTGCGGTGGTGGATATGATGATGGATATGGTGGGGGCTGCTGGGGTGGATAAGAGGGTAGATACTGTGGAGGCTGTTGTGGGGGATATGATAATGGTGGATGTAGGGGTAGAATCTGTGGTAGAGACTAAGGTGGATAGGGTGGTGGAGGCGGTAGGTACTCCTCTTGAGTTGTAGGGTTCCCGGGGTCTGTCTGCCCCACTTGAGGTGCTGGGGCTTACTGCTAAGTAGTGGTTGGTGTCATCACAGGCTGCAGTCGAATGGTGCTGTTGTGGTAGAGAAAATGGGTGGCTGACCTACTGGTCCTTCTTGAGTAGTGGTGTTTCCATCAGTAATGGCGAGGGGAGTAGTGCATCCACTACGAAGATTCATCCTATATTGGCACGAAGATTTGTGTTTGGTTAGAACAAAGTCAAACTGGATGTAATCAAGCAGTCAAACAAGAAATTTAGAAGAGGTCAAGGGAGGTATTAATAAGTGGATGAGATTCTATATCCTATTCCTATATGCCGGCTTGTTGGGCACAGTCATGTAACCCAACAATATTATTTGTAAGCCCCCTAATTTTCTACTACGGTTTTTTTATTTAAAATATATGTTTGTATTTATTTTTGTACTTCGTATCTACACGTCGCATACGACTTCGCATTTTCGTATTTGCGTAGCATGCGAGAATTCGCGTTTCATAATTTCTTGACGAGTGCGAATATGTGTCGCGGTACATATTTCAGAAAAATATTTTATTATAAATTTTATTTTTGAAAAGGTACATGTTCAAATAATATGTGATATTTTTTAATTTCTAAAAAGAGTTATTTGTTCGTCGTTTAAAAATGAGTGGTGATTTGAAAAAAATTATGGTTTATATGAAATATTTCCAAAAGAATTGCGAAATGTGATATTGCTTATTAATATATTCTGTTAATTATAAAAGCTAGATCATGAAGTAATATTTAATTATTTATAGTGATTTTCGAAATTAATTATTTCCATATTTATTTAACTATGAAAATAATATTTGAGATTTTGTTAAATTTAATATTTGATTAAATATGGTAAAATAAATAGCAAAAGATTTTATTGACCGTATTTAAAATATTTTAAAATTTAGTATAGAATTAATTTGGATTGGATTTAATTTGAATTAGATTTAGATTTTGTTGAATTGATTTTAAATCTATTTAATTAAATGACGAATTATCTAATTGGGAATTAATTAATCCCAATCCCTATCCAACTGGGAATTTCCACCTCCTATAAAAGGAGAGGTACTCCTCCAGAATTTTTCCATCCACAGATGTGTATTGTGTCTGTGTCCACCATTCTTATTCAATATTATACAATTATATTATTCCTATGTCGGACATATCCCCGACACAATCAAAACCTACGCCTATGTCCTCCATGTTCCCAGCAACCCGTCTCCGTAACCAACACATCCCCATCACCAACGACGACACCCGTCACCGCTGCGGCCACTCCGACCGCAGCAACCATCACCCCGACCCTCGACTTCCCACCTCCAGACCACACCGCCACCACCGTTCCCGTCTCGTCACTATCGTCGTATCACCATCATCACCGTCATCCCAAAACTCCGCTTCCCGTCTCCACCACCACCGCCCCAGAACTCGGCCGCCACGGTGCCACCAACCACAGCAGCCCCTCCGGTAGCACCACCGTGTGCGCCACCCCCATCATCACACACACAAAGGAAGAAAAGAAATTGAGAAACCCTAAATCCTAAACTCACCTCCGCCTCCTTCCGGCGACGCCATCTCCGCGTGGAGTCCCTCCGCCCAGCCGAATCACCGCCCCGGTGCCGACCCAGCCGACGAACTCCGTCACCTCGGCAAGCCTCACCGCCGCCGTCCAAAAATCGAACCGCCACCATGTCCGTACTCCACCGCCCGGCGGAGCCCCCAAACCCAGTCACTCGCCGTCGGATCCCGCGCCTCCGAGAGCGCAGCCCACCGCGCGGCTCCGCCTCCCCTCTGCCGTGCGGCTACCCTCCGATCTTCGCCGCCACTGGTAGCTGCCCGCCATGGGCCACCCGCCGTCGCCGCCACAGTGATTCTCAGCCGCGACCCGTACGCGCACCTCCAGTCAGCCGCGACCTCCGGCCGCGCCGTAGTACCCCGTGCGGCTGTGCCTCCGCCGCGCTCGGCAGCGAGCGCCGGCAGTCGCCTGAAACCCCTGTAAGCACTCACTCCTTTCCCCTCTCCGACTAAAATTAGGAGCAGCAGTAGCCGCATTAATATCTTACTCATTTGTTGTTGTTGTTTATATTACCAAATTGCTTTGTTAGGTTAATGGCAGTTAGTAGATTATTAGTTATTATTATATTATTACTATTACATTATTAAAAAGAACAGTAAGTAAAATTTGGAGTTTTATTACTATGGTTAATACTATTAGTATAGTATTAATATTATTGATTATTATTGTTAGTATTATTTTAATATTTTTATGATTATGATTTTATTAGTGTATTATTCGGTTTGTTAAATTCGATAATTAAAATTTTCCAAAATAAATTTTGACAAAATTTGGGGTTTAACCATAAATTGTTTTAATTATTTTCAAAGTATTACCTAAAATCATATTTTACAACTTAGAGTACTTTTGCCTAAAAACATTTTGTAATTTTAAGTATTTTCCCTAAAACAAATTTTTACGAATAAAAATCTAGTTTTAAATTATTATTATAAATAATTTCTAAAATTGTATACGCGTCTGCCTTCACAAATTCACTTCGATAACCATCGATGATCATGACTAATATTGTCTTCTTACTTCCTCGCGAATTCGGACCATGTTGCACCGACCATGGCTATTGACAGAACAGGACCTGTTGGATCATTGCACCACACCAGACGAAACCCCAGGCAAGATACCTTGCCATTATACTGTTTATATTCCGTCTGCATTTTATTACATATCACTGTTCATTTATTTCTAGTTCTTGATTACTGCCTGCTCAGTGATATTTACTGTACCTTGTTATTTATCCTTTGATTACATATAGACCTAGAGTTATGGGACCACCTCTAGTATTAGTGCATTACATAAACTTTGACACAGTTGTGCCACGAGATGTGTGAGATATGAGTAGCATATAGCCTCCGGACTTGCGTGTTGGCTGATCACTGATGCGTATAGGACGTGCGTTAGGTCTAACTGTCAACAATTGTATGTTAGAAGACTTGACGGTTAGTAGTGTTATATGGTCGTGGATGCGACATGATATGTACATTGGGTGGGGAGAACATTTCCTTGTCGTATGGGCTTCGATTGCACTTCCCCTGTAAGCCGGAAGCTCCGCTGGAGATACGGGTATGAGCCTCTCAGGTTGGCCACTGTCGTTTTTGAACGTCATACTCTCGGTCACTGGTGCCCAAGTGGGGACTATACTAGATCCTATTTACAGTCAGGGCTCATGCGACGAAAGGTTTGTTCTCACTGTATGTTCACTTTAGTTTGGTTAGATTACCTTATTGTGTCTTGTCACTTTCTTTGATTGTGGCATGTTTTATATTCAGTATTATATGGCATATTGATGTATCTTGTTACGTCCCTCTGAGGACCTGGTTATCTCGCCAGGTGTGTGTTCTTGTCTTTCGCAGGAGTTCTAGCCGTGGCCATGATCGTCACTATCTCTTCGAGGATGTTTTGCACCTTGCTCGTCTTCGCTTCGCCCGCCAAACTCATTTTTATTTTTCATGTACTTTTCCTTACTTGTTGGTAGTGGATTTGTCTCCGCCCAACGATTGTATACATGACAAATTCAAAGTTGCTTTTATATTATAGTTATCTTTGTGGATGAGATTTAGTACCTTGGTTACTGCATTTTACAGCTTATGTATATATACGGGGGTCTATATACTTCGTATGTATACAGCTGGCATGGTTACGTTCTAGTCCTACGTATTTTGGGACTGGGGCGTTACATTATTAGACCTGCATGGGCCACCACAAAAACATGTAACACCCCAGTCCCATAATACATAAAACCAAGTACGTCAGCATGCCAGCTGTACATATACAAAGAATACATAAATATGTGGTATCCTCGTATTTGTACATAAGCTGTAAATAATAGTACATGATAAGCCACACTATAATAACTATATCTCATCCACAGCTCAACACAAAATGAATAAATAAGTCTCAATGATAATAAAAAAAAGTCAAGAGATAGCCGGGTGGTCATTCCCACACCAAACAGCTATGAAAAAAATAGTCTCAACTAAATGGAGTCCAACCTCCTCAAAAATAGAACAATAAAGATAAAAGATGTCCACTACAAAATCTCAGAAAATAAAGAGGAAACTAAGTATCAGCGGGAGATGCCTCATCATCGACGTATGCAGGATCCAAAGCTGCTCCGTACTCCTGGGGATAGTCCTGCTCGTCTAATCCTGGAGAGATCACCAGGTCCTCAGAGGGACGTAACAAGATACAGAAAAATATGCCGAAATAACTGAATGTGTAAACATGCGACTATGACTCTACTGGATCTCCTAACCGTCTATGTAAGATGCACTTTGAGGACAACGTTCTACGCAGGGGCTGTAGGATCAGCAGAGTAATAAAGAATGGCAGTAAGTAGCGCTCATCCGAGTCGCTATTGGCCAGGGGCAGAAGGTAGTGCTCATACGAGGCACTATCGGCCCACAAATGTGTGTAAAAAGTAAATGTAGCCCCTATGCTAGTAGCTGCCTCTCCCGCCAATGCTTCTGTCCAAGATGTATCCACAGCCTGTCTATTTGGCAACTGCTACGGCTTCTAACTCAATACACTAGTAGCAATTACCTCATATCCGTCGCACGACCTATACGTATCGATGGCCAATCAAGTACGCAAGTCCGTGTCCTATATGAACTCACTCATCACGTGATACACATGTGTCATGGCCATAGGAGATATGAAAATATCCCACACTTATAAGGTGGTCGTCTAACTCTAGGTCGACATGTATAATAGAATATAAAAATAACGAAAACGACTAAATCAAGTCGCTCGCACCCAAGTGTGACTTGGATGCACCACATAAACAAAATGATAAATAAGAGAATGAAAGATGCACTAATAAAATATACTAAAAATAAATTAGCACAATCAGAATCTATGGCAAGGTATACTTGCCTTCGGTACGAAGAGGGCAAATCCAAATATCGCAAGCGCCAACACAAAACTCATAATTCACAAATGGCTCCGGATGCTGAAACAAACATCAAAAATATTTTCGGTGAAAAAGATATACCTAGGAAACGCCTGTCCGAAAGTCAAATTCCGAAACAGGGGCAAAATTATAATTTCGGGTCAAAACGATATCCGCCGTTGAACCTGCTTTGCACCGAAATGGGCACCAGTGTCTACGGTCTCTAAAGTCGTCAAACTATATATCTACGGTTCCAATTTGAGGAGACAAACCCAACGGTATGTCCAGTTTTGGATTCCGATGAGCCGTGCACAAAATCGCTCATTGGATCGGGTCGTGGGCCCCGCCAAAAAGGCGTTCCGGTCGACCTTCTCAGATTTGGACCAAACATGGCACACAAGACTAGAATTACAATTCGGACCTGTTGGCACAAGTTTCGTCTCAATCCGACGACTGTACACTAAGTTATGGTCAGGTTTGCAAAGTGTCGATACAGGGGTACCTTGACGGATACGCACTGATTTTGTCGTGCACATGCAACGAAATCGAGTTCCTTTTGTTCCCACACGTCGAAAACATCCATACGTGCCTTTTGATGTGTATAGTGCACGACCATGTCGCCCGGTTTGTCGGGGCACATGCCGTATCGGGATAATTTCTAAGTTTTACTATTTAAAAAAATAAGTTTTTCGTCAAATTTTAACATCGATTTAATTCATGTATAGAAATCGAAATACAGATCTACAAGTTGCGTTTTAATCTTGGTTATGTTAACTTCAACTGCCTTTAATTTGTTTCTCGGTAACCCTAATATTCTGATCGAAAACTGGCTTCTAAGTTGAGGGTTTAACCTAGTTTATATACTCTGTTTTTGTCAGTTTTTCACTCAACTTTGCGTTGAGTTTTACGGCGGTCCAGTGGGTTATGCCAAAATTCCTTTAAAGGGACTCGAAGTGGGTTGTGTGGGGTTTCTAAATAACTTTACGAAATTAAAAATGATCGACGATGGACTGAGTAATCATGGTGGGAAGTCGGGTACCTTGCAATCGAAAATCTGGCATTGCACTTTGGGTGCGGTCGGCCTGGGCTGAGCAGCGGCGCTCCGGTAATCGTCGACGGTGTGCAGGAGGTGGGATGTATGCGCGGGCTGCTTGAGGTCGCTCCTGAGTCGATGATTTGAGCATTCACGAAGAAGTTTAGAAGAATCCCTCTCCAAAATTTAGTGCACATATATACTCGGTTCCTTCGAATTGGATTAGGATTTAATTAAGCCGAGTTTTAATTGATTTAGGTTTAAATTTTAGTCTATCTAGTAGAGAATCCCTCTAGGAATCTACAGGATTTTATTTAGGATTATTTGATGAAGATTTGGTTGAAATCAAATCTTAAATTTTTATATATCTTCCTCTCAGCCGAGAGGAAGCAGCCGCTCGGGTTTGCTAGGGCACTGTAGCCGGTTTTAAGGTTCTTTTTTTTTACTTATATATATATATATATATATATATATATATATATATATATATATATATATGTGTATGTATGTATACATACACATGAGAATCCTATAAATTTTAAATAAGTATCAAAAAAAATTTATAACATTTGTAGACTATATTTTGTAGCAATTAAAATATCATGCAACACAAGCATACATATTTATATATATACATATATATCAACTACTTATTTAATTCAAAAATAATATAGCAAAAAATAATTTAAAGTACTAAATTAATTAGAAAAATATTGGGGGTTTACACTCTGGCCCTTGAAGAACAGATGGCAACTCTAGAGGGGGGTGAATAGAGTATATAGAGATAATATCCACTTAAAAAATTAACTCTATCACAAATAAATCTAATCAGAGTAAATGCGAAATTTAAAGTGAGAAGCAAGAGAGCATACGCAAACACAGCCGATTTTAACCTGGTTTCCCTCGTGGAGGACTAGTCCAGGCCTGAGAACTCTAGCTCAGGATTAAATCCACTATTTGTGAAATAGTAGTTTACAACCCGTGCCTTTTCTTCAGAAGAGCACGTCAACTTCTTACAGAGGATCGCAGTGGCGATTTGCTTGGAATTTTTCAAGCGACTTCTTCAACTCTTGCACAAGACTCCTAACTGAGAGATGCTGAGCACTCGAGACTTAGGAAGCTTGTGGCTAGTAGATGGAAAGGATATAGCTTATTTGAGCTTTAAGAGAGAAGAGAAGATTGGATGATTTGAAATGAGAGAATTCTTGGCCTATTTATAGGGTTTTTATAGGCAGAATTCGGCCAGAATTCGGGTAGAAAATTTCAAATATTTGGCCGTTGGACAACTAGCAACCAGCTAACCCTAAAATTAAGGTTGCTGATTTTTAGAGGACAGAGTTCGGCCCGAACTCTGTATGGAGGCAGAGTTCGGCCCGAACTCTGCCTCCAGAGCACAGAACTGGTTCTTGGGGATCTGTGGGCTTATTTCTGGATGGTGGAGTTTATGGATTTGGGTAGGCTTTTGGTCAAGTCTCAAGAGCTCAGCATGACCCAGTTTACAACAGTCTAGACTCAATAAAAGTGTAAAATACAGACTCATATATAACTGAATTGCAAAGACTGAGCTGTCTTCTGACTTGAGCTTGATGTAGACGTCGTGTGTCGTATTGAATTATTACAAGTATTATTTAGTCAATGTTATCAATATTTGGTTGACTGTGACTTTGTGTCAACAATCTCCTCCATATTGATAATTGACAAAATAATAAATGTATATTCAATATTCATACCTGGACACAACATAGCTCCCCCATAATAAGTGCCGAGCTAAACGAGATAGCTCCCCCGTAAACAATGCGTTAAACCTGTTGGCCTGATAAGGAATATCTCCCAAAAGCACATATACCAAAAAGCCAAAAAGAATATACACAGAATATACATATCTCTCCCCCTTTTGGCATTTAGCAATATAATAAGAAACATGTAATAATGGGCAAACATACCAAAATAGAAGAAACATCATATGAACTAACAGAACGAGCAAATGTCATAGAATAATAGAACTACCAGAAACAAAAGAGTCACAACTCATAACTAGAGTCACCAAAGCATAAAGAGTGTACCAAGTACATAAATCCAACTAAACAACTGAAAAGACTAGAAGCATAAAAACATAAACTATGATCAGCAGCAGCATCATCTGGTGTAAGCCATCTCCATCATGGAGCACGAGAAGGCCCAGCAGAGTCGGAAGGATCAGTGAAGGAACGGCTGGGGTCCACAATAGCAGCATCCAGATCCAGGTAGCGCATGACCCAGGGATCGTCAATGCGATATCCCTCGCGACCGGGATCCCGCTCCATGGGAATGGACATAGAGGGATAACGGGACATGGAATACCGAATATCATGCAGCGAGTTGCTGATTGCACTCATCTGCAGGGTAGTACGGTAGTCCATCTGAGTCCAGCGATCGTCCTCTAAGGCGAAACGATCTCGGAGCATGGTCTGGATGGAGTCAAGGGTAGCAGGAGGAGGTGGCGCATCCTGTCCAAGCGGAGGGGCATCGGGCTTCTCATCATCAGAATGCTCAGAAGTGGCAGAAGAGGCTACGACTGCCTGAAGTCGTCGTGCCTTAGATAGAAAAACAGGAGCAGGCAAGAAAGGACAATCATGAAGTGGTACAATAAATGCACGAAGGACCATAGGAAGATATAAGGGATAAACCAAGGCTCGTGGTTTCTTCCTACAGTTAATCATCCAGTCCATCATGGTACGTGGAAGATTAAAAGGAATGCGATAGTGAAGATGATACAAAGCTGAGATCTCAAAATATGTGACTTCATCGGTGGAGCCGGCTTTTGGCAGAATGGTGTTGAAAATAATTCGATGAAGTTCATAGAAGTAAGGGTTGAGGTGTTTGGCCATAAGCTTGCGAGGACATATGTTTGGGGCACATAAGTCTTCCTTGAAGCTCTCAAGGAAAGTTCCGTCTACAAATTGGAACGAGCGAGCTTCAACAAGCTTATCCCAAGTATCGAGATCTTGAAGTTCAAGATACTCGGCCAAATCAGAATCAACAAAGGCGATATTAATGCCCGTAACTCGTGAATAGATGTGAGTGTCATCATGAGTCAAGTTGCAGTAAAACATTTGTATAGTGCTACGATAGATGACGAAATTTGTAGCACTTAGCTCATCAAGGCAAAGATCTCGAAAAATGGATTCTTATTGTGAAAAGATTGTGAAGTTTATGGGGTGTCCCACAAACACCGGACGGGTCCGAAAGTCACTAAACCAATCATTGGACGCGTCTAGTGACACAAAGATTCGGTCGTCATAGGTGTTAGGGTCACGAGGACGTGAAGGGTTGAACAACGGATGAGGTGGTTGTTGTTGTTCAACGGGTTGCTCAACGGAAGGAGGAGCACTCGACGAAGATGCACCCTCGGTCCGAGATCTCTTCCGACGGTTGGGCAAGCGAGGAGCCATTGCACAAAATAGAGAAATTGAAGTAGAGAAGAGAGTGAGTTATACCTCAAATAAATGATGAACAGTGAAAGATAATAAGAAAATAGCCCTTCTTCTTAATTTTGGTGAGAGATGGAGCACTATGGAGAGATAACTAGGGTTAGGGTTTGAGAAAATAGTGGTAGAGAAGTAGAGGAGGTGGTAAGAATGAAGGAAAGGGAAGAGAAACCGAAATATAGGTGAGGGTTTCTCTTGGTCGGGTTCAATTTTGACCATTGGATTAACATTGAGATCCACGGCTGGAACAGTCCCCGATTCTGGAACAGGGAGACCGAACTCGGCCCGAACTCTGGTAAGGGTAGAGTTCGGCCCGAATTCTGGGTCCTTGTCCCAGAACTGAAATCAGGCTGAAAGGATGAAAAATTGGTTAAGGTATGGAAAGCCAATGAAGATAAAGCTTAAAGGATTCAATAAACCAGATAGTACAAAAGAGGATAGCAATATGAAATTGAAAAAATAGCATGTCAGCAGATTATAAATCAAAATATACCGTGTAATAAATAAGGAGTTATATTATAATTCAGTATTTTGAATTTGCCATGAGTTAGCTGCAGGGGCCGGATTCCAGCTAGCGGTAGTCCTGAGGACTAGTGCACCGTGTCGCTTAGGCTTTTACGCCTTGTTGTCAGAAGGGCCCTTTCGGCTTGTACTCATAGCAAGTTCATCATAAGAGAATCACAGTATAATCGATATTTACGCAGGTGTATTTTAATTTATGACGGCTTCATCTAAAATTCCAAGTTCACGACAAAGAAAATTGAAGCGCTCTTCGGATAATGGCTTTGTGAAGAAATCAGCTAACTGATGATCAGTGTCAATAAATTCTAAGTTAATCATGCCATTTTGCTGATGATCACGCAAAAAGTGGTGTCGAATTTCAATGTGCTTTGTGCGTGAGTGACAAATAGGGTTCTTAGTAAGATTTATTGCACTAGTGTTGTCGCAAAAGATAGGAATATGCATGAAAGATAAATTTTAGTCTTCAAGGGTTTGCTTCATCCACAGAATTTGTGCACAACAACGCCCAGCTGCTATGTATTCAGCTTCTGTTGTGGATAGTGCGACAGAATTCTGCTTTTTGCTAAACCAAGAGACTAAAGCCTTTCCTAATAAATGGCATGTACCGCTCGTACTTTTACGGTCGACCTTGCATCCAGCAAAATTAGCATCAGAGTAACCAATTAGGTCAAATGATGTTGACTTGGGATACCATAGGCCCACTGTAACCGTACCCTTAAGGTATCTAAAGATACGCTTAACTGCGGTCATATGCGATTCCTTAGGATTTGCTTGATATCTAGTACACAGGCAAACGCTAAACATTATATCAGGACGACTAGCAGTGAGATAAAGTAGACTGCCTATCATACCTCGATACTTACGTTGATCTACGGGTTTGCCGCTCTCATCTGGTTCCAGTTTGGTTGAAGTAGCCATAGGAGTGCTGATTGGTTTAACATTATCAAGTTGGAATTTCTTTAGCATGTCTTTTGTATACTTCGACTGAAAGATGAAGGTTCCATTTGACAATTGTTTGACTTGCAGCCCAAGAAAGTAGTTGAGCTCCCCCATCATGCTCATCTCAAACTCGGTCTGCATACACTTGGCAAAATCTTGACAAAGGGTTTCATCAGTAGAACCAAAAATAATATCATCTACATATATCTGTACTAAAAGAATAGTGTCCTTCAAAGACTTTATGAAAAGTGTAGTGTCAATTTTCCCTTTTGAAAAACCTTTCTCAAACAAGAAGTTACTTAGCCGTTCATACCAAGCTCTAGGGGCTTGTTTGAGGCCGTACAGCGCTTTCTTTAGCTTGAACACGTGGTCAGGAAATTTGTGATTTTCAAAGCCAGGGGGTTGTTTAACAAAAACTTCCTCCTTAATAAAACCATTCAAGAAAGCACTTTTAACATCCATTTGAAATAATTTAAAATTTTGAAAATTTGCAAATGCACAAAGCATCCGAATGGATTCTAATCTAGCAACAGGAGCATATGTCTCATCGTAGTCGATACCTTCCTCTTGGTTGTATCCTTGGCTACTAGAGGAGCTTTGTTGCGTGTGACTGAACCATCTTCATTCACTTTGTTTCTAAAAACCCATTTAGTACCAATAATCGAGTGATTAGCCGGTCTAGGAACGAGTTCTCATACTTGGCTTCTCTCGAATTGGTTGAGTTCTTCTTGCATAGCAGAAATCCAAAATTCATTATTGAAAGCTTCAGAAATGTTTTTAGGCTCAATTTGTGAAATAAAGGCAGTGCTAGCAATAGAGTCTCTTAATGATGATCTAGTAGTTACTCCTCGTGAAACCTCACCGATTACCAAATTTTCTGGATGAGAAGGCTTGAAAGAGAACTTCTTAGGCAAGCTTTCCAGAGAATTTGTTTCGGTTGTGGTGTTCATTGGAGTAGACGTTGATGGCTCAACATCATCATCAAGAGTAGCTACTGCACTGTTATCTTCATCAAAAGTCATATTTGTAGACTCTTCCACAATTAAAGAGCGTTTGTTAAAAACTCTATATCCCTTACTCTTGGCAGCATAGCCAAGAAAAATACCATGGTCAGCTTTGGCATCGAATTTGCCTAAGTTGTCTTTGCTGTTAAGGATAAAACATCTACAGCCAAAAACTTTAAAATAGGAAACATTTGGGGTTCTTCCAAACCAAAGCTCATAGGGTGTTTTCTTCGTAATAGGACGAATAAGCACCCTATTTAAAATATGGCATGCTGTACTGACAGCTTCAGCCCAAAAATATTTTGGAAGTGAAAACTTGTTCAACATAACTCTGGCTATATCGCCAAGAGTCCTATTCTTCCGCTCCACAACACCATTTTGTTGAGGAGTTCTTGGACAAGAAAACTCATGATCAAAACCATTAGAATCACAAAACCTTTCAAAATCAGAATTTTCGAATTCGCCTCCATGATCACTTCGGATTCGAGTAATCATGTAGCCTTTTTCGTTTTGAACTTTCTTAACAAAAATCTTGAAAACCGAAATAGCATCACTTTTATTTGCAAGAAAGAAAACCCAAGTAAATCTTGAAAAATCATCAACAATAATAAAGGCATAGAGTTTTCCGCCAAGACTGGCTACTCTACTAGGCCCAAATAAATCCATATGGAGTAGTTGCAAGGGTCTAGAAGTGCTTACAGAGTTTATGGAATGAAAAGATGACTTGGTTGCCTTGTTCAACTCACATTCGACACATACGGTATCCTTTTTGAATGTGATGTCGGGCAAGCCTCTAACTAGCTTCTTGGTTGATAGCCTGGATATAGTATCCATGTTGGCATGACCAAGACGCTGGTGCCATAGTAACCGTTCATCTTTATGAGCATATAGGCATCTACCTGCATTGTTAGTATTTCCAGACAAATAGAAAGTATTAATATTATCCTCTCTTACCCCTTTAAAAGTAATGTCTCCTGTTGACCTATCATAAATAAGGCATTTGTTTTGTCCAAAGTTAATGTCATAACCATGGTCAGCAAGATGACTGATGCTGAGCAAGTTATGCTTTAACTCGGTCACTAGGCAGACATCCTTTATTACGGGAGAGGGAGGATAGCCAATAATACCATTACCTATAATATAACCTTTTAGGTTATTTTCGAAGGATACATATCCTTCTCTCTTCTTCGATAGTGATGCGAAAAGATGTGTGTCTCCCGTCATGTGCCGCGAGCATCCACTATCGAGAATCCACTTACTCTTAGTTAACGAGGGAAGGTCCACCTACATCAAGAGTAGATATGACCTTTGGTACCCAAGTTCTTGAGAGTCCTGAAAAGTTAGCTTTTGGAAACCATGCATATATCTTTTTATCAACTAATCTTCTGATTCTATATTGTGGTGATATGTGTCCATATAGACCACAATAAGTGCATGTAGTATTTTTATTCACATTAGGAGCATGCTGATGATGTCTATAAGAATATTGATGATATTTAGATCCAGCATGGTGATGATGTTGATATGGCATGGCATGATGAGATTGTCTATATGGCATGGCATGATGAGATTGTCTATATGGCATGGCATGATGAGTTTGTCTATATGGCATGGCATGGTGAGATTGTCTATATGGCATGGCATGGTGAGATTGTCTATATGGCATGGCATGATGAGATTGTCTATATGTGGAGTGATGTTGATTGTGTCTTTGTGCAACATGATGATGACTGTGTGTAGCATGATGATTTTGTGACATATGATAATTATTTCTACGTGCATGTGGTTTGTGTCCTTTGTGAAATTGTGTGTATATGAAAGCATGATTATGTGTTGTAGATGGATGATGCGGATGACTAGCATGAGGAGTGTTATGTTTTGTGGGTGTCTCATGAGATTGGGTTTGAGGTTGAATAACCCGCTTTCCCAATCTAGTCTCTAATCTCTTAGAGATAGCCTGCAGTTCAGTAACCTTAGCATTTAAGCTATATATCTTAGTCATAAAAATCTTGTGTCTACTCTTTTCTTCAGCAAGCATCGTGTTGAGTGTTGTGATTTCTTGTGTTTGTTGCTCAATACGTGTTTCAGCATCATGAAGGCTTAGTTTAAGCTTCGATACCTCATCTGTGACTTCCGTGGGTGAAGTGTCTCTAATGTTATCAAGCAATAGAGAAAGTCTTTGAATTTCGACTTCATGACTTTTGATTTTGTCCTTGGCGTGTTTGTATTTACCAATGATCTTTTTGTGATCATCGAGTAAATCGGTGAAAGCATTGCCAAGTTCATCAAAAGAGAAGTCGTCAAGAGTTTCGTTTGATACCTTATCGGATGTTGCCATTAGGCACACATTAGCCGTATCTTGAGGAGAGTCCTTTTCTTCCTCGGAGTCACTAGCTTCGCTTTTATGCCAAATGCTTGTGTTGGCATATTTTTTGATGAAGTCTTCTTGTATGGCTTCTCATAGCGGTTGCTCTTCTTCAAGAATGGACAATCTTTTCGGACATGTCCAGTCTTCTTGCAACCATAGCAAGTTGGCTCTTTTTCACCATCTTCTTGTGGTTCCTTCTTTTTTCGGTTGAAGCGAAGGAATTTCTTGAAGTTGCGAACCATGAGGGCTTGATCATCATCTTATGAGTTGTCGTCATCCGTCTCTTCGGGTTCAGCCCTCCATCGGTGAGCTTTGAGTGCGATCTCCTTAGCCTTAGGAGCAGGCTCTTCGAAGTCCTTGAGGTCAAGCTCATGAGTCATTAGCTTTCCCATCAAGGTCTCCATGGACATGGTTGTGAGATCGTTTCCTTCTATGATGGCTGTCACCTTAGGGTTCCAAATTTTTGGTAGCCCCCTAAGTAGCTTGCGAATCTTCTCGTGATTTGAATATTGCTTTCCAAGCGAGGACATGGGGTTGATGATGTCGAGGAATCTTGTGAACATTTGCGTAATCGTCTCGTTTGGCTTCATCTTGAAAGCCTCCTATTCTTGAGTGAGACGGCTTATTTTTGATTCCTTGACTTGGGTGGTTCCTTCATGCGTCACTTCTAGAAGCTTCCATACTTCGTGGGATGTGGTGCATGTGGATACCCTGTTGAACTCATTCCTGTCTGTAGCACAGAATAAAGTATTAATAGCTCTTGCGTCTAGACTTGCCTGTTTCTTCTCCTTGTCAGAATATTTGTCATGTGATTTCTCAATGAGATCACCGTTGACAACTATCCTGGCGGGCTTTTTGTAACCGTCAGTGACGATAGTCCACAGGTCAAAGTCTAGAGACTTGAGATAAAAACTCATCCTTGTTTTCTAATACGTGTAGTTAGTTCCATCGAATAGGGGAGGCCTATTAGTGGACTGTCCTTCACCGTGATTGGAAATCAAGGATTGTGTGGTTGCCATGGATTAGCTCTAGGATGTAAATCCTTGTAAAGAGAACAGAGCTCTGATACCAATTGAAGAACAGATGGCAACTCTAGAGGAGGGTGAATAGAGTATATAGAGATAATATCCACTTAAAAAATTAACTCTATCACAAATAAAACTAATCAGAGTAAATACAGAATTTAAAGTGAGAAGCAAGAGAGCATACGCAAACACAGCCGATTTTAACCTGGTTTCCCTCGTAGAGGACTAGTCCAGGCCTGAGAACTCTAGCTCAGGATTAAATCCACTATTTGTGAAATAGTAGTTTACAACCCGTGCCTTTTCTTCAGAAGAGCACGTCAACTTCTTACAGAGGATCGCAGTGGCGATTTGCTTGGAATTTTCCAAGCGACTTCTTCAACTCTTGCACAAGACTCCTAACTGAGAGATGCTGAGCACTCGAGACTTAGGAAGCTTGTGGCTAGTAGATGGGAAGGATATGGCTTATCTGAGCTTTAAGAGAGAAGAGAAGAGAAGATTGGATGATTTAAAATGAGAGAATTCTTGGCCTATTTATAGGGTTTTTGTAGGCAGAATTCGGCCAGAATTCGGGTAGGAAATTTTAAATATTTGGCCGTTGGACAACTAGCAACCAGCTAACCCTAAAATTAAGGTTGCTGATTTTTAGGGGACAGAGTTCGGCCCGAACTCTATGTGGAGGCAGAGTTCGGCCCGAACTCTGTCTCCAGAGCACAGAACTGGTTCTTGGGGATCTGTAGGCTTATTTCTGGATGGTGGAGTTTATGGATTTGGGTAGGCTTTTGGTCAAGTCTCAAGAGCTCAGCATAACCCAGTTTACAACAGTCTAGACTCAATAAAAGTGTAAAATACAGACTCACATATAACTGAATTGCAAAGACTGAGCTGTTTTCTGACTTGAGCTTGATGTAGACGTCGTGTGTCGTATTAAATTATTACAAGTATTATTTAGTCAATGTTATCAATATTTGGTTGACTGTGACTTTGTGTCAACAGCCCTATCAAACTATAATAATTGAGGAGGTAATAGTGGGCAAGTTGCTTCTGCTGCTGTTGCCATATGCCTCGGCACCTGCTGAACTGGTTGGGGTACCAGAAGTGCTGGAGCTGTTGGCCTCAGGGTCTGTTCAGCATAAACTATGGCATGTTGCTCAGAAAAATCTTTAACCTTGTCCTGCCCTGACCGCATCTTAAGCAAAATCCAAGATGAGTTCAACAATCCTTCTTGATTTGACCTATTTTTCGCTGTAGTTGTTGGTGGCCTTATGGTATGGCACGACTCTCTACTGCTGGTGTGTGGGGATCTTCTGATAAATCCACCCTGAGTTACTCTAACTAGTACAGCTGTTGGAGTGGGGCATCTCTGTGTCTGCTGTAACTCCGTACAAAGGCGCTCCAGGCTATGAGCCTTTTGCTAAGACGACAAGATGAGAGACTGGACTGTGTGGTAGTATATGTCTTGAGCTCTGGTACTAGCCCTTGGTGGCACCTATTCACTCTTTCTCGTTCGGTCGGTATCAATACCGCACCGAATTTGCTCAAGAGACTTAATTTCGTATCGTACTCGTCCATCGACATGCTCCCCTACTTCAGATGGAGGAACTGGTCATAGAGGACATCTCGAACATGGACATGAAAGAACCTTTCGTTGAATAGATCATAGAACTTCTTCCATGTATGTCCGTGCCCAGGCGTCTCAATTATGTCTTCCACCAGTGGTTGGCATTATCCTTTAAGAGTAAGTCTACTGTTGTCATCTATAAGTTTGCAAGCAACTGTGATGCCTTTAGTAGCTTCTCCATGCTGAAACCTCTAAGGGTCCCTCGGTACTCTTGAAACTCTTGGGCTTCATCTCGATGAAGTTCTTAATGGAACCTCATAGGGTTGTAAAGGTGGTGCAGGTACTGAGGCTGAAGGTAGAGTTGGAGGCCTATCTAGTGAGGCTAGCCGGAGGTGGAGGCATCTGCTGTCCAGACTGAGGTTGAAACTGCTATGGGAACATTGGAGGATGTGGTGGCACATTCCCACCTTTAGGCACTGTAGTAGTATGCCCATTCTAGCTGATATGTGGTACTTGAGTCTGAATGTTTTGTTGTATCGTCGGTTGTGTCATGGTAGCTCGTTGTTGTCCTTGATGGTACTAAGTAACTGGGGATGCCACCAGAGAATACGGTGGGATCTGTTCCTCTTGAGCTGCTCAATAACCAACTATGATAGTAATGGTGGAAACTCGTCCGCTGCAAAGGTGCATTTTACGGGCACGAAGGTAAGGATGAGTTAGAACAGATTCAAGCAAGAGACAATTCAAGCAATCAATTGAGAGTGCAAAAAATTGGAGTAGTAGAAGGTGAATAATCAATAAGTTGTAGATAAGACACTATTTTCTAATCCTATATGCACTCGTATCAACACAATTACTTAGCCGATACGATTTTTTATGACCTGTATAGGCCACTACAAAAACATGTAGCATCCAATCCTAATATACGTAGGACTAGGCATATGTAACATGCCAGCTGTATGCATACGAAGAATAATCTAATATATGAAATCAACATATACACATATAAGCTATAAATAAATCATAGTAACAACAGGTCAGGTAGTTCTATATCTTATCCACATAGGCATCAAAAAATAGTCCAATAATGAAATACATGTCAAACGAGAATATATAGCCGGGTGGAGACAAATCCACTACCAAATACTACGAAAAAGAGTCTGAGAATACTGGATTCCGACCTCCTAAAATAAACAAAAGAAAGGAAAAATAATATAGCGAACTAAAATGTAGCAAATGTCATGTCCACTAAAATAATGATCACTAAAACTCGGAAGGTAAAACCTCATCAACTGAGAAAAAAGGATCCAAGACTGAGTCGTACTCCTAAGGGTAGTCCTAGTCGTCTAATTCTGGAGAGATCACCAGATCCTCAGAGGGACGTAACAAGATGCATAAAAAATATGCCATATAAACTAAATATAATAAGGATGAATGCAATAGGGTACCTAACTATTCTACAAGCATGGACATTCTAGCTAAAATGGGATAGGCATGGTCCCCTCTCTGGGCACCAGGGGCCTCAAACCTTGACATTCCTCGAACGTCAAAGGCTAACAGGAACAGTAAAAGGGGTAATCAAGCTCGTATCTCCAACGGAGCTTCCGGGTACAAAAAGGAAAGTGCAGACTTGGCCTACACGTAAAGAAACTGTCCTCTCCACCCCATGCATATCCGTGTCTTCTCCACGACATATATAAACCTCTAATAACTGCCAAGTCTACTACTCATGCATATTATATTAGAAGTTATATCCTATCTGTCACACGTCCCACACGTATCGGTGCAAATCCGACTATACGAGTCCGTGTCCTACATGTGACTCACCACTCAAGTGTCAAGGCCGTAGAAGACATTCCAATATCTCACAATAACGGGAAGATCCTCTAGTATTAAGTCATCATGAATAAAATAAGTAACAACAATAAAAATGAATAACTCAGTCGCTCGCACTCAAGTATGACTTGGACGCACAGTTTAATAGAAACTAATAATATGCTAGAATGCCTGTAAATAAATAGTAAATAGTGGCAAGGTATCTTGTCGGGGGTGGTGTGCTGAATGGTTATATCTAGTAACTCAAACTGTCAGATCAACGAAGCAATAAAAGTAGAACTTCCACAAATGTCATCGGATGCTGAAACATACATCATCAACATTTTTAGAATAAGAGAAATGTCTTTGATCGCCTACCCATAAGTCCAATTCTGGATAAAGGGATAAAATCATAATTTTGGGTCAAATCGATGTCCGTCGTTGGACTACTTTGTCCGAAAAGTATGCCAAATCTTACGGTCTCTAAAGTTATCAAGTTATATGTCTACGGGTCTGGTTTAATGATATGAACTCAACTGTATGTCCAAATTTGGATTCCGGTAAACCATGCATAATTTCGCTCATTAGATTGGGTCGTGGGTCCGTCAAAACAATGTTCCGATCAACTTTCTCAGAATTGTACTAAACTTGACTCATAGGACCAAAAAATGACACGAATCCAGTGGTGCAAGTTTCGTCTCGATGTGACAAACATGCATAAATTTATGGGCTAGTTTGAAAAATGATCGATACGGGTTACCTTGACCGATATGTCTGGACTTGTCGTGCACATATAACCAAATCGAGTTCTGTCGAATCCCACACGTAGGCAAAGTTGATACGCACCGTTCGATGCTTTTGTTTCGTGACCGCGTCACCCGATTGTCGGGGAGAATACCGTATCGATAAAATTTATCGAATTTCTACTGTTTTAAAAACTATTTTTCTTGATTTTGGACATCTATTTTCTCGATACATAGTGGATGAAATTAAAATCTATAAAATGGTTTTTAAAGTCGTTCAGGTCTTCTACAATTTTGTTCAAGCAAAAATTTGAAACACCTAACAAGTGCACAGTTAATCACCTTCCAAATAGGGTGGTTGGTTGTCCAATAACTATTTATAAAAACACTTTTTCTTCTTGATTTTTTGCATCGATTTGCGTCGCGTTCATCGTGAATCAAGTAAGTATACTTAAAGAGAATGGTAGGTGGTTAAGTAGACAATAGATAGTAGTTGGTAGATCAAAATTTCATTGAACAGAGATGAACAAATTTGTGTGCAAAGTCGAGTACCTTGCTGTTTCTATACAGAAGAGAGACTGTGTTCTTCTTGGCTTCCCGCGACTACAGCGATCGTCGGTGGTTCTACGATGGTCTCACGGTGGCGCAGACAAGTAGGGCAGATCACAATAGGGTTGGAGATGCTTTGGGATCAGAGTTTAGGGTTCACAAAAGAATTTGACAGGTTTTCGAGAAACTTTCGACCATATATAGTCGATGATTTAATCAAAACTTTTAATAGAATTTGATCAGGATTTGAACTAGGATTTAGGATAATCTGGGGGAGAATATGATTAGGATCATGCAGGAAAAATTCGGTTCTTGACAATTTTTCCCATCAAGAAAGGTTTTTCTGGACGATTAATATTCGTTATTTAGGCCATACTTAAGAAAATTTTCCATCTACCTGAACGGTTTTTTTAAAAATTTCCTTGACGGTTAAAAACACAAGAAATGATTCTTAGTTGATGGTTTAAAATCGTCAAGGGAACGAATCCAGAAAACCATCAAAGAAAAAATGAAGACTTTTCTTGACTCTGGCCTAGATGACGGATCTAGAACCGTCAAGAAAAGCCATTTTCTTGTAGTATTTAAGATCGTATGTGTCATAGCACTATCTACCACACATATATCTAAGCCAAGTTTCTTCTTTTGAATACCCATAATCATGAAGCACAAGAAAATTTTATGAACATATATTTTAGCTAAAATAAAAAAATGATGATATCATATTTGTTGGCCCATTAGTCATAGTTGAACTAGATTTTAATATGATCTAACCCTGTCTCGATATAAGGGCTACTTGGACGAACAACAACAGCCTGTGCCTGCTACCATTCAAGATTTTGGAACTTGGAGTTGTGTTTTGTCGTCGCGTTTGTATTTCTATTATTAATGTACTTTTGCATTTTATTGAGTCTAGGAATACATTGTAAACCGCGTCGTATTAACAGATAGGCTACCCAAGAAATATTTTCAAAATACATTTTTATTTTGAAAACAAGCCCACTCACAATGCCCAAAACTATTTCTTAACTGCTTGAAAACTCAAAAGCCCAGAAACATGAGTTGCAAACCCAAAACCAAACCAATTCTGGACTAGCAGAATTCGGTATGAATTCGCCCCGAATTCGGCCCGAGTTCGACTACCTGAACATTGGATTTTAAACTCAGTCTTCTCGCAGTTACGGATGCAACGGCTATATGCCGAGATTCTCTCATAGAATTTTGTTCGAATTCTGACCAAATTCTCCCTTTGGAAATCCTATAAATAGAGATGAAATTCTACCATTTCAACTCACTCATTTACTTTCATATCTCTTCTCTCTAAGCGTACTACGATCTTCCAAAGCCCCAGTAAGCTTTCAATTTCAAATTTCAAGCCAGTTACAGACCTCTAGTCGATTTACAGTACGGTATGATCTAGAAGTTCAGAGTGATTGTAATCAAGAGACTTGATAGAAGTGAGACACTTCACAATTGAAGTTGGTCGAGTACTTCGGATCAAAGCTCGCATTGTAGAAGTTGCAAGGACTTCGTATGATTTTAACTGGGAGCTAGAGTTCTCTTGACTGGATTAGTCCTCACAAGAGGGAGACCAGTATACGTCGTCGTCTTTGCGTTTGTTCTTTGCACTTTACTTTTACTTACTGATAACTGTGATATATTTATGTGATCTTGCTGCTAACAATTTTTAATAGATAATATTTTGCTACCTACTCTATTCACCCCCTAGAGTATATCGCGTTACGTTTTGTTCCTACAATTGGTATTAGAACGGGTTATATAGGTAAAGCGAGGTAATATTGTTTTTTTGCTGTTAAATCGATCACTATATCACATATGGCAACTGTAAAATTCATAACTGAAGGCCAAGCCACAAACAGACCCCCACGTTTTGATGGTACCAACTACACGTACTGGAAAACACGTATGAGTTCCTTTTTAAAATATCTAGATTTTGACTTATGGTCAATTGTAGTTGATGGCTATAAAAAGCCTCCATGTTTTCTTATTGATGAAAATTTGGTTGAAAAAGCACATGACAAGTATATACTGATTCTAAAAAGAAAGAAGCCAGTCTTGACGCACGTGCTATTAATGCTTTATTGAGTGCTTTAGATATGACTGAATTCAACATGGTGTCTATATGCACAACATCTAATGAGGTATGGAAACTTTTTGAAGTTACTCATGAAGACACGACGCAAGTCAAGAAGTCAAGAGTATGAAGCATTCAAGATGAAGTTGAACGAGTCCGTTACACAAATATTCACAAGATTTTTGGATATTGTAAATCCTTTCTCCTCCCTAGGCAAAGAATACAATAACCATGGGAAGATTCGCAAGGTGCTATGAGCTTTCAGAAAGAACTGGATTCTGAAGGCTACGACAATCATTAAAGGAAACAACCTCACTACCATGTCTCTTGAAACATTCATGGGAAAGATACTTACTCACGAGTTGGAGCTTCAAGACTTTGAAGACGATGCAGCGAAGAAAAAATCAATCGCCTTCAAAGCTCAACAACGAAGAACTATCGAAGAAGATTCAGACGACCACAACTCCGACACTGAGGGTCAAGCTCTCTTAGTGAAGAAGTTCATGAGGTTCAACCAAAGAACAAAGGAATACAACAACAACAATAAAGAAGATCCAATCTGCTATAGTTGCAAGAAGAAAGGACATATCAAGAAGGATTGTCCGACGATATCATTATCAACCAAGAAAGGCAACACGTATGAAAAGAGTTACTTGAAGAAATCTACTTCCAAAATATACACCAACACAAGCATTTGGCATGAAAGTGAAGCCAGCGATTCAAAAGATGAACAATCAGACGATGCAGCAAATGTATGCTTGATGGCATATGATCAGGTAAACTCAAATCCCTTGTTTGATATATATGATGATTTTACCTTTGATCAGTTAGGCGAAGCTTTTAGTGACCTCTTAGATGACCACAAAAAACTACTTGGCAAATACCAGAAGGTGCTCAAAGAGTACAAAGGTAAAATAGGAATACTTACCGGCTTACTAGCCGAAACCCTAGTGAGACTGGTAAGCTTTCTTCTGTCAAACTGCAACTACACGAGACTACACGATTATCCGAAGAAAAAGACAAGACCATTCCTAAACTTGAGGAAGATTACTCAAAGAGAAGAAGAGCCATCATTGTGCACAAGTCAAAAATGATGCACTTACAGCTGACTATAACACACTTTATGACACCTCCAAAAAGTTGTAAATTAGGTTAGAAAAATAGCCTAAAGTTGCTGCTTCCTACCCTAACACATGTCAATTATCGAAATATCGGAACACAGTCAAATCTAATACTGTCAGACCAAACATTGTAAATATTTTCCCAAGAAGGCTAACCGACATGCATTCTACTACAAGTATCCAACTAAAACACCAAGACCTTACTGCACTTAACACTCAGCATGCTAGATGTCACTATTATGGCACCATCGGTCATATTTTACGTGCATGTAGAGTAAGAAAATTAGTTAATTTAAATCTATGTGCATTGATACTAAAGACAAACATATCCAGACCCTAGAAGAAATAGGTTCAAAAAATTTATCTACAAACTTCTTTGTAGGTGGAACACCCTACTCATCCTAGGAGAAAGTGGATCCTCGACAGCGGTTCCTCACGGCACATGACCAGTGATGCTTCTCTATTCGCAATACTGTCGAAGAAGAAAAAAGGATATGTCTCCTTCGGTAACAACTTAAAATGATATATAGTTGGTATTGACAACATTGGTAAGGCTCCCTATCATGTGATTAAAGATGTCTGTCTAGTAACTGAGTTAAAACATAACCTACTCAGCATAACCATTTAGCTAACCACGATTATGGAATTAACTTTGTCAAAGACAAATGTACTATAGTTGATAGCTCAACTGGTAGTACTATCTTTGAAGGTATTAGGAAAGACAACACATATATTTTCTATTTGTTGGGAGATGCTAACAAAGCAGGTAGATGCTTACTCGCTAAGAATGATGAGAGTCAACTATGGCATATAAGACTCGGTTATGCAAATATAGACACAATTTTAAGATTATCCACGAAAAAATTAGTACGAGATTTACCGGACATCTTCTTCAAGAATGATACGATATGTAGTGAATTTGAAAAGAACAAAGCTACCCGATCCACATTCAAGTCCAAAAACGCCATAAGTACCACTGACCTCTATAATTACTGCATATGGATTTATTTGGGCCTAGTAGAATTGCTAGCCTATGTGGTAAGTTATATGCATTTGTAATAGAAGATGATTTCTCTAGGTACACGTGGGCATATTTTCTCGCATGCAAGAACGATGTATTATCTAAATTCATCACATTTTGTAAGAAAGTTCAAATTGAGAAAGGATTCATGATTACTCGTATTTGAAGTGATCATGGAGGCAAATTCGAGAATGCAGAGTTTGAGCAATTCTGTGACACACACGAATATTTGTATGAGTTTTCCTACCCTAGGACTCTACAACAAAACAGAGTTGTGGATTGTAAGAACAGAACTCTATCTAAAATGGCTAGAGTAATGTTGAACCAATTTAGTCTACCAAAATAT
Source organism: Iris pallida (assembly GCA_029216955.1). Classification (NCBI taxonomy): domain Eukaryota; kingdom Viridiplantae; phylum Streptophyta; class Magnoliopsida; order Asparagales; family Iridaceae; genus Iris; species Iris pallida. The sequence goes on from JANAVB010029620.1 coordinate 17,439,622, forward strand.
TCCTGGACAGAAGCTGTCAATACAGCTTGTTATGTTCTCAACAGGGTTCTAATTTGACCTAAATCGAAGAAGACTCCCTATGAGTTATTGTTTGATAAAACACTCACAGTTTCTTATTTCAAAATCTTTGGTTGTAGATGTTTTATTCTTAACACTAAAGATAATTTTGGTAAATTTGACAAAAAGGCCGATGAGGGTATCTTTTAGGTTATGTGGCCAAAAGCAAAGGGTACCGAGTCTTCAACAAAAAGACAGTGATCATCGAAGAATCAATGAACGTTACCTTCGACGAATTAAACTGACAGATGATCAACGATAATGATGATGAAGACACCAGTAAACCTAGCAAGGCGTCAAAAGAACCTAAAACCGGAGCCAGCTACCTTAAAAGTCTGCCAAAAAGAATAAAATTCATGGCTCACCACCCTAAGGACATGGTAATAGGTGAGATTACCCAGGGCGCAAGTACTCATTCCTCTACCAGAGATATAGCTTCTTATGTTGCATTTATTTCATAGCTAGAACCTAAAACTATTGAAGAATCATGTAGTACTAACTATTGGTTAGATGCTATGCAAGAGAAACTAAACCAATTTGAACGGAATCAAGTTTGGGGACTTGTTCCCAAGCCCATTAATCATCCGGTCATTGGCACCCGCTGGGTATTTCAAAATAAATTAAATGAGAATGGTTTAGACACTCGTAACAAGGCTCGACTCGTAGCTCAAGGATACAACCAAGAGAAATGTATCGACTATGATGAGACCTATGCCCCTATTGCGAGATTAGAATCCATTCGCATGTTATGTGCATTGCATGTTTTCATAACTTTAAACTTTTTTAAATAGATGTAAAGAGTACTTTTTTAAATGGTTTCATAAAAGAAGAAGTTTATGTAGCTCAACATCTAGGTTTTACTGATTTCAAAATTCTTGATTATGTATTCAAGTTGAAGAAAACTTTATACGGTTTGAAACAAGCCCCTCATGCTTGGTACGATCGTCTAAGCGCTTTCTACTTGATAATAGTTTTTCAAAAGGCAAGGTTGACACTATATTGTTTATAAATCTTTAAATGGAAATCTTCTTCTAATTCAAATTTATGTTGATGATATTATCTTTGGATCTACTGATTTATCTCTGTCAAGAATTTTTAAGTGTATGTAGAATGAGTTTGAGATGAACATAATGGAAGAACTCAAATTCTTTCTTGGACTAAAAATTAAACAAACCAACAATAGGACGTTCATCAACCAAGCCAAATACACAAAAGATTTTTTAAAGAAGTTCGATCTGGAATCTGTGAAACCCCTTGGCATTCCAATGGCAGCTTCAACCAAGCTTCATGTAGATGAACAAGGCAAACTTATCGACACACGTAAGTATCGAGGTATGATTGGTAGTTTACTTTATTTAACTGCTAGTCACCCTGATATAATGTTTAGCGTTTGCTTGTGTGCAAGATTTCAAGCTAACCCTAAGGAATCACACATATGCGTAGTTAAGCGTATCTTCCGTACCTTAAGGATAATTCTTTTGTTGGCTTATGGTATCCCAAAACCACGTCCTTTGACCTAATCGGTTATTCGGATGTTGATTTTGTTGGACGCAAAGTGGATAGAAAAAGTACTAGCGGCACATGTCATTTTTTAGGTAAGGCTCTAGTCTCTTGGTTTAGCAAAAAGCAAAATTATGTTGCATTATCGACTACTGAGGTTGAGTACATCGCCGTAGGATGTTGTTGTACACAAATTTTGTGGATGAAGCAAAACCCTAAAAGAATTTGATTTACACTACACACACATACCAATTTTCTGTGATAACACTAACACTATAAACAAAGAATCCTGTATGCCACTCTCGCACTAAGCATATTGAGATCCGACATCATTTTTTTAGAGACCATGAAACAAATGGAGACATCAGTTTAAAATATGTAAACACAGAGAAACAATTTACTAACATCTTTACAGAACCTTTAGCGGAAGATCGATTCAATTATTTACGTCGAGAATTAGAAATTTTAGATATCAATAATATTAATTTTATATTATTAATTATTTTTTTGATATGCAAAAATTATTTTTAAAACAAGCCTACAAAGGATCTATCTGTCACTACTGTAGTGCCCCGTCCCTATATCATTCTCTATTTTCATCTACGGGGTGCGCGAGAAAGGAACACTATCGTTATCGATTCGGTCGGGACCGATAGTTCGGAATCGGGCTAATCGGTCGAACATGAACGATTGAATTAAGATCATTTTCTCGTTATTGAAAGGCTTCTTCGGAATCAATTCCCACATTCAACGGGATGTGTCACAAGGATTGGCTTTGTGGCTGAGTCGGGAGAGACCTTTCGTTGCTCTGTTTTTTATGTCGCACTTGATTTGGCTTTGGCTTGGTTTTCGTGAATGCGTTTTCGTGAATATTTTCGATAGGTTTTTATGGCTTGCGTTTTCAAACTTCGTATTTGTATCGAAACTTCTTGAATAACACAGTGTTCTAATCAGTTGCTTTACGATTTCAGGTGATTGCGTAGGCGACATTTGTGCAGCCATCCAGTCCCTCGTCTGAGGCAAAGTCTAATGTGAGTGGCTGACCTTCTTCACCTCGACCCTTTGTTTCAAAATCAAATATGAAACACAAACGAAATGCTAGTCGATATAGTGTAGAATCAAAGAAATCATGGCACGATTCTTCACGACACTCTTGCTATAGAACTGTTGTACGTGAAAACTGATGCATGCTTTCTTATGTCCCATTTACTTAGCCTATGCACATAGAAGAATGAATCGATTAACGTTTATCGCAACGGTACAACTAAAGTGAATAAATTGACCAAGTTTAAAAGAAACGCTAAGTTTCACATATAAAAAAGAAAGGAAAAGGTTCTAGAAAAGAGAGCAATTTTCAAGACTCTGCAAAACGGTCATTAGATAACTTGTCGACAAGGTGTAGTTTTCTCGAACGGTTGCCTAGGCCAAGGAACCAATTCGACCCGGGAGGAACGAGTATAGCAAGCGTCAGCCTAACATCGGTGTGGGTTTTTCAGGAACTTTCGCACAGGGCTCGCTACCTGCCGCGAAAGGGTTGCTGTCTAACCCAGCTATAGTCCATGATGGCTTGACATTGCCAGTGACCTTCACACCCATTCACTGCTTGACTAATGCATGTGACACGGGATGAATATGATAGCTGCTCAATGTATACAATTTTATATGCTTGCCTCAAACATGTTAACATGCAAATCAAACAGGATGGTTAGAAAGATCACAAATATAGCTAACATATTTATAAAACTGCTTGAACCAATTGCAGAGCTTGGGTTTAATTAGCCACTGGCCAATACATGTGATCGTACTGACCCTCACTCTTTGCAGGTGCCAGGAATCAAGAAGATCGTGCCAACTAGCTAGGTGATGTTCGTGCTTTGAAGCTTCGACCGTGCGTCGAAGATCTCGCCGCTGAATTTTGAAGACTCTCTACCAGTCCAAGAAACATGTCTCGACATCCCACCAATCCAGGTGGCTGGAATACTTTTGTTGTAAATGAAAGATGTATGGATGGAACAGTTATCTCTTCGGCACTCATTTCGTAATCGAGTCATATTAAGCCCGCACGGTACGATTGTAATGGAGTCTGTAAATGATATCTATTATCAATAAAATGAAAAATCTTTCTGTCTCAATGTGTTATTCAATTTGTCTGCGCTCACTCTCTTATATGATGTGTTTCGGATTACCTTATGACTATGCCTTGTGCGATCGCAAATTAGGTTTGCACGGCATCACGCCAGGGGGACGACTATCGGTTCTACGAAATCGGGGCATGACATAATAGTATTAGAGCACGGCTTTACGTCTTTGGCCTCCAGTGTCGAGTTTCTAGTCTCAAACCATTGACCTCGTGTCGATGAGATGAGTTGTTCTATACGCTGAACCTAGGATATTTTCTGAAACTAACAAGAGTTGCCTTTCTTTTCCCTGCAGTTGCGGAACCTCTGGCAGAGGACGAGACGAGCTCTTCCAGCGGCTCGAGTAGTTCCAGACTCGAGCAGTTCGTCAACCCAACGGGGATGACGCCTACCGTAGCCGGATCTTCGGGCGACCCGATACAATGGATGCTGCAGATGCTCAAAATACAGCAACGCCAAAATGAGCTCCATCGTCAGCAGGCGGAGGGTCGTCAGACCCAGTTTGAGAATCATTTTCAGGCTCAATTCAGACTACAGCTGCAGCAGTTGAATACACACCAACAAATAGTACAATCGATCGTAGCCAACAATAATTCAACGATGACGCCTGTCATGACCGAGCCTGCGGTTCGATCTAATAAAGCTGAACCGGAGGTACCCGTGCTTTCACCTGCGGCACCGAGAAGTTCTTATTTTGATGTGTCAAAATTCACAAAAAGCTGCCACACTTCCTTCAACGGCACAGAAGATCCCTCCGTGGAGATCGACTAGTTGAAGGAGCTGGAAGACAAATTTGAACTTCTGGGTGTCGAAGACTCAAAGAAAGTCGCGTGTGCTCAACTGCTATTTCGAATGAACATGCACGATTGGTGGGCCGTACAGAAGCGGGCAATTCAACATGAAGATGAGACGGCGGCGATCTCGTGGGCCACATTCAGAAAAGCGTTCGAGACTGAATATCTTTCTGCAGTCGTGCGGCAGGAAAAAGAAAACGAATTTATGCAGTTGAGACAAAGGAATATGACAGTACGATAGTACGCAACCGAATTCAACAAACTGGCCAAATTTGCTGGAGCATATCTAACTACAACTGCAAGTCGAGCTCGATGATTCGAAGTGGGCCTGCGTTCCTCTATTCGTGCCCATGTTTCGGTGCCTGAATACAAAACCAAGGGCGAGACACTCAACCATACCCTCCGTCTGGAGTCCGAGTATCCTCCTGCTACTGCTGGCGCTATTCACTTTAATAACAAACAACACAGTAATGAGGGAGGCAACAATGTGCACAAGCGTCAAAATCGAGGCAACGGAGGCGGCAACCAGGCAAAAGATGAAATAGTCTACAATTTTTGCCACAAGAAGGGGCATGCGGCCAACGAGTGCCGATTGAAGAGTGGAGCATGCTTCGGTTGCGGCCGAACGGACCATATTGCACGCAACTGTCCAGAGAAGCCGAACCAACGCCCCCAATAACATCAACAGAACCGAGGCCAAGCACCCCGGGCTCCACAGACCGCACAACAGAATGGCCAAGACCGTCGTCCCAATGCCCAGGGCTGTGTCTATGCCATGACTCAAGAAGAAGCATTCGCATCTGACATAGTCGTGATAGGTATACAGTATTTCAATAATAAACATGCTCGTGTATTGTTTGATTCAGGTGCCACGCATAGTTTTATATCGACGGACTCGCCGGGCACAAATTTCTCCTGACACCGCTGGGTCTCGATCTTACTGTTATTGTACCGTCGGGTATGCCACTACTTGCAAATTTAGTCTGCGAAGAAGGAATCATCTATATAGATGGTCAGAAGGTCAGTCTCAATATAATAGTTCTAGATATTAAGGACTATGACATCATTTTAGGGATGGATTGGCTCGGTCCGTACAATACAACCATCGACTGTACTGAAAAGAGGGTCACCTTCCGTATACCTGGAGTGCCTAAATTCTGCTATTCATGTGGTGAGGCGTCGCCGACCTGCATGGTGATCTCCGCAATATCTGTTCGACGGATGCTGCATTCCAGGTACGAAGGCTATCTAGCGTCCATTCGATACATGCGATAGGATGGTGCAAATATGGATCAGACAGACGTTGTGGCAGAATTCCCAGATGCGTTCCCGGACGAACTGCCCGGCATGCCATTCGATCAAGAGATTGAGTTCACTATTGACACATTCCCCAATACTCAACCGATCTCTAAAGTCCCATATAGAATGGCCCCTGCATAGCTTAAAGTACTCAAAGTATAGTTGCAAGAGTTGCTCGACAAGGGATTCATACGATCCAGCATCTCGCCATGGGGAGCGCCCATGCTGTTCGTTAAAAAAAAAGGATGGCTCAATGCGTCTTTGTATCGATTATTGCAAGATGAATAAAGCCACTGTTTGGAACAAATACCCCCTGTCCCGTATAGATGATCTGTTTGATCAGCTGCAAGGAAATACGGTGTTCTCTAAAATTAATCTGCGCTCGGGTTACCATTAACTCAAGATCAAGTCAGGCGATGTGCTGAAGTCCTCCTTTCGTACTCGATACAGCCATTACGAATTCCTGGTAATATCGTTCGACTTAACGAATGCCCCAGCAGCCTTCATGGATTTAATGAATCGGGTGTTCCGACCATTCCTCGACAAGTTCGTAGTAGTCTTTATCGACGATATACTCGTCTACTCGAAGAATAGGCAGCAACACACTGAGCATCTACGAACCGTGCTTCAGACCCTTCGAGGAAATCAGTTGTATACGAAGCAAAGCAAATGCAAATTTTAGCTGAGCAGCGTCGCATTCCTCAGACATATCATTTCAGCTGAAGGCATTGCAGTCGATCCAAAGAAAGTTAAAGCCGTTGTCGATTGGAAACGACCAGCGTCCGTCGGTGAGATTCGAAGTTTCCTTGGCTTAGCGGGATACTACCGACGCTTCATAAAAGACTTCGTGAAGATCGTATCGCCTCTGATTCACCTTACCCAAAAAGGAGTCGCATTTGAATGGTCAGACGACTATGAAGCTTCCTTCCAGGAATTAAAGCAATGGCTCATCTCGGCCCCGATACTCGTACTTCTTGACGGGACAGAGGGTTTCCAGATATTCAGTAATGTATCTGGTCAGGGCTTAGGGTGTGTGCTAATACAGCGAAACAAGGTGATATCTTTTGCTTTTCGACAGCTAAAGTCATACGAGAAGAACTACCCTACTCATGACCTGGAGTTAGCGACGATTATGTGAGCATTGTAATTGTAGCATCACTATCTTTATGGCGTGGCATGCACGATCTATACCGATCATAAGAGCCTCAATTATCTATTCACGTAGAAGGAACTGAACTTGCGGCAAAGACGTTGGCTTGAACTGATCAAGGATTACGACTTGACTATTGACTATACACCGAGAAAGAGAAATGTTGTGGTGGACGCTCTGAGTCGAAAGTATATTGTCTCGCTATCTATCGACCACAGATTGCTACGCGACCTAGAAGAGATGGGCATCGAACTCCGAGTCAGATTTAGGAATGTACAGTTGGCAAAGTTACAGTTAGAGCCGAGCTTGCAAGAAAAGATCAAGACCGCTCAAAAGGACGATCCATACCTGAAGAAAATACGAGAGCTAATCTCGACGGGTAGGACGACCGACTTTATGAAAGATGAAACTGACATACTTCGATTGAAGGGTAGGCTATGCGTTCCAGATAATTTAGAACTTAAAAAGAAGATATTATCGGAGGCGCACTATATGAAGTATACCTTGCATCCTGGTAGCACAAAGATTTACAAGGACCTCCGCACAAACTTCTGGTGGCACAGAATGAAAAGAGATGTGGCACTCTTCGTGTCGCAATGCATGGCCTGTCAGTAGGAGAAAGCTGAGCACCAGAGACCGGGCGGGAGATACAGAATCTGGCGATTTTGGAATGGAAGTGGCAGCACATATGCATGGATTTCATTGTTGGTCTGCCGAAGACGCCGTAGGAAAATGATGCCACCTGGGTCATCGTCGATCGACTAAATAAGTCAGTACACTTCATTGCTATTAAAGTTACTTGGAGCGTTGATCACCTGGCTCAGATTTATCTTGACGAGATAGTACGGCTGCATGGAGTTTCGATATCCATCGTCACTGATTGGGATGCACAATTTCTATCGCGCTTCTGGAGTAGCCTTCAGTCGGCTTTAGGTACCAAGTTGAAGTTTAGCTCAGCTTACCATCCCCAGACCGACGGCCAAACGGAGCGTGTAAATCAGATTCTCGAAGCCATGTTACGGCTCTGCACAATTGACTTCAAGTCGAGTTGGGACGTTCATCTACCTCTGGCCGAATTTGCATACAATAATAGCTATCAATCCAGCATCCAAATAGAGCTGATAAAGCCTTGTACGGACGAAAGTGCCGATCATCCATTTGCTGGGACAAAGTCGGAGAGCGGCAGATTCTCGGCCCGGAACTGGTGGAACAGACTGTAAAAAAGTTCGGCTCATTCGGGTGAGATTAAAGACCACAGAGTTGTCAGAAAAGTTATGCGGATGTTCATCGTCGAACCCTCAAGTTTCAAGAAGGCGATCACATATTTCTTAAAGTGTCACCTATGTGGGGAGTTACCCGGTTTGATGCAAAGGGAAAGTTGGGTCCAAGATTCATTGGGCCGTTCGAAATACTCAAGCGGGTCGCCCCAGTGGTCTATTAAATTTCCCTACCACGGGCGCTAGAAGGTGTACACAATGTCTTCCACGTCTCTAGGTTATGGAAGTACGTGCACGACCCTAGCCACGTGATAGATTTTGGTCAGCTGGAGCTAAAGTCTGATTTATCTTACGTTGAAGAGCCAGTTCAAATCTTAGAACGCAAGGATAAGCTGCTACGGAATCGAATGATCCCTCTCGTCTGCGTACTCTTGAGAAACCATTCAATCGAAGAGTCAACGTGGGAACTTGAATTGGAGATAAAGGAAAATTTTTCTTTATTGTTCTCGTAGAGGTAGGTTCTATTCTTAAGTTTCAAGGATGAAACTTTTTCTTAGTTGGTTATGGTGTAGTGCCCCGTCCCTACATCGTGCCCCATTTTCGTCCATGGGGTGCACGAGAAAGGAACACTGACGCTATCAATTCGGTCGGGACCGATAGGTCAGAATCGGCTCAATCGGTCGAACGGGAACGATTGAATTAAGATCATTTTCTCTTTATGGAAAGGCTTCTTCAGAATCAACGGGTTGCGCCTCAAGGATTGGCTCTGCGGCTGAGTCGGGAGAGACCTCCAGTTGCTCTGGTTTTCATGCAGCACTTGATTTGGCTTTGGCTTAGTTTTCGTGAACGCATTTTCGTGAATATTTTCGATAGATTTTTATGGCTTGCATTTTCGAACTTCGCATTCGTATCAAAACTTCTTGAATAATACAGTGTTCTAATAAGTTGCTTATGCAATTTCAGGTAATCGTATAGGCGACATTTGTGCAGCGAACCAGCCCCTCGCCTGAAGCAAAGTCTAAGGTGAGTGGCTGACCTTCTTTGCCTCGACCCTCTGTTTCAAAATCAAACATAAAATACAAACGAAATGCTTGTCCACATAGTGTAGAATCAAAGAAATCATGGCACGATTCTTCACGACACTCTTGCTATAGAACTGTTGTATGTGAAAGCTGATGCATGCTTTCTTGTGTCCTATTTACTTAGCCTATGCAAACAGAAGAATGAATCGATTAACGTTTATCACAACGGTACGGCTAAAGTGAATAAATTGACCAAGTTTAAAAGAAATGCTAAGTTTTGTACATAAAAAAGGAAGGATAAGGTTCTAGAAAAGAGAGAGCATTTTTCAAGACTCTTCAAAATGGTCATTGGACAACTTGTCGACAAGGTATAGTTTCCTTGAACGGTTGCCTAGGCCAAGGAACCGATTCGGTCCGGAAGGAACGAGTATAACAAGCGCCAGCCTTACATCGGCGTGGGTTATTCGGGAACTTTCGCACAGGGCTCGCTACCCGCCGCGAAAGGGTCGCCGTCTAACCCAGCTATAGTCCGTGATGGCTTAAAATTGCTAGTGACCTTCACACCCTTTCACTGCTTGACTAATGCACGTGACATGGGATGAATATGATAGCTGCTCAATGTATACAATTTTATATGCTTGTCTCAAACATGTTAACATGCAAATCAAATGGAATGTTTAGAAAGATCACAAATATAGCTAACATGTTTATAAAATTGCTTGAACAAAATGCAGAGGTTGGGTTTAATTAGCCAATGAAATCATGCCTAGAGTAAACAATCCCTTCAAGAGAAAGAAGACGGCTAGTGATGGATCCTCATCTTCTGATCATATCCAAGGATATCTCTTTTCGCCCATCCAAACGAACGACGGGACGTTTAATGAGTTTTTCTTTGAAACTCTAGAACAATCGTTATTATGGTATACAGATTTTTCCATTCGCAACATTTGCCCCGGCGCACCAATAAAATGGACGATCTTTACATCTATTAAACCATACTTTGAAGCTTTGGGATTATATGTTTTTATTACACATTCATTTTTTATTGTCACGACCAGCACCCGGTATAGGGGCACGAGTGTGTAACAGCGCCCAGCCTATGCCATAGAATTGGCAGTAGAACGATGTTCTAGGTCGCTAACTAACAACTCACACAATGATATAATGTACATGCCATAGATCTCAACTCTGAATGGAGGACAAGTATAATGATATGGTAATACTCAGTCATATTCTAAAGCACGATAAGATATCAAAGAAGTCTAGATAACTATAAAGACTCAATAAACAACGACTAAATAATATCAAAATTAAATCTCAAATACAATGTCAAAATCACCAATTATTATAAGTCAAGTTCAAACAGAGAATCTAAAACAAGCCAATTAGAACTAGGTCTCTTGGTCACTCCTGAGAATCTGGACCCAAGGTAGCTATCCCCTCCTCGGATCCATAGTAGGTAGGATACGTATCCTCTGAGTAATCATCTAAAAATATATCCAGTCAGGATGGTACGAGTACATCTCCTCTAGCAGTTCCAAATAAATGATAAAAACTATATAGCAGTTATAGATAGTAATACTTAATGAACATGGAAAGTTTGAGACATGAAATGAAAAAGAATAAAAGTTAGAACAAGAAAAATAAATACAGTGAAACGGAAGAGCATGGAAGTGAAGACTGTAAATAGAGATAGCTAAACTAGAACAATATGATGTGAGTCCAATCAGTATAACATGAGACAAATGTGAATCTAGTACAAGACACTAATCTAGTGTGTTTTAAAGTACCAAGATTGGCATGTAAACGGCTAGTGGATAAATACAGCACATCGCACGCTTGGCAAGCGTGCGACGGCTATCTGTAATGATTATACTTATAGTGAATACGGTACATCGCACGCTTGGCCTAGCAACGACGACTATCTTTCTAGTAGGGGGTGGTACGTACTTGTATTTAGACTTGTAGTGAATATGGCACGTCGCACGCTTGGCCTAGCGGCGATGGCTATCTTTCTAGTAGGGGTAGTTCTTGTATGATTATGAATGTTTACATGTCTACTCAAGTATTTTTCTACCCTAAAAAGTACAAGTGAATCCATATCTCGACACATAAATAGGGTACGAGTCTATCGAGAAAGTAAGTGTTGCTTGTAGGTGTTTCTGGTAGGTGGTTCCAGTAGCATGGGCTAGACGAGTTAAATACATGTGTCGCAAATGAATGAATCTAGAATATCAATCTGTGTTGTGACAGAGAATCAATTAGAACTATATTAGAAGCTGAATCATAATAATCATCAAGTAAATAAAAACTATCAGAGAATGTACTCGCTTTTCGTCCAGAGCATTGGATGAGGATCGATGCCCAAAGTGGTGTCACACAAATCTATAAATAAAATATACATGATTATTTATTGTTCTAGAGTAAATAGTGTATTTAGATACACTAACTATATGCTTCTAGGCCAATTCTAGGTCAATGAAGACAACTTGGTCAATCCTATTCAAATGGTCAACTATCGATCAAACTTGGTAAATTCTAGTCACTAGTCAACTCTGGGTCAACCCAGGTTAAATTGGTCTATATTAGTCATCATCTAGTTAAAGCTAGCCAACTTAGCTATTACTAGTGTATACTACACATAAAGTATCTTAACTCATATAATACCTATACAATCTTACACAATAATCTATACTACTCAAATATCACAAAATACAAGGTATTCCCAATACTTTGACCATTCCCTCTATCTTATCTAATACATTACTCTAAACACTCCCTCAAAGACACTCAAACCTCAATCATTATCTTTCTACCTGATGGGGTTTATCCTATAGGGCTAATACCTAGTGTTCCTCCTTAAGATGCATAATGCATATGCAAGTATAAATTGTTAGTATTATTCATACAAGTCCCTTATCCAAGACTGAACATACAACTGAAACGAAACCATTTAGAGAGTAGAACAACACATCCCTAATTTCTGATGCAATGTATACTCCTATGACTGCTACCAAATGGAGCCCTCTACATAACTACATAGTTGGGCATGAACTCACAGGTGCTCCCTCTCACACCAATATGGACTGAACCTTAATATGTGTATATACAGATTGATAGAAGTATCCATATACACTATTACATTCCTATATTTGTTCACTATACACTTGACACTAATTTGTACCCACTGCTCATTGCATAAGGATCTCTCCTACTATCTACATTGTTCAATTCAATATCCTCCTACATCCTGTCATCACTCCACTGCCTATGCCCTGCTGCAAATGCTACAATTCACCCTACCCCTAACACACACACACACACACACACACATATATATATGTGTGTGTGTGTGTATGTGTGTGTGCGTGTGTGTGTGTGTGTGTGCGTGCGTGTGTGTGTGCGTGTGTGTTATCAAACTAGTACAAGGTAACATCCTTAAGACTAACTAATACCTACAAACATGAATGAACACAAGGAACCCTAGAATATGGGGTGGGCCAACATCAAGTTAAGTCTAAACATGACTGAACAACTTGAAATGTAATTTAATAAAGAAAAAAGGGACTGCACAGATGATACCATGGACTCATGTGCCTCCAAGTTGATAGGTAAGCCATAGGACTAAGGGTTGATGCATATAATGGAAAAAGGACAGAACAATTTAGTGGACAGGTCAATATAAAGGGTAAGGGTCTGAACTTAGCAATTAGGACTGAACCAATTATAAAGTCTGAACCCAAAGCCACTCTCAGGTATACTATCTTAAATGGAACCCCCTTCCCACTGACTTCCTGAATGAAAGAAAGGCCAATCCCTGCTTCCTTTGGGCTCCCCCCTCTTTCTACATGAGTTGTTACTATACTACTCGAGTACCTCTCATTCACATATGACTGATACATGAGTGAATGAGTGAGTACCAAAGCCTCTTCTACTGTTATGCAATCAAGCCTATCCTCTTTCAAGATAACTAGTGTATCATCACTCGAGCCCTTCACTGAACCTTACTAAACCATAGAAGAGCATGACAATGGTAGTGGGTGGAACGCTAAGGTTTAATATGTGACTGCACCACAGACAAGGTATCTGAACAATTGAATAGATAGATTATGTTAGGGACAGAACATCTAATCAACTGAACATACGTTCATTTCTGAACCAAGGACATGGGCTGTTCACCCAAAGAAAGTATGGACAGAACAGAGCGAGTGATGGCAGAACAAATGATGTAGTAAAAAATGCAATGCAATGAATCTAATGTAATGACTTGAACATTCAGTAAATGTAGAACAAAGGGAGGTATTGGTCTGAACTAAAGAAATGATCAACTAAAACACAAATAATGGAAATAGGCTAATCCTACTCGAGCTTATTTCCCCCATCTTATACTCTATATAATAGTTATCTATACTCCAAAGTTCCCCGCATCTAAATAATTGATACATAGCCCATGCATTATCTGATACCAAAGATACATGAAGGATACAATGCATGATGACAAAACTGAACATGAAATTGGATCTTGAGTCTACTAATGTCTGAACAAAAGTAAAAGGGGGACTAAACCTTCATATGAGTAGTGGATACTAATGCAAATGACAAGGGAATGAACCAATGGATTTAACATCAAAGTAGGGGCAGAACCTATGTTGTGTATGAAGACTGCTAACCATGAAGACTAATATCAATGTGTTAAAGAATCTGAACTAAATATAGTAAGGACTGACCAAATCACTGAACATATAGGCATGACCCATGGATTGATACATTACCAACTGAGCAATCTAACTGATACATGGAATTCATTTTAACTGATGGTAAGGATTGATCAACATCATGAAGGATTGAACTAAATGGGCATGATGGCTAAGTAAGGGATTGATATATAATCTTCAAATTCCTATTGTTGATCTTTGAACACAGGAACCCCTCTCTCTCTCTCTTCATCCTACCAAGGCTCCTTGTCACTTGACACATACTCACTGCTACACAGACTAAATGAAATCTAATACCCACACGACTGTTTCTAACCCACTCCTTACTTCTGATACATGATGCACAAGGGAAAAGGAACATGACATGAATACATTTATTGTACCATATAGATGGACAAAACAATAGGCAGGCCAAGGAATGCAGGACAGATACTTAGCGAATAAAGGACGGAGACATCATTCATTAGACTAACTAACATGGACTGTTCTTACAAAGGACTGAACTCCCCTCTCTATAATGAACAGAACAGATAAAAAGACTGAATAATCAATACAGTAGTGGATTAATGCAAATGTGTGTAGTACAAATCCTAAGCTCCTTCAATGGACATGTACATCACTGAGCTACAGGACTGCACAAGCTATCTCTGGACATAACAAAGGGATAGTGAACCAATATCAAACCATAGTCTCAAACCAATCATTCCTCACACACATTAACCTACCAATCCATCCCGCATCACAAGACAACACCCAATATTGCTACACTACATATAGCCAATAGAAAAACCTAGTTAAAACTAAAATTTAAACATTAAATGCCCTAAGAGTCATTTGATCGAAGACTTGGTGTGCGTATTCGATACTCTTGTGATACGCACTCCAAATGGATCCAAACTTGACCCAAATCATTCCTAATGTAATGGGGGACCCTAAATGAATGCATCTACCCTAATGAAAGGAAATAAGAGGGTTTAGAGGGCTCATACCAATTGGGAGTTGGAATCCCAATGAACAAAACTTTAGATCTATTCTCCACCAACCTCCAATGGCCAAATTTCTCCAAATGCTCCCAAGCTAGCCAATAGAGGCTTCCTTTCTTCAAGGGAAAGAGTTTGCAATTGGTTTGAGAGAATTTGGACTCAATTTGAGAGATGAAGGAAATTTGGGGAAGAACACAAATTAGGGTTAGAGTTTGTAATAAAAGGGGGAAGAAGGAGGAATATTTACTTAAATAGGAAAGGGGATGGGTCTCTTGTGGCCGTCCATGGGTTCTCTAGGGTTTGGGTTGGGTGAAAATGGCTAAAGGCCTTTTCTATTTGTCATGACAAGCCCCTTTAGTAAAGGCCCAAACTAACTTATTGTTTTAAGTCAAAAATAAGTTCTATATGGTTTCTAGTTAGCTTAGAGTCTAACTAACAAATTAAAAATAAATTTAAGGTTTGTCTAATCTCACTAACTAAGTTTTCTTGGTCATGGCTAACATCTAGTCAATGTGGTTCTAAGGTTCTACTAAATAACGTCACTAACACCAATCATTAATTAAAAGATATTTTAAATAATCAAAAAATTACAAATTACCAAATATACCCATATTCTAGAATGTGGTAGTGACATCTATTGCCACTAATGCAATTAGGTTATTTTACTGCAACTTTGCTCTTGCTGATGATGATTATCTTGTGAAAAGCCATATTGCCGGTATTGATATTCAATTCAATGATAAAGATCTAGCAACGATCCTACAAATTCCAAATGTAGGTGAGTTGCTTGTCGATATCACTAATTTTGAGTTTCCCAACGACTGACTTTAACCAATTTTAAAAATCAACTTTGTGCTCCTGATCCCATACGTCCTGGCAAATTTAAAGCTATGAACTTGAGTTTGTTTTTCTATGAGTTACATCGGATCATATTTTCTACCATTTTATCCAAGTCCACTTCAAAATACGATGTAAGTAGTCTTGAATTGTCTGCTATCTACCACATTCGTCATGGGATTCCCTTTACGTCCCTAAGACTATTATCTGGATGATGGCTAGGTGTCGTGAGATGAACAAGAATCTTCTCCACGCGATGATCCTACCTATCATCTTTCAGCATTTTGAGATTGATCTTTCATCTTGTGCTCGTGACTCTGAGCCCAAGTATGTGCAGCTTTTACGTCGTAGTGCCTCTGTCCCTCCTGCTCCTCCTACTGTACCGCCTTCTTTACCTCAGACTTATACTATGTCCTTTGAGGGCATCCACTTGGATGAATTGTGGCGTGCTCAACTGGATGAGCATAACTCTTTGCGATCGTTTGTGACCGAGACATTGAAGGAACAAGAGTTCCGAAATTTTAGTCAGTTTCAAGCCCTTGCAAACTCTTTTGCGGATCTATGTTTTGCTCAGACTAGTCAGCATGCCAGTTTTCTTCCCCAAGATCCTACTATTTCTGGTTACCACTATGAGGATGAGGTGTTCCATCATTTCTTCGACCCCGGTAACGCATATGATTGGTATCGTGGTTCTGGTGCTACTCGACATCCATCTCATGGAGTTGGTACTTTTGGTGCTGGACCTTTCGAACGTGGTGATGCTGCTGCAGCTCATGCTGATGATGAGTCAGGCTAGCTAAGGATTTGATCTAGATGCTACAGTCTTTTTTTCTAGATGTTATCTTATTTTAGACTCTACTTATGTCTATGTTTTCTTGGAAATGCTCCTACATTCCAAGATAGTACTATTTTTTTATGCACTTCTATGTGTGATAGTTTGAGATGTTGAGTTTATTGTTAACTCCTTTGATATTATGCATTTTTATTTTAGTATTTATTGTCTCTTTTGGTATGCATTTATGCTTAACATTATCTTTTAGCTACTGCTTCAAATTATAAACTACCTGTGAAATTTATGTTATTTTCTTTATATTATCTTTGTATTTCTTCTTCATTGTTTGTTTCTTACGCATAAATTGTGGGGGAGCTTATCTCTTTACAATTACTTTGCTAAATGACAATGGAGAAGAAAAGTATCTAACATCTTTTTCAGGATAATATCTGTCAAGAGGAGACAATACCAAAATCATGAAACACGTTTTAAGATTTTTCAAATCAAGACCAAGATGTTATATCGATCAAGGTTTGTCAATTATCAAAATATGAGAGATTGTTGGCCCGCTGGTCATGGTCGAATCGGATTTTAATAATTGATCTAACTCTGTCTCGATATAGTGGCTACTTGGATGAACAGCGACAGCCTGTGCCTGCTACTGTTCAAGACTTTGTAACTTGGAGCTGTGTTTTGTCATCGCGTCTATATTTCTATTATCAATGTACTTTTGTATTTTATTGAGTTTAGGAATACATTGTAAACCGCATCGTACTGGCAAATAGGCTACCCAATAAACATTTTCAAAATACCATTTTATTTTAAAAATAAGCCCAGTTACAAAGCCCAAAACTACTTCCTAATTACTTGAAAACTCGAAAGCCAAACAAACCTGAGTTGCAAACCCAAAACCAAACCAATTCTGGACTAGCAGAATTCGGTACGAATTTGCCCCGAATTCGACCCAAGTTCGGCTACCGGAACGTTGGATTTTAAACTCAGTCTTCCCGCAATCACGGATGCAACGACTATATGCCAAGATTCTCTCATAGAATTCTGTCCGAATTCTCCCTTTGGAAATCTTATAAATGGAGAAGAAATTCTACCATTTCAACTCACTCATTCACTTTCATATCTTTTCTCTCTAAGCTTACTACGATATTCCAAAGCTCTACTAAGCTTTCGATTTTAAATCCCAAGTCAGTTACAATCCTCTAGTCGATTTGCCAGTGCGGTACGGTCTAGAAGTTCAGAGTGATTGTAATCAAGAGGCTTGATAGAAGTGAGACACTTCACAATTGAAGTTGGTCGAGTACTTCGGATCAAAGCTCGCGTTTGTAGAAGTTGCAAGAATTTCGTATGAAAACTTGCGATCTTTCCAAAGTGGATTTCAACTGGAAGCTAGAGTTCTCTCGACTGGATTAGTCCTCACAAGAGGGAGACCAGTATACATCGCCGTCTTTGCGTTTGCTCTTTGCACTTTGCTTTTACTTACTTATAAATGTGATATATTTTTGTGATCTTTCTGCTAACATTTTTAATTGCTAATATTCCGTTGTCTACTCTATTCACTCCCTCTAGAGTATATCGCTTTACATTTCGTTCCTACAATATTATTTGAAATGCGACTTCAAATACATAATAAAAATTCCCAACAAACTCTCCTTGCCTAAACATTCAATGATGGAAACTAAAAAAATGACTTCTTGAAAAATAAAAACAAGTTGACTGAGTGCTCATTCAATGGAAGGTAAATTTTTTAACATCTCCTCAAACTGTTCATTGGTAACCTGATTCCATTTTAATACTAAAAAAATATCAGAACAATTTAAATGAGTGATGTCAAGTGGTTGATCATTGTCCCAATATATGGTCATATTTGTTTTCATTTTCTTGGATTCTTGAATTTTTCAACCTCTTGTTGATTAGTTCGACATTCCTTAAACCAATGTCCATCTTTGCCACATTTATGACAAGCATTACTAACCTTATTTGGTTTATTTTGAGGATTTGAGTTTCTTTTGTTAGAGGGTGTTGTCCACTTTGTTTCATTTATTTTTTTGTGAACCATTGTTCCACCTTTGTAAGGATGAAAATCATGACCATATCTACCATAATATTTTTCTCTTCCACACCCTCTTCCATGTCCTCCAGCACGACCTCGGGTAAACTCATAATTGACATTTGTCTTAGGAATTGCCATTGATCCAGTTGGTCTAGAGTTGTGATTTTTTGTATAGAATATTGCTATTTGTCTCTGCTACACGGAGACAAGTCACTAGTTCTGAATATTCCGTTCTTCTACTTTACAATAAATTACTATTAATTTTTTATAAAAATATCATAGATTTTTTGTTGTACACGTGTTTGACTAGTAATTAAAGGAGTGGGGTCTTGTTTTCTGGGTTCTCTTTAAGGGGGTAGGAGTAGTACAGCACATCCACTTCAAAAATTACAAAATGAGTCGGCAGCCCAAAGTTCAAACTGAGGAGGAAGGGAGGAGTGAGTGAATGGTGAGAGGCGGATACAAAATCACCAGAAACCCGTTTCTTCCTCACAAAACCCACAAAATACCAATCAAATATTTTTTTTCTTCTTCTCCCAATGTCTTGTATCCTTCTTCATCAGACTGCAACCGCAACCCGCTCGATGAAATGTCTCACAGGACTTCCTTTGCTTCCCATTCCCTTAGGCTCCTCCAAGAGAACCCCTCCAAACCGTCAATTGTCGCCTCCGTTCACTCCCTCTCCCTCAAAAACAACACCATCATGGAAATCTCGGCCCGGACGACTCTCCTCACCGCATACGCGAGAGCCCACGACTTGCATTCTTCTCTGGCTCTCTTCGACGAGGCTGCAGCTTCTTCCCGTGACTTAATCTCTTGGAATTCTGCGATCAGTGCTTGTGTTGTGAATGCTTGTTACTGTTCCTCGATCACAATCTTCCGAGAAATGGGTAGGGGGTTCGGAGAAGTGGATTCGACGACGTTGGTAATCATCCTGTCGGCTATGTCTCGTATCCGGAACTTGAAGTGTGGAGAGGCCATCCATGGTATGGCCTTGAAGAGGAGGTTTGACTCTGATGTCTACCTTGGTAATGCACTGATAGACATGTATGCAAAGTGCGGCGATATGGGAAGGTCATTGGGCGTGTTTGAGGAAATGGAGGTTAAGGACGTCGCTTCGTGGAATTCGGTAATGACTGGCTACCTGTATAATGGTTACCCAATGGAATCGGCTCTCCTTTGTAGGCAGATGAGTTGCTCGAGCGTCGGGCTGGACCAAGTAAGCCTATCTTGCGTCATATCTGCATGCTCTTGTTTGGAGGAGCTTTCTGATTTAGGAGAAGTTGTACATGCTTGGGTGGTCAAGCTGGGGTACGATGGGACTCCTCATTCTTCTTCCATCAGTAATTCTCTTATTTCCTTCTATTGCCGATGTGGGGATGTAGAAGCAGCAGAAAAAGTGTTTCAAAGGCTTGTTTTGAAGAATGTAATTTCATGGAATTCCATGATCAATGGTTTGGTAGAGAATGGGAGACTCAGTGGAGGTCTTGATCTTTTTCGTGCAATTCGTGCGACATCAGAGGTACAACCTGATGCTGTTACATTGGTAACTATTTTACCAGTTTGTGGCATGTTGAACCTATTTCCTCACGTCAAGTCAATTCATGGGTTTGCTATTAGAAATGATATAGAGTTTGAAGATCCGGCAGTTTCTAACAGCCTACTTGATATATATCTGAAATCCGATGATTTAATTTATGCCGACTTTCTATTCAGGACCATGCCAAATAAGGACTTGATCACGTGGAACACTATTATCCTTGGATACTCCCAAAGTGACTTTCATAGAGAAGAGGCTCGAATTTTGTTCAAAGAATTACTTAAAGAAGGTCTTGAATGCAGCTTAGCTACTCTATTGGCCATCCTGCCTTCGTGCAATAATCCTCAGGACATTAATTTTGGTACGTCTATCCACTGTTGGGAACTCAAATATGGTTTTGCTGACACACTTTCTGCTAGCAATGCCCTTATACTCATGTACATAAACTGTGGAGATCTAATGGCCTCATCCTTGCTGTTGAAAATCATTTTACCAGTATCAGATGTTGTTTCTTGGAACACAATCATAGTAGGTTTTGTCCAAAATGAGCATCACAAAGATGCACTTAAATCCTATGAGTTCATGCGTTGCTCTTTGAATATAGACCCTGA
The DNA here is from genome assembly GCA_029216955.1 of Iris pallida. NCBI lineage: Eukaryota > Viridiplantae > Streptophyta > Magnoliopsida > Asparagales > Iridaceae > Iris > Iris pallida. The sequence goes on from JANAVB010029620.1 coordinate 17,460,322, forward strand.
CCCCATCACACTGGTTAGCATTCTATCGGCATGTGGGAATCTTGAACTGTTGTTCTATGGTCAGTCACTGCATGGATTCATGATTAGAACTCCTATAGGATCAGATCTTCGGGTGAAGAATGCGCTCATAACCATGTATTTCAGATGTGGGGACAGCAAGAGTTCTGAATTGGTGTTCAACACCAATAGTCATAATAACTTGTGCTCGTGGAGTTGTATGATCTCTGGCTTTGCGCAGAACAGGAATGGTGGAAAAGCACTAGAATACTTCTGTCATATGACAAGGTCGGATATCCAACCTAATGATATCTCTCTCGTCGGTCTCCTCTGTGCTTGTACTCAACTAGGAAATCTTAGACTTGGAAGAGAAGTTAATGGTTACATTTTCCATTTTGGACACCATGATAATGTATTTATTTCATCAGCCCTTGTCGATATGTATAGTAAGTGTGGTAGACTGGACATTGCCACCCGAGTATTTGAAAGTTCTTATGAAAAATCAATTGCTTCTTGGAACTCGATGATCTCGGCATATGGCTTTCATGGGCACGGTAAAAAAGCCATCAAACTCTTCTCTAAAATGTCAAATATGAATGTTAGACCCACTAAGAGCACCTTCATTGCTCTTTTATCAGCTTGCAGCCACTGTGGACTAGTGGATGAGGGTTGGAGGCATTACAAACTGATGGTAGAGGAATTCAAGTTGGAAGCAGCTGTTGAGCATCATGTTCTGGTTGTGGATATGCTTGGTAGAGTTGGAAGGCTTCGAAAGGCATATGAGTTTGTTATGGAATTGGGCATCAGAGCAGAATCAGAAGTTTGGGGAGCTTTGCTGAGTGCCTGCAAAGACCATGGTGAGCTCGAGATGGGGAAATCGATTGCAGAACGTCTATTTTTCTTGGAACCAAAGAACACAGGCTACTATGTTACACTCTCCAACTTATATGCATACCATGGAATATGGAACACTGCAGAAGATGTAAGGAGTATGATTCGAGATAGAAGATTGATGAAACCCCCAGGTTCCAGTTCTATTGATGTTCCTATCTGGTAAGTTAACCTCCTATTCTATAGCTTCATTGTTTCAACACTTTTCAACCTCAGATTATTCTAGTTTGAGGACTAATCCCGAGTCAAGCAATTTGAATTCGGACACATTGCTTTGATAATATTCTGAAGGAATGTGAATAAAGATCATGTCTGGAAAGTGTATCATAAAGAGGTGTGAAGAATATATATAGCCTGCAGTTAAATACATATTGTATTATTATGAAAAGAAAATACATAAAACATGCTGACAGTTGTTTGCTCAACTAAGCTTCAAAAGGCTGCCTGTATCTATTAATTACTGATCCAATATGGTGACATTAAATCTTTCATTAAAGTGTTCTTTCACAACAATGCAACTAAACAAGAAATGCTTGTTATTGACTAGTATATATATCATTGTGATCACATAAAATATTATGATGAATCTTGAACACTTGCCATTTGAAAATGATGTTTCTCCTCTTGAAAACCATCTACTGCTGCAAGCTGACCTCTGCTTATATCCTAGATTTATGACCATTCACAAGTCTTTTGAGCTAACAATCATCTTCCTATCTTATTTTCAAGCTTGGATATGTGAAGCCGAAAATGTTTAGAATATCCTTATGGGATATAGTATAGATTGAGTTCAACTTCCACAATAGAAGTATATATAAAATGTTTCTGACCAGTTGGATGTTTGACTGCCACAAGCATGGATACTCAGGAGTTCTTAACCACTCCCTTTTGAGATGAAGGATGGGATCCAGGAGATCCCAGAAAATTTTCATTCATAATAGATCAATAGGCTTAGCAGTACAAAGTCCAATGAGGAACCATATAATATTTAGATACATAAAGTCAATGTTTGGAAGATCGAACCCGGAATGGAGCAACCGGTCATTAGGCAATTGAGCGCCATTAGAAGCTCTAGCTTCCATCCAAAATAATCGGATTCTCAAAGGATTTTAGGAAGTATTTAGGCAGACTTTGAATTGAAAATTCTCTTATTTCTTTCAGGCCAAACATGTGAAACAATGGCCATTATAGCACAATCTTCAATAATTAATGAATCTCTTCGAATAGAGTTTCTCCATAAGGTACAATAGTCCACCAGGCCTGTAGGCCCATTGTGATATTGATGGCACTATTAAGCTTCTCCCATAAAATATTGACAAAATCACATTGGGGGAAGAGCCGATTAATTGATTATTCGATTTCCAAAGCATAGGATGCAAATATTAGACAAAAATATCCTTTCCTTTTCAAGTTGGCGACAATTAGCAATTTAGTTTTAATTGCAAGTCACATAAAAATTATGACCTTCAGAGGTGCTTGAACTCTCCATCTACCTTTTGCTGGTGCCTAAATTACACCAATCGAGTTTATCATCATGTAAAGGGATTTAACATTATACGAGCCATCATTAGACCATTTCTATCTCTTGACATCGCTTTTTGAAGATAGAGAAATACAAAGAAGAGATGTAGAGAAAGTTTCAAAATCTTAATCTAATTCCTTGGTGACGACTTTTCTGAATTTGGGGGACCATGTCCAATAACTATCCTCCAAATTCCTTGATTTGAAACTAAGTCATTATGATCCAGTGCAATGGCATGGGATATAATGAAGCAAAATTGTCTTTTCCGCACCAAGTATCTATCCAAAATGTGATAGTTGTGCCTTGCCCACATTTGACAAGAACGCCATCTTTCATGAAGGGCTCTGCCTTAAGAAGGTCTTGACCACTTACTTGAAGTGTTAAATATTAATAGGGATCGTAGATATGTTTCTAAAGTCTTTCTAATTTTTTTACAATGTCTTGTTCTCTGTGGAGATGGTTTCAAACTACAAATTCTATAAAGAATTTGCAGTTGTTTATATTGTGAAGAGGCATGTTAATGATAGGAGATTAACCGTGGAGCTTAAAAAGCTTCTTGATAGAGAGTTCTTATGGGTGGTTTCTATTACAAGGAAAATGAATACATGGTGTATTTTCCTTGTTTCATCTGAGACAGGGAATTTGCCTGCAAATTAGACACTTGGAGATTAAGGGGATTAGATAATCAGGTTTGTAGCAAGCTTGTTTGGATTAGAATAGGGGATCTCCGTCTCTTTTGTTTCTCCTTTGAAGCCATGGCTTCATCTGTTACAAATATTTGGAGAGGAGAAATCACGGCCATTTGTGGGAGTGCAAAAAGAATATTTTTCCTTGCTAGTACTCGGGTGCTATGGAAGAGGGACAAGTGTGACAGATGGATATCATCTGTTGATTGGAGAAAGATACCTTGATATTCAACATTTTAACGAGATGATCTGCAGAAGGTGCATGCCAATCAAAAAGGGTTCCCCATGCTGTCACATACCTTTGTAAGGCCCTCCAAAACAACGGAAACCAGTTGCTTCACCACGATCTCTCAGAGAAGAACAAACTGGAGCAAAGATAACCAGTCGAGTTGAATTGGTTCTGCAACTCGGAGCATTCAATCTGGGTTGAAACAAACATCTCCTTCTCAATCCAAGAACATCTGTGTTGGCACTATGTAGTTCGTGCATAGAGGTAGGTAGTGTCATTATTGAAGTTTGCTAGCTCAGAAAAGTTTTGATTTCCCTCTAGAGTTGCTGAATGAGCTATTTTCATCAATGAACTATCTTGTTACCCAATTAGTCTACTATAAATCACCTTATTCACCTATTTATAGACAATTATATAGGGCTACTTAAGCCATTACTCTTCTCAATGTTTCCATCTCTATGCAGCTCCCAAACAAGGGACTGCGTCGGTGACAAATGGTCTTGAGAACTTTTCGTGTTTCCATACCTTTTCATCTCAAACTTATGGATGGCTATTTGATAGCCCTCCTGCTTAACTTGAACCAACCGTGTTACATGCAGTACGACCAACCGGGTCGTACTCTGTATGACAAACCTTGAAACTATAGAAACGTGAATGCTATGACTAGCATTAAATCCATGTGAACATACAGACTATGACGACAAGTCGATAGTCTATGTGGCGGCATAAGAAAACTCTACTCAAGTCGTAAGATCAAAAGACCGAGTGCCAATTTGAAAACCCAACGTGAAGTACTATCTAAGCATCAAGTTCAATATTTCCATGTTCTACACAAATCTAATATAGAACGAGATTATTCGTTTAGCTATGTGGGGTTCATCCCTTTTATTAGCATACCTACTCAGTGTGTAAGAAAACAAGCAAGTAACATCCATTTTATTAAGTGTGTAGGAAAGGTAGAGACAAGTTCATCGAAGCCCCCACATGGATGAGAAGTTACCTCGATCAAACGGGGCTTCGAGCAAGTCGATGGATAGCCAAGTTCGAACGTTGTTGCGGCCATTGATTTGTCCTGATGACCTGAGTGGGACGAGCCACTTCATAGTACACCACTCAAAAAACGTTTCGTCCTCGAAACTTCTTGAGTACACACTCCTCAACTTTATCATTATATACACAACTTGAATTCACCTGGCATAACATTTAATATCTCTCAAACACGATTTTCTATGTGTTTCCCCAATCCAAGTCGTACTCATGCCTTAGCCAAATTCACCAAACATCTATTTCATTCCAAACAATTCGACTATATCCTAAGACTTAATATCGCTATCCACATTGTGCTTGCGCTACTACTCTCTAACATGAGGCAACTATAACTCGTCGCGCACATGTGTAACTTAGTTCTTGGGCAAACTCACCAAAGCGATATTCCTTAACAATCCCGAATCAGAAACATAACCAAGTCGATCATTTATCATCTCCTATACGAAACCCAGTTTTACCCCTCAATCAAATTCGAACAAAATTTTCAAGTCAACTCAATTTTCAACCAATCCTTCAAACCTGACTGTATCAACGTCTCAATCGATATCACACGTATTGATAGTCAATTCTCGCAAACTAATTTAACTATCTTCAGAAGTCATCGATTGAATCATCTATGTCCTATCTTTCGAATTTTCCAAATCTTTGAAACAAACCAATCCACATCCGAATCTCTTATTATGCCTAACTCAAAATGCTCTTCCAATTACGATCTCAGTTATGGTAATATCATTCGAATCCATTCAAGTAAATATTTGCTTTCATTTAATCCTCAAAAATACATTTGATTTTATCGAAACAAGAATTCATCTTCAATTATTAACTTTCCTCTATATTAGAAAATTCGATCTAACATATTCGATTCATTCAATCAACAACAACAATTCTTCCAATCAATTCTTACAATATCAACATCAACATTTCGAATATCTAGCCTATGCAAAACATCATGTAGTCTCGAACCAAATCGATCAAAATCCAAGTCCATTATACTTCAACGATCGCACTTCTATCAACATTTCCTCCGAGCGCACGATTCAGAATCACATGTCAACTCTTCATTGATGTTTCATCTATTACTTTTACACTGAGCAACACAATTGAGGCAAACCATCAATATGTAATCGATCTGACTAATCCTCGATACCCTCCCGTTCCTTTGATCGTAAGCCAATTATCCATCAAATACGAATATCAGATATTATCATCCAATCTAACCCTATCGATCATCAAAACTTTCAAGAACATATTTCCAATTCCAAGCCTCACTATTCTAAATACAAAAACGTAGACAAACGAATCAATTTCCTAACTAGCTACTCATCTCTATAATCTACCCATACAACTCTTACTAAGGTCAATTCGCAGCAATCTATCTCTCGACATAAGGACGTCTACGTAACTGCGAGGCTAATTCACTACGCCAAAGTCAAATGTTTCGATCTCCGCCATGCAACCAGCATCAAAATTCTCACACTTAATCCTAAGGTCAAACCATAGTCGATAGTATAGGATTTTCTACCCAAGCTCGTCTCACTATGATTTCTAAACATCGTATATAGATTATCCTACTCGCATTTGCAATATTCATTTCAATGGGTCCGAGTCTGTTTAGCAAAAACATTTCTAGGGTAATTCTCATTCACGATCATTCTCGATCATAACATGGTCGACAAACATCCATCCGAGCTATTCTCCTAGTTTCAAGTCCTTAAACCTATGCAATTGTGAGACTCGTCTCACAGTATCAGTATTTATATACGGATACGTATTTTTGTACTGTATTTCATATTTTCTTGGTTTTCAGAAAGCTTTAAATTTTTTCCAACTTATACATTTTCTCCTTGATCGGCATACCGCCAGTATACCAGCGTATATCGACGACATACCTGTCACTCCTATTTTTCGTTAAACATATTTTCAATATACATGTACAGAATTCTGACATTTGTCAGGTGACCCGTGTGTTGCTTGTCTTTCTTAGCTTTGCCTTGGTTTAATCTTGACTTGGTCTAGTTTGGTTTGGTTCAACTTGGCATGGCTTGGTTTGGGTTGGTTTTAGATGAGAAGGGTTTTGTATAAAAACCATCTTCTCTCTCTCCTCCATTAACTTCATTTACTTTTCATCTTCTTCTACATTTTGCTCCTCCACCAACCCTATACAAGTACATCTTGCCAAATCTTGAACAATATTGTTGTTTTTGCCATTTTGTTTGTTCTATTCTCTTCCTCTCATGATTCTAAGCATCTTTAGCACTTGAAGTTTTTGGTTTTAATGGTTACATTTTTGTAGATCTAAGTTTTAAGATTTTTCTTTTTTTTGTTTTGATCTCTTAAAGTTTGTTATTTCTGAAATCTTATGGTCATATGTTGTGGAGAATTTCATTCTATCCAATTTTGGCTTTTGAACCGCTTGATTTTGACTTATTTTGAGGAAGTTATGGCATTTCTTGAGTTCATGGATTCCCTATGCACTTCGGTGCTGATTTGGGGAAGATTAACAACCTACACCTGCGCACTTGCGCACAGCTTGCACCTTCCTGCACTGCCTGCGTACCTTCCTGTGCAGCTTGCGCACCTTCTAGCACAGACTACACAGCCTGCGCCTTCCAGCACAGACTGCACAGCCTGCACACCTTCCTGTGCAGATTGCACCTACGCTTCCCGCACAGACTGCACCTGCGCTTCCCTGTGCAGACTACACCTGCGCTTCCCTGCGCAGACTGCACATGCGCTTCCCTGCGCAGACTGCACCTGCGCCTTCCTGTACAGACTGCACCTGCGCTAGCCTGCGCTTTCCTACACAGGCTGCACCTGCGCTGCACTGCTTTTTCCTGCACAGATTGCATTGCGTTTTCCTGTATTTAGCTGTTTTTGCATGTTTAAGCCATTTTGTAGCTAGAATCTTGAAAAACTCAACACTTGAAAGTTGTAGATCTTTGTTTTGGTTTCAAGAATCTTCTTGTTTCACTTTAGTTGGAGTTCATATGCGACTGATAATTTCAATCATAGTTTTGATCTTTTGGTATATTTTTTGTACTTGGCTGTTTTGATATTTCTTCGACTCTAATAAATTCATAACATGATTAGATGATCTCGTATACTTAGAGAATGACTGTACACCCTATATACACTTGACACTAGCACATGTTCAATTATTATTCTATGTCATGTACTTACTTTTATTTATTTCTTTTCACATGCCATGTTATGTCTTTCCTTTCGATTCTTTCTTATATGTTATGCTATGTATTGCCATTCCTTCTCGGATTTATTGTATTTTGCGGTCTATGTCATGTCTAGAATTTCTTTGTTGTGGTCCGTCATGGCGCACTCTTGTTACATGCCTTCTTTGCTTACTAGATAGTGACACGTCGTAGTGCACTCTTGTATATGTCTTTCCTTGCTTACTAGATAGTGGTTCGTCGTGGTGCACTCATGTTACATATTTTCTTTGCTTACTAGATAGTGATTCGTCATGGTGCACCCTTGTACATGCCCTTCCTTGCTTACATGATAGTGGTCCGTCATGGCACACTCCCTATTTTCTCTATAGTGGCTCGTCGTAGCGCACTTCTAGTTTCCAGCTTATTATATTTTCTTGTTGTGGCTTGTTAAGTGTAACTCTTTTCTGGACACTGTGGTTGATTTTCCTGATTGTGATTATACAAGCAACCTATCTCGTCTTGCATCATGTCTAGGACATGGATTCCTGGTTACCATGGTTAGGGATTCATAATGAATCTTACTAGGTTAAACGATTAGATTGATCAAGTAGTTCATATAGAGAGATTTTCCAGTTACAGGCGATCCCGTTATCCCGGCCACACCAGTAGACTTGGAGCCTGCCGACGAGTAGGACGCATTTCTAGCACACTGTCATGTGTTACACTTTAAGTCACCTAATAATTCTTGATAACTCTTATAAACTCGCCTGGATAACCTGGATAGCCTGTAGGGCTTGTGATGTGGAAAATATCTCAACTGCATCTTGTTAGTAATTAGGATTGTGATAACCCTAGTTAGCTAATGTATAAAGTCGTACTCATTGCTTGGCCGTGATTGTTGTATGGAGTCCAGTCCAGTCTAGTTTTGCCTAGACAGTGTCCGTATTTGTTTATTTCAGTACATCATTGTTTATGTTTTACTTTTGTCGATAAATGATTAGAGACTAAGTTCTGTTCAAGAGATGGGTTACAACCCCGTCCTTGTTTGTTTTACGGGTTGTAACTTGGGTTCCGGAATAGTTCCCAAGTTATCTTATCATTTGTCATTCTATATAGTTCTTACATACTCACATGTCCCAGTTATCTTACATGCTCATATGTTCCAGTTATCTAACATGCTCACATATTCCAGTTATTTAATATGCTCTCATGTCCCAGTCATCTCACATGCTTACGTGTACCATCTCTCTTACATTGTTTAGTTTATCTCACATGTTCACATGCTTCCGTTTAATTCACATGTCCACAGTTTACTTTATGTCACTGTAATCAAACATAGAAGAAAACTATGTTATATTTTATTCACTATAATAGCATGTATATATACACATAATATGAGTCCTATTCTAGGAAGGAAATACATACAAGGAAGAACAACTAATTAGGCTTCTAATCACCTCCTATAATCAAGCTATACAACTATACAAAACTTCCTATTTTGTAATATATAGTCTGTAACATATACAGCCTGTAACACTATAATATACAGGCTGTAACACTCTCCCTCAAGCTGGAGAATAAATGTTAATCATGCCCAGCTTGTTACAAAGATAGTCAACCCGAGCTCTGTTTAAAGCTTTCGTGAAAATATCTCCTAATTGTTCTCCGGTCTTCACATATCCTGTGGAAACCAATCCTTATTGTATTTTCTCACGAACAAAATGGCAATCAATTTCAATGTGCTTAGTTCGTTCATGAAATACAGGATTTGAAGCAATATGGAGAGCAGCTTGATTATCACACCACAACTTGGCTGGAATTGAAATCTTAACGCCTAATTCAGTCAAAAGTTGATGTATCCACATTATCTCACACATAGACTGTGCCATTGCTCTGTATTCCGATTCCGCACTCGATCGTGAGACTACATGCTGCTTCTTACTCTTCCACGAGACTAAATTTCCTCCAACAAATACACAATATCCTGAAGTAGATCTTCGATCTTCCTTGGATCTTGCCCAATCAGCATCTGAAAAACATTCAATCTTAGTATGACCATGATCTTTATACAAGATTCCACGTCCAGGTGCCCCTTTCAAATAGCACAAAATCTGTTCTACAGCTGCCCAATGGTCAACTGTTGGAGAAGACATGTATTGACTCACAATACTAACTGAATATGCAATGTCTGGTCGAGTCACTGTAAGATAATTCAACTTCCCAACCAATCTTCTGTATCTCTCAGGATCTTCAAATAATTCACCATCTTTTGTGAGTTGCAAATTAGGTATCATTGGAGTACTACATGGTTTAGCTCCCAATTTTCCTGTCTCAGATAACAAGTCAAGCACATATTTTCTTTGAGATAAGAGGATCCATGCCTTACTTCTAACTACTTCGATACCCAAGAAGTACTTTAACATCCCTAAATCTTTTGTATGAAATTGGCTATGAAGAAAGGATTTAAGGGATGAAATACCTGAAGCATCACTCCCAGTAATGACAATATCATCTACATATACAACTAGCAGAATAGTGCCACCCTCAGATTGTTTGTAGAAGACGGAATGCCACCCTCAGATTGTTTGTAGAAGACGGAATGATCAGATTTGCTTTTCTTCATTCCAAACCTCTCAACTGCTTGACTAAATTTGCCAAACCAAGCACGTGGGCTCTGTTTCAAACCATACAGTGACTTGCGAAGACGACAAACTTTTCCATACTCCCCCTGAGCAACAAAACCAGGAGGTTGCTCCATATAAACTTCCTTCCGAAGATCTCCATGAAGAAAGGCATTCTTGATATCTAGCTGATGCAAAGGCCAATTATGTGTGGCTGCCATAGAAATGAATAACCTGACAGATGTTAACTTGGCAACAGGAGAAAAAGTATCAGAATAATTAATTCCATAAGTTTGAGCATATCATTTAGCTACCAGACGTGCTTTTAATCGAAAAACCGACCCATCAGGATTCACTTTGATTGCAAAAACCCATTTACATCCAATAGCCTTCTTCCCTACATGTAAATTTACTAAGTCCCAAGTACCATTGTCATCTAGGGCATTCATCTCCTCTATCATAGCATTACGCCATCCAGGATGGGATAGGGCTTCATGAACAATTTTAGGAACAGAGATAGAGTCAAGAGATCCATTAAAAGAACAAGCAGAGGATGACAAATGATTATAAGACACAAAAGAAGAAACAGGATAAGTACACTGGCGTTTACCTTTGCGAAGGGCAATAGGAAGATCATCACTTGATACTGGATCTGATGGCGAAGGATCTGGTACAGAACATGTGTCTAGAGGATTTTGTCGTCTAGAATAGACCTGAGTGATGGGTGGCCTAGTAGGAGCAGGCACAGGTGGAATATAAATGGGAGATGTGACAGTGTATATCAACACGCCATCATCCTCCTCCTGACTTCGACGTGTGAAAGACGGAAAGAAAGGTATATCTTCTAGAAAGGTAACATCAGCTGACACAAGGTACTTGTTAAGGCTAGGACAATAACATCTATAGCCCTTTTGAACACGTGAGTAGCCAAGGAAAATATACTTCAAATATTTTGGATCTAGTTTTGTAATCTGAGGGCGAATGTCCCGAACAAAACAAGTACAACCAAATATTCTAGGTTCAATAGGAAACAACGACTTATTTGGAAAAAGAGTGTGATAAGGAGTCTCACCATTGAGGACAGATGAAGGCATGCAGTTAATCAGAAAACAAGCAGTGGAAACTGCATCGGCCCAAAAATGTTTTGGAACATGCATTTGAAACAGTAAGGCTCTTACAGTTTCAAGAAGATGTCTATTCTTTCTTTCTGCCACCCCATTTTGAGATGGTGTATCTACACAGGAAGTTTGATGAAGAATTCCATGCTTAATCATGTAAGATTGAAAAGACCCTGATAGTGTATCTACACATGAACATTAAAATGGGTTTTGATTTTAGTACAAAAATGAGAAAACAATTCAGAACGACTTTTCATTAAATATAACCAAGTCATACGAGAATAGTCATCAACAAAAATAACAAAATATTTAAATCCAGTTGTAGACACAACTGGACAAGGACCCCAAACATCTGAATGAACTAACTCAAAGGGAGCACTAGCTCGTTTATTGACTCTAGGACTCGAACTAAGACGATGATGTTTGGCAAACTGACAAGATTCACAGTCTAAAGAAGATAAACTATGAAATTGAGGATAAAGTTTCTTTAACAAAGGGAGAGAAGGATGACCGACAGTGTGCTTCAAACGGGGTTGCTACTCCAGAACATGCTATGGATTTTGGCACTTGTTTATCAAGAATGTAGAGGCCTCCAGATTCATGTCCTTTACCAATAATCTTCTTCGTCATAAGATCCTAAAACAAGCAATAATCAGGAAAGAATGTGACACAACAATTAAGAGCACGAGTAAGTTTGCTTACTGAAATCAAAATTAAAAGAAAATTGAGGTAAACTCAAAACAGATGTCAAAGGAAGTGATGGAGTGGGGTTAATTGTGCCAGACCCAAGAATAGAAGATGTTGACCCATCTGCTAAAGTAACAGTAGAAGTAGATGTATATGACTGAAAAGTAGAAAATAGACTAGAATTACCTGTCATATGATCTGTGGCACCAGAATCTATGACCCATTTGGAAGATGAGGAAACTAGACATGTATTTGGTTTACCTGAATCAACAATAGCAGTGACATGAGTCGATGAAGACTTTAATGATTCTTGGTACTGTTGGAATTTGGTAAATTCATCTGCAGAGATCAGAATGGACTTCTCAGATGTATCATAAGTAGATGCAACATGAGCAGACTGAGTTCTCTGGCCCTTATTCAGCAATTTCCTACAGTCACGTTTCAGATGTCCTGGCTTATGACAATAGTGACATACAATCCCTTCTGAGTCATGTCTTCGAGTATCAAACTTACCATCAGAGTTGCTTGATCCCATTCCTCCACTACTTTTGTATTGTGATCTTCCAGGTTCATATCCGTTAGTCCGACCAATAAGAGCACTATTAGGCTGAACATGTGGGAGAACCGATTGGGAATTCTCTGTGCGGAGTACCCTACTGAATGCCTCTTGTAAAGAGGAGGTCTCAGAACTAGAGAGAATTTGAGATTTAGCAGTCTCAAATTCAAACGGAAGACCAGCCAAGAAACTCATGACAGCCATCTTTTCTCGCTGAGCTTGTTGAACTTTCACATCTGCGCTAAACGGTAACAACATATTAAGTTCCTCATAAGTTTTTTTGAAATCCATGAAATAGCTTGTGAAAGACTTATCTTGCTTCTCTGCATGATAGAAGGCTTTGCATACCTCATACATACGGTTGATATTTCCTCTCCCAGAGTACACGAAATCTAAATATTCCAGTAATTCTTTTACAAATTCACAGTAATTAATTAGGCCAACTACCTCATTATCAATGGAGTTCTTTATCTGTAAGAATAACCTAGCATCTTCCCTTAACCAAGTCTGTTTTGAATCATCTTTGGGTGGATCATCAGTCATATGGTCGTCCATATCAATACTTCGTAAATAAAGTCTAACTGTTTTACTCCAATCATAATAATTAGAGCTATTAAGCTTATGTTCCGTGATTTTTGACATCACCGGAACAACATCAGACATCACTACAAACTTCTTTTCAGCCATAACGCCAAGTATGTAGAAAAACACGAAAAATCAAAGTTAAAAAATTAGAAACCTCGAACCTGTTTCAAAGAAGATCCCACACCCGTATGGATGCTGACCCAACCAGGCACACAGGTGATGTACAGAACCAGGCGAACCAAAAATTGAAGACTGGAGAATTTTTCAACAAACCCACGCGCTCTCACGCTCCAGTGCCTGGACGGAAGGCAGATTCTTTCTCTGGCGTGTGTGGCTCTGATACCATGTAATCAGACATGGAAGAAAACTATGTTATATTTTATTAACTATAATAGCATGTATATATACACAGAATATGAGTCCTATTCTAGGAAGGAAATACATACAAGGAAGAACAACTAATTAGGCTTCTAATCACCTCCTATAATCAAGCTATACAACTATACAAAACTTCCTATTTTGTAATATATAGTCTGTAACATATACAGCCTGTAACACTATAATATACAGGCTGTAACAGTCACATATTATTTACTCTATGCTCCATGTTGCTTTGCTTATTGTTTTTTTTTTCGAGATGAATGCATTGGTAGTGCACGAGTCTCGATTTTTACTTACTTATTTCTGTCTCTATCCATTGATATGTTAGTTATTGCTGGTTTTAGTTCATAGTTTGGCTTCCTTTGTGGTACTTGCTATTGGGGGTATGACCCCACTGGTTTTACTTGGCCAGATCTATGGAGGAGCCCGAAGGATCTTCCGTACCACCTACTCGACGGTGACTACCCGGAGCACCAGAATACCTTAGTGGGTTTTCTATATCATCCTCCCACTAGTTATGTACGTTATTTTTTTGTGGTGTTTAGCCTCCGAGCACGTGTTTAGCTCGTGTTTTGGATCTTGACATTTAGCTTATGGGCCTAAACATGATTTGCGTATTATAGACTATAGCTAGAGCTTATCATGTATGACTATTACTCTTGCTAGTTCTTTACTTTGTATTGCTAGCTTCATGATCATCCATGTATATATAGTTTGGGACGCTTTACTATTTTATGTCTGATGATCATACTTCTTGTACTTTGCATATTTGTCTGTAATTGAGATACTTAGGTTTGCTTGACCTAGGATTGTCTATTGGATTGTAGTAGTAACCCCCATGTCTCTACAGCTTATACGTTATTTCGGGGTACTGGAGTACTTTGGAATACGTAGCTGGCCTGGTCCGTCCCTACTTGCCAGTATTATGGTTCTAGAGCGTGACATAGGTTTTAGTGGTGGCCCATGCAGGTCCGATTTATTAGATATGTTGGGGTTACTGATAATTAGATATCTCAGTCACAATTCTCCTTTATTGATATCCTTCGTATTATTCTATATCTCTGATCCTTTAACCTGATATCTGCCTTGATTGTTGATCTTTCTTGTTCCCTTGATTTGATCCTTGTGTCCTTTAGCTTTCAGGGACAATATTTTTAATTCTTTCGATCATCTTGTTTGGGTTCTACCGATGGCAGGTCAGCAATTTTCTGTTAGGCCAGTTTTGGAGGATCAGTCTCAGCATTTAGGAGCAGTGTCGAGAGTCGACCTGAGGGTAGCGATGTCCTTCCATCTCGATCAGCCAGATGTTCCCATGCAGTTAGTATTGCCAATTCAGTTAGAGTCTCATCAGTCAGTACCAGTGATAAATCATCATCCAGACGAGGCATCGTCAGAGTCAGGACATCATGTATCACTAGTACAGTCAACAGTTCGAGCAGAGGTAGTGTCAGATCATCCCAATGTACATGCATTCCTAGGGATCATGAAGGATATGATAGAGTCACAGCAACAATGAGATCTCGTTCTCCAGCAGAGTATTCAGATGTTGATAGACCGTAGTGGGTAAGGAATACCAGAGGTATTTCAAGCCGAAGAGCTGCAGCCAGAAGGAGTACAGATTGGAGTCAGGCAGTACCAATCATCTAGTCAGTTAGCATATCAAGTCCGACCTACCGTAGAGGTAGTACGAGAGCACGAGAATATAGCCAGGAGGACTACATCCAGAACTGAGGGTCGTAAGAGGTACCATGCACCCGTGTCAGGCTTTTCACCTCGACATCCGTTACCTATACCATCATACGAACCTCCATAACAACACCAGGAGTTACCAGTCGTATGTTCCTTCTGTGGAAGGGGAGGGCACACTCATCTTACTTATCGAAGGGCCAATTTTCTATTTTTGTCATGCGGATCACCCGACCACATGATAGGGATTTGTCCCCGGAGGAGTTCAGCTAGATCTTCATCCTTCCAGCCTACAGTTACCCAGTTCGAGGTACCAACACCAGTCTAGTTGAAGCGAGCTAAGAAGCATTCATCGATGCAGTCCCATGCATTCCAGCAGGAGAGGCCTCAACAGTATATGAAGGCCCAGGCTTAGAGGCAGATAGACCAACAGTATCAGAAAGAACAACAAGCATGTACCTACTGTAGCAAGATAGGGCATCTCAAATCAGTTTGTCGCTCAGCCAATAGGCGATGCTTCCGCTGTGGGACGGAGGACCATTTAGTTAGCACTTGCTTCTATCCGACATCTCGAGGACAACCAACTACACCAGATGTACCGCCTCAGTCCTTGTAGTCGCATCAGTTATCACCCACAGCAGTGGATGAACAGTTAGGGCCAATACTAGATGTTCAGCCATTGGCACAGTATCCTCCGCTATCGCGAGCTCAGAGGGTCAGGCAGCGCAGAGCACAGTTGTATGTGCAGTCTTAGGGGCAGCTCTAGTATCGGCATGAGGGTAGTACCTAGGGAGTCACAGGTACCATCTTTATGGTCTTCTTTCAGTTATGCCCTTTTGATTTATCTTTCAGAAGCAGGCTAGGTAGTGGCAGTATATCTTGGGTTATTGTCGGCGGCCTTATATTCCTCTGATATCAGGGTACAACGGTCGGCTTGACGTATTTTTGTACTGTATTTCGTGTTTTCTTGGTTTTCGGAATGCTTTAATTTTTTTTTCAAATTATAGATTTTTTCCTTGATCGGCATACCGCCAGTATACCAGTGTATATCGACGACATATCTGTCACTCCCATTTTTTGTTATACGTATTTTTAGTATACGTGTACGGTATTCTGACATTTGTCAGGTGACCCGTATTTTGACTTATCCTTCTTAGCTTTGCATTGGTTTAATCTTGACTTGGTTTAGTTTGGTTTGGTTCAACTTGGCATGGCTTGGTTTTGGTTGGTTTTAGATGAGAAGGGTTTTGTATAAAAACCAACTTCTCTCTCTCTCCTCCATTAACGTCGTTTACTTTTCCTCTTCTTCTACATTTGCTCCTCCACCAACCCTAGGCAAGTTCATCATGCCAAATCTTGAACAATATTATTTTTGCCATTTTGTTTGTTCTATTCTCTTCCGCTCATGATTCTAAGCATCTTTAGCACTTGAAGTTTTTGGTTTTAATGGTTAAATTTTTGTAGATCTAAGTTTTAAGATTTTCCTTGTTTTTTTTTGTTTTTATCTCTTAAAGTTTGTTATTTCTGAAATCTTATGGTCCTATGTTATGGAGAATTTTATTCTACCCAATTTTGGCTTTTGAACCGCTTGATTTTGACTTATTTTGAGTGAGTTATGGCATTCCTTGAGTTCATGGGTTCCTTATGCACTTCGGTGCTGATTTGGGGTAGAAGAACAGCCTGCACCTGCGCACTTGCGCGTAACCTGCACCTTCCTGCCCTGCCTGCACACCTTCCTGCGCAACATGTGCACCTTCCAGCACAGATTGTATAACCTGCGCACCTTTTTGCGCAGACTGCACCTGCGCTTCCTGCACAGACCGCACCTGCGCTTTCCTGCACAGACGGCATCCGCACCTCCCTGCACAGACTGCACCTGCACCTTCCTTCATAGTATGCACCTACGCTTCCTTGCACAGACTGCACTTGCGCTTTCCTGTACAGGCTGTACCTACGCTTCTCTGCACTGCACAGCTTTTTCCTGTACAGATTGCACTGCGTTTTCCTGCACTTTGCTATTTTTGCACGTTTAAGCTATTTTGTAGCTAGAATCTTGATAAACTCAAAATATAAAATTTGTAGATCTTTGTCTTGGCTTCAAGAATCTTCTTGTTTTACCTTAATTGGAGTTCATATGCGACTGATAATTTCAATCATAGTTTTGATCTTTTGGCATGTTTTCTGCACTTGGCCGTTTTGATATTTAATTCGACTGTAATAAATTCTTAACATGATTAGATGATCTCGTATAGTTAGAGAATGATTGTACACCTTATATACACTTGACACTAGCACATGTTCAGTTATTATTCTATGTCATGTACTTACTTTTATTTATTCATTTTCACATGCCATGATATGTCTTTTCTTTCGATGCTATCTTATATGCTATGCTATGTATTGCCATGCATTTCCAGATTTATTGTACTTTGCAGTCTATGTCATGTCTAGAATTTCTTTGTTGTGGTCCATCATGGCGCACTCTTGTTACATGCCTTCTTTGTTTACTAGATAGTGACCCGTCGTGGTGCACTCTTGTACATGTCTTTCCTTGCTTACTAGATAGTGGTCCGTCGTGGCGCACTCATGTTATATGTCTTCTTTACTTACTAGATAGTAACCCGTCGTGGTGCACTCTTGTACATATCCTTCCTTGCTTACATGATAGCTTCCAACTTATTATATTTTCTTGTTGTAGGTTGTTAAGTGTAACTCTTGTGTAGACACCGTGGTTGATTTTCCAGATTGTGATTGTACGAGCTACCTGTCTCGTCTTACATCAGGTCTAGGACATGTATTCCTGGTTACCACGGTCAGTGATTCATAATGAATCTAACTAGGTTAAACGACTAAATTGATCAAATAGTTCATATAGAGAGATTTTTCAGATACAGGCGATCCCGTTATTTCGGCCATACCAGTGGACTTGTAGCCTGTCGAGAGTAGGGCGTATTTACAGCATACTGTCATGTGTTGCACTCTAAGTCACCTAATAATTTTTGATAACTTTTATAACTCGCCTGGATAACCTGAATAGTCTACCGGACTTGTGACTGCAAAAATTATCTCAACTGCATCTTGTTCGTAATTAGGATTGTGATAACCCTAGTTAGCTAATGTATAAATCCATACTCATTGCTTGGACGTGATTGTTGTATGGAGTCCAGTCTAGTCTAGTTTTGTCTAGGCAGTGTCCGTATTTGTTTATTTTAGTACATCATTGTTTATGTTTACTTTTGTCGATAAATAAATAGAGACTAGGTTCTGTTCAGGAGAAGGGTTACAACCCCGGTCCTTATTTGGTTTACGGGTTGTAACTTCGGTTCCGGAATAGTTCCTAAGTTATCTTATCATTTGTCATTCTATATAGTTCTTACATACTCACATGTCTCAATCATCTTACATACTCACATGTTCCAGTTATCTAACATGCTCACATGTTCCTGTTATTTAAAAAGCTCTCATGTCCCAGTCATCTCATATGCTTACGTGTACAATCTCTTTTATATTATTCAGTTTATCTCACATGTTCACATGCTTCCGTTTAATTCACATGTCCACAGTTTACTTTATGTCACATATTATTTACTCTATGCTCCATGTTGCTTTACTTATTGTCTTTTCTATTCTCGAGATGAGTGCATTGGTAGTGCACGAGTCTCAATTTGTATTTACTTATTTCTGTCTCTATCCATTGCTATTTTAGTTATTGTTGGTTTTAGTTCATAGTTTGGCTTCCTTTGTGGTACTTGCTATTGGGGGTCTGACCCCACTGGTTTTGCTTGGCCATATCTGATAGAGGAGCCCGAAGGATCTTCTGTACCATCTACTCGATTGTGACTACCAGGAGCACCAGAGTAACTTAATGGATTTTCCTGTATCATCCTTCCACTAGTTATGTATATTATTCTTTTATGGCATTTAGCCTCCGAGCACGTGCTTAGCTCGTGTTTTGGATCTTGACATTTAGCCTACGGACCTAAACATGATTTGCGTATTCTAGACTATAGCTAGAGCTTATCATTTATGACTATTACTCTTGCTAGTTCTTTACTTTTTATTGTTAGCTTCATGATCATCCATGTATATATAGTTTGGGACGCTTTACTATTTTATGTCTGATGATCATACTTCTTGTACTTTGCATATTTGTCTGTGATTGAGATACCTTGGATTGACTATTGGATTGTAGTAGTAACCCCCATCTCTCTACAGCTTATACATTATTTCGGGATACTGGAGTACTTTGGAATACGTAGCTGGCCTGGTCCGTCTTCACTTGTCAGTATTCTGGTTCTGGAGTGTGACATAGGTTTTAGTAGTGGTCTATGCAGGTCTGATTTATCATATATGTGGGGGTTACTGATATTTAGATATCTCAGTCACAATTCTTCTTTATTGATATCCTTCGTATTATTCTATATCTCTGATCCTTTAACCTGATATCTGTCTTTATCGTTGATCTTTCCCGTTTCCTCGATTTGATCCTTGTGTTCTTTAGCTTTCAGGGGAATGTTCTTAATCCTTTCGATCATCTTGTTTTGGTTTTGCCGATGGCAGGTCAGCAATTTTCTGTTAGGTCAGTTTTGGAGGATCTGTCTCAGCATTCAGGAGCAGATTCAAGAGTCGACCTGAGGGTAGGGATGTTCGTCCATCTCGATCAGCCAGCTGTGCCCATGCAGTCAGTATTGCTAGTTCAGCCAGAGCCTCATCAGTCAGTATAAGTGATAGATCATCATCCAGACGAGGCATCGCCAGAGTCAGGGTATCCTGTATCACTAGTATAATCAACAGTCCTAGCAGAGGTAGTGTCAGATCATCCTAATGTGCATGCATTCCTAGGGATCATGAAGGATATGATGGAGTCACAGCAGCAATGAGATCTCGTTCTCCAGCAGAGTATTCAGATGTTGATAGACCGTAGTGGGCCAGGAATATCAGAGGTATTTCAAGCCGAAGACCTGTAGCCAGAATGAGTACAGATTGGAGCCAGGCTGTACCAATCATCTAGTCAGTCAACATATCAAGCCCGACCTACCATAGAGGCAGTACGAGAGTACGACCATATAGCCAGGAGGACTACATCCAGAACTGAGGGTCGTAAGAGGTACCATGCACCCGTGTTAGGCTTTTCACCTCGACATCCGTCACCTATACCAGCATATGAACCTCCATAACAACACCAGGAGTTACCAGTCGTATGTTCCTTCTGTGGAAGGGAGGACACACTCTTCTTACTTGTCGAAGGACCAATTTTCTATGTTTGTCATGCGGATCATCCGACCACATGATAGGAATTTGTCCCCGGAGGAGTTCAGCTGGATCTTCATCCTTCCAGCCTACAGTTACCCAGTTCGGGGTTACCAACACCAGGTAATGACAGTATATCTTGGATTCTTGTCGGTGGCCTTGTATGCCACTGATATCAGGGTACAACGGTCGGCTTGACTTATTCGGTGACTGAATGAGAGCTTATCGCCCCCACTCATCTGTTTTCGTATCTTGAGATACATGATATCTATCACGTGTCTCAACTACGAAGATACGTCCTAGGTAGAGTCATGTCTTAGACTAAGTCATTGTTACCGACTTACTTTGAGACTTGACCCCTATCTATTTTGGGAGTCAGCGTAGGCCAGCGAGGGCGGGTCCCTACTCAACTGACTTAGGATACATATTTATTTATATGCCTCAAGTCCTTCTTGATTAAGCTTGTGTTATTGCTTACGCATTTATTTATATTACTGTTGCCTTCATTTATTGCTTACGCATTTATTTATATTACTATTGCCTTCATTTATTTATATATCATGCTTGTTTTATTGAGATAGTTGTATTTTCTTGAGCTTTAGAAAATTTCGAGGGCAAATTTTTTCTAAGGATGGGAGAGTTGTGAGACTCGTCTCACAGTATCGATATTTATATACGGATACGTATTTTTGTACTGTATTTCATATTTTTTTGGTTTTCAGAACGCTTTAAAAAAATTTCAACTTATAGATTTTTTCCTTGATAGGCATACCGCCAGTATACCAGTGTATACCGAAGGCATACCTGTCACTCCCATTTTTCGTTATACGTATTTTCAGTATACGTGTACGGAATTCTGACATTTGTCAGGTGATCCGTGTTTTGACTTGTCTTTCTTAGCCTTGCTTGGTTAAATCTTGACTTGGTTTAGTTTGGTTTGGTTCAACTTGGCATGGCTTGGTTTGGGTTGGTTTTGGATGAGAAGAATTTGTATAAAAACCAACTTCTCTCTCTCTCCTCCATTAACTTTATTTACTTTTCTTTTCTTCTATATTTGCTCCTCCACCAACCCTAGGCAAGTACATCTTACCAAATCTTAAACAATATTATTTTTGTCATTTTGTTTGTTCTATTCTCTTTCTCTCATGATTCTAAGCATCTTTAGCACTTGAAGTTTTTGGTTTTTATGGTTACATTTTTTTGTAGATCTAAGTTTTAGTATTTTTCTTGTTTTTCTTATTTTTGATCTCTCAAAGTTTGTTATTTCTGAAATATGATGGCCCTATGTTGTGGAGAATTTTATTCTACCCAATTTTGGCTTTTGAACCGCTTGCTTTCGACTAATTTAGAGGAAGTTATGGCATTCCTTGAGTTCATGTGTTCCCTATGCACTTCCAGCACAGAATACACAGCCTGCGCACCTTCCGGCGCAGACTGCACCAGCGCTGCTTCCTACGCAGACTACACCTGTGCTTTCCTGCATAGATTGCACATGCACTTTCCTACGCAGACTGCACCTGTGCTTTCCAGCGCAGACTGCACCTGCGCTTTCCTGCACAGGCTGCACCTGCACTTTACTGTACAGGCTGCACATGCGCTTCCCTACACTGCATAGCTTTTTCTTGCACAGATTGTAGTGTGTTTTCCTGCACTTAGCTGTTTTTGCATGTTTAAGCCGTTTTATAGCTAAATCTTGAAAAACTCAAAATATGAAAGTTGTAAATCTTTGTCTTGGCTTCAAGAATCTTCTTGTTTTACCTTAATTGGAGTTCATATGCGACTGATAATTTCAATCATAGTTTTGATCTTTTGGCATGTTTTCTGTACTTGGCCGTTTTGATATATTCTTCGACTAATAAATTTTTAATATGATTAGATGATCTTGTATAGTTAGAGAATGATTGTACACCATATACACTTGACACTAGCAGATATTCAATTATTATTCTATGTCATGTACTTACTTTTATTTATTCATTTTCATATGCCATGATATGTCTTTCCTTTCGATTCTTTCTTATATACTATGCTATGTATTGCCATGCATTCCCAGATTTATTGTACTTTGCAGTCTATGTAATGTCTAGAATTTCTTTGTTGTGGTCCGTCATAGCGCACTCTTGTTACATGTCTTCTTTGCATACTAGATAGTGATCCGTCGTGGTGCACTCTTGTACATGTCTTTCCTTGCTTACTAGATAGTGGCCCGTCGTGGCGCACTCATGTTATATGTCTTTTTTGCTTATTAGATAGTGACATGTCGTGGTACACTCTTGTACATGTCCTTCCTTGCTTACATGATAGTGGTCTGTCATGGTGCACTCCCTATTTTTAATATAGTGGCTGGTCGTAGTGCACTTCTAGTTTTCATCATATTATATTTTTTTGTTATGGCTTGTTAAGTGTAACTCTTGTCTGGACATTGTGGTTGATTTTCCTGATTGTGATTGTACAATCTACCTGTCTCGTCTTGCATCATATATAGGACATGGATTCCTGGTTACCATGGTCAATGATTCATAATGAATCTGACTAGGTTAAACGTCTAGATTGATCAAGTGGTTCATATAGAGAGATTTACCGGTTATAGGCGAACCCGTTATCCCGACCACACCAGTGGACTTATAGCCAGCCGACGAGTAGGGCGCATTTTCAGCATACTGTCATGTGTTGCACTCTAAGTCACCTTATAATTCTTCATAACTTTTATAATCTCGCCTAGATAACCTGGATAGTCTGCAAGGCTTCTGACTGCGAAAAATATCTCAACTGTATCTTGTTCGTAATTAGGATTGTGATAACCCTAGTTAGCTAATGTATAAAGTCGTACTCATTGTTTGGCCGTGATTATTGTATGGAGTCCAGTCTATTCTAGTTTTGTCTAGGCAGTGTCCGTATTTTTTTTTCATTACATCATTGTTTATGTTTTACTTTTGTCGATAAATAATTAGAGACTAAGTTCTGTTCAGGAGAAGGGTTACAACCCTAGTCCTTATTTGGTTTACGGATTGTAACTTGGGTTCCGGAATAGTTTCTAAGTTATCTTATCATTTGTCATTCTATATAGTTCTTACATACTCACATGACCCACTTATCTTACATACTCACATGTTCCAGTTATCTAACATGCTCACATGTTCAAGTTATTTAATATGCTCTCATGTCCCAGTCATATCACATGCTCACATGTACCATCTCTCTTACATTGTTCAGTTTATCTCACATGTTCACATGGTTCCGTTTAATTCATATGTCCACAGTTTACTTTACGTCACATATTATTTACTCTATGCTACATGTTGCTTTGCTTATTGTCTTTTATATTCTCGAGATAAGTGCATTGGTAGTGCACGGGCCTCGATTTGTACTTACTTATTTCTGTCTCTATCCATTGCTATGTTAGTTATTGCTGATTTTAGTTCATAATTTGGCTTCCTTTGTGTACTTGCTATTGGGGGTCTGACGCCACTAATTTTGCTTGCCCAGATCTGATAGAGGAGTCCGAAGAATCTTCCGTACCATCTACTCGACGGTGACTACTCGAAGCACCAGAGTACCTTAGTAGGTTTTCCTATATCATCCTCCCACTAGTTATGTACATTATTCTTTTGTGGCGTTTAGCCTCCGAGCACGTGTTTAGCTCGAGTTTTGGATATTGACATTTAGCCTACGGACCTAAATATGATTTGCGTATTCTAGACTATAGCTAGAGCTTATCATGTATGACTATTACTCTTGCTAGTTCTTTACTTTGTATTACTAGCTTCATGATCATCCATGTATATATAGTTTGGGACGTTTTACTATTTTATGTCTAATGATCATACTTCTTGTACTTTGCATATTTGTCTGTGATTGAGATACTTATGATTGCTTGACCTAGGATTGACTCTTGGATTGTAATAGTAACCCCTATGTCTCTACAGCTTATACGTTATTTCGAGATACTGGAGTACTTTGGAAAACGTAGCTGGCCTGGTCTGTCCCTACTTGCCAGTATTCTGGTTCTGGGATGTGACAACAATTAATCCACCAATTAAAACTCTTGTATATCTTGACTGCAAAATCATTATCTCACTATTTATCTGTAGCCTATTTTGTTACGGGCGCCACCTTGGCGCGCCTAGGTGGCCTAGGCATACAGGTTGGGGGGAGCCCATCTCGACCAGGAGAAAAAAATACCGTGTTAGGCGGTGGTCCCCTAGGCGCGCTTAGGCAGACGCCTAGGGTCGACCAGGCGAATACATAGGTGTGGCTAGGCAGTTATTTAATGCCTATTAATTATCAACTTATTATTACTTGATGTTGAATATTGGTTAATGATTAATATATTGCTTAATGCTTACTTTAGGCTTATTATATTGCTTATTGGTTAATGTTTATTATATTGCATATGTTGTTTTGCTTTCATTAATCATTATTTGAATTCTTTTAAATTGCTATGATGTTGCTTCTTATTGCTATGTTGTTGTTTCTTATATGAACTTAACATATTGCTTATTGTAATAATAATTATACATAACTGTATATAGCTGTAGTTTTTTTTGCAAAATAACATGTGTCATGGACGAGCGTCTAGGCGAGGCGAGTGGGTTGTCGCCTCGTCTAGCGTCCCATACAACATATTTGTAGCCATGTCATCCTTCAAATTGATATATTGTTATCCTTTATGCTCTTAATATATTATAGAAGGTTTAAGAAATATCAGTAGGTGATCAACATAGATTATATGCAGAATTAGATTTTGTGTTTGGGGGGGGGGGGGGGGGGGGGGGGGGGGGGGGGGGGTTGCACGGTCATAAATACAGTACATCATATGGACACTCGGATACAAACACAAGTTCAATATTGGTGTACTGGAGTGTGTACCACAGCAATTATGGTCCAACAAGAAGTGACTTAAAGAAGATAACATTTTTTGGGAGTAATGTCTCTACTTGCTAACTTAATAAAATGAAAACAATATGAACATGAATTTTTTTTAAGCGGAAAACATAAGAAATACCTTGTATTCAATGTTGTAGATCATTTTTGTTGTCGTTATTGTGATTGTTCCTTTGGAAGTCAAGAAGAAAAGCTTTTATTCTTTCTCTTTTCCTCAATTTCTCTGTACATATACTCCTACTTCTCTCTCTATTAATTTCTTTCTTTACATAGTATATATCTCTATATAGTAAAAGTGTACAGTGCTGTTTTTCTCCTCTCCCTAATTTTTTTTCTGACACTACATATTTTGTGATTATCTGTTTTCCTAAGGGACTAAAAATGCAGCCATGTATAACACATACATAGTATTAGAGTTATTTTCGGCCCCCACTCCACCCCCAATAGGAGGCTTGATCATATTATCAAATAGTGGGTTAATTCAACTCAAGGATAAATTACTTGGTTTCATTACCTGTTTGTTCCCGACCTTGCAATGTGTAATTGGATTAGTGGGTACAGATTATTTTCCCCCGAAAGTGCTGTTAGTCATTCCAAACTTAGTTTCTATTAACAATTATGAGACAACCACCATAAACATAATTGAAACATTAACAGCCATGCCAAAAATAAAAACATAACAAAGTAATTTATCGAGGAAAACAAAATAAAAAAGTAGTGCATAGCGAAAAATGTTGGGAACGCGGTGTGATCCAACCGGAGTTGGTCCAAGAGGTGTGATATTGAATTGGGCCCATACGCCTTAAAAGAGAATTCTCATGTAAGGCCTGAACCAATTCCAATTATCTACACCACATGTTCCCACCTCCTAATCGATGTGGGACTAAATTACCAGCTCCAGCACACTCCGGCTACCTTTGTTCGTTTCCGCTAACCGAACAACCTTAGCACACTCCGGCTATCTTTGCTCATTCCCGCCAGCTGAGCACCTAGGAGATCCAACTCTACCTTGAAAAGAGCCCGTATAATACGATTATATATATGAACATTCAGCACTATCTGTCTCGAATCAGTTAGAGCTGTCCAAAATAGTCCCGTAACCATGGACTTTGATACCACTTGTTGGTAACGCGGTGTGATCCGAACCGGAGTTGGCCCATGAGGTATGATATTGAATTGGGCCCATATGCCTTAAAAGAGAATTCTCATGCAAGGCATGAATCAATCCCAATTATTTACACTACATGATCCCACCTCCTAACCGATGTGGGACTAAATTACCAGCTCCATTGTTATCTCCTATTTGAGTGCTCAACCGAAAACGAGATACAGTCTAACAAAAAAATCAAGCATGCTGTAAAAATACGGAGTAAAATCATATTTGTTGAAGGAACATAAATTGACAATATGTTTACTATTGTTGTATGTCGTCACTGAACGTTGGTGTGCCGCGACATATAACTGGTGCTCCACTGTTTTCTTCTTTGTTTCTTGTTAGAGGGTAGAAGAAGATAGAGAAGAGAAGTTAGAGGTTGAAATTTTGTGAAGAAAAATTTAGTGTTGTTGTTTGGGAACATGGGGTTCACTTCTGATTGACTTCTATCCAAGAAAGTAACTGTTGGGTTTGGGATATTTGATTTTGACAAAATCCACTTTTGAATCAATCCTAACAGTGATTGATTGGAGTGATTAACAATTTAGCTTGATTACTTGATTTTTGTCATGCTAAGCAGTTTGGTAGTTTATGAGCCCAATTAATAGGATTCCAATCGGACCTGGCAAGAAGGTCGGTAAAACCATTTTAATAACACTAGTTCATCCCTTGCCTCCTCCAACTCGTTACTGAAGTACTCCTTAACTAATGTAGACAGATATAGGGAAAGTGGTTTACTTTGCCTCAGTCCATAGACTATTTCTGTATACGAAGATATAGGTTCTCCATCAGGTATGATCATTGAAGTTCATGAGTGTCATCACGTGGCAAATAAACTCTCTGTTCACTTTGTAATTTCTCTTTTGTCTAGATTTAACATTTTCATGAAAGAATTTCCTACATCTTTCTCCTTCTGGTAATCACATTTTTTTTTCCTCTGGAGAAGAAAAATCTCATCTTGTAATAGCTTCTTTCTCTATTCTTCAACTGCATTTCGTCTCCTCAAATTTTTGGTTCATGGGGTCTCTCTGTAAGTTTAGTTGAATATTGTTTAGGTTTGTTTTGTGTGTTGTTATTGTGGTTACCATGAATCTTTCTTCATTCCTTCAGGGCAATTATTACTTGTTTTAACTTTGATAAAAATATTAGGTGGCCGAATGTCTGCTTTTTACAACCTTTTTCCTAATTCAACATCTCTAGCTCAATGCCAGTGGTTGCAATCTTTCAAGGATAAGTTTTCCTTGCTCTTCCTTAATTTGTATCAAAATAGAAGCATGATCACTTGATGATAGCTGAAAGCCTGAAACATAACTTTCACTCTATTACGGAACCAACTGTATTGCCAGATATTCTGATAGTAGAAAGAGACTAATCTGGAAATGATTAGATATTTTCGTCGAGTGTTTAGAGAGAGAGAGAGAGAGAGTATGGAAAACAAGATATGAGCCGATGACTCGTATTGTAGAATGAGTCATTGTCATGTTGGACATGGCATGATTTATTCTACAATATGAGCCATTGGCTCATATATATATGCAAATGACCTCTAGCTTAGTGGTTAAGAGAGATCAATACGGCCCAAGTGGTCGGGAGTTCAAGTCACAATGGAGGTGAGTTCGCCACAATTATCCATTGCTTCAAATATATATATATATATATATATATATATATATATATATATATATATATATATATATATATAAATTTTTGAAAATGGTAATTGTTGGCAACCGCTCCCACCAGGAATCGATCTCCTGACCACTCAGGCCGCATGTCTCACCACTACCACTAGGCTGGAGGGTCATTGACATATATATATATATATATATATATATATATATATATATATATAAACCCCGATCAGGATCCCCGTTGCCCAGATCGAGCGGGCGCGCGCAGGGGCCCCAGATCCGATGGTGCGAGGTGCACGCCCCCCCCCCCCCCCCCCCCCCCCCGCTTTGATCCGTACCTATATATATATATATATATATATATATATATATATATATATATATATATATATTTGCAGGCAATTCCGCCCCCCTTGCCCTCCGGCAGGGTTCCGCTCCAGCGACCTCCCTCCCTCCCACCCCTTCTTCTCTCATCGAGTCTGTCGGCATGGTCCGGCCAGCCCCCTCGGTGGCGACGTCCTGGCCGCCTGATCTATTTGCCCTCTTCGGCCGTCCTCCCGACCCCCCCTCCCTCTGCCTCCCCGTCCATCGCCACTCCCCCTCCTCCTTCGGCCGAACCATTTTCCGACTTCTCCCCGGTTCTCTCCGGCCCCGGTGATGCGGAGGCTCCTCCGCGGGTCGAGGGTCTTTGGCGCCCGGCGGCAGATCTCCCACCCATGGGTGCTGCACCCGTGGTCCCCCCCAAGGCTCGCTCCTCGAGGCAGGCTGCCGACCTAAGTTCAAATTCAAACTCTGCTTTGACTTGGTCGTACCCTTCGCCATCCGCTCTCGTCGCGCATCCTGCATGTCTGCTGAGTGGCGCACGTTCGGGTTGTGTCACCCCCAGTTTTCAAGAACAGGGGTATTTGGTCATTTTCTACTTTAGAATAATTTTGGAATTATTTCTTATTTATGATATTGTTTTGGGGTTATTTGAGTCGGGTTCGAATTTTAACTCAATCCGACTTGTATCGGGGACCCGGGGTAGCTTTGACTCTAGTGGGACCCACTCATTAGTTAGACATGGCCCACATGACAATATTTAAGTTAGTATGGTTAGACTAAAATTTTATGACTAGGTTGTGAAATAACGTGTAGGCAACTCTAGAGGGGGTGAATAGAGTTTTTGTCGATAATCACCAAATAAAAATTAACTCTATATCACCTCCACAAAACAACTATCAAGATAGTAAATAAATCAGAGGAAAATACGGAAGTAAATAAAGATCAGAAGAGCATATGCAAACACAGCAGTTTTAACCTGGTTTTCCTCGTGGATGACTAGTCCAGGCCTGAGAACTCTAGCTCAGGATTGAAATCCACTATTTGTGAAATAGTGTACAACCACGTGCCTTTACTCAGAAGAGCACGCCAACTTCTTACAGATTCGCAGGTGGCAAAACTTGGAATTGTCCAAGTAACTTTTCTTTCACTCTTGCACACAACTTCTAGCTGATATCGCACTGAGCACCTTGGGCTAAGGAGAGTTGTGGCTTAGGAGATATGGAAGAATAAGGCTTAGAGTAGTAGAGCATAGAAGGCTTGAATATTTGAAGGTGAGAGATAGAAAGATGATAAAGAGATGAATGAAAATAGTTGAAATCATGCCCTATATATACTAGTCTGGAAGGCAGAATTCGGCCAGAATTCTGTCCTCAAAATTCAAAAATATGACCGTTGTACCAGCTAGCAATTGGTAACCCTAAAAATCAGTTCCTGAAAATCATGGGACAGAGTTCGGCCCGAACTCTGTGTGGGGGCAGAGTTCGGCCCGAACTCTGCTTCCTTGGTGGCAGAATGTTCAAATGGCCTTTGGGCTTTGGTAGAGCTTGGGCTTGGTTCAGGAATTGGTCTGTTTGTATGGTAGAGCTTGGAGAGATATGTCAAGGGTTTGAGATGACTCAGTGCGACTCAACGTACACATTCTCCTAGACTCAATAAAATAAAGATTACAGACTTGGAACAAAAGAAAAATCAAGAGCCCTTTGATGACGCCTTTCTTCTGATATTTGAAGAGATCTGAAGACGTCTTTGGTTCGTGTCCATTTGAAGATTTCTTCGTGTCGGTGCCGTATCGAAAGGAGTTCCTTTGGATTTCACCTCCCGGAAGGTAAAATCTACCCTCTATTTCAATCCTACATACATATAGGATTATTTTGAACCCATAGGAATGACCCCCATGGTTGTGTCTCCATTTGTGTCCATTTCGTGTCCATTTGGAGCTATTAGGAGTGTCCTTGTTGTGCTTTGTGTTCATGTGGAAAACCCTCAATATTGGACACTTGTGTTTAAATAATTTAATACATGTTTTAATATTAGATTTTTATATGTTAGAGATGTGTTATTGCTTGTCATTATATTTTTCTCCATGTATCATAATATATATACAAGTATTTATATATATATATATTTTTTATTTTTAAAACCCCCTCACTTTATTAAAAACGGCACAACGGTCGTGGACAAACCATATACAAGGCGCAAAATGCCGAAGCCTATACAGGTATACCACAAAAAGGAGGGAGGAGGGAGAATCAATCGCCGAGGCTACCGGGGGTAGCACCGACCAAAATGCTCTCGGACTGTGGGAACACAGGTGCTCCGCTTACTGCATTGTCGGGCTATTTCCCGATAGAGCTGGTTCGCCGAGTATTGATGACCTTCGTATCTCGCTTTGTTGCGGTTCTTCCAAATGACCCAAGTGGCAGCCACTGCGACGATCTGGTGGCCGTGAGAAGCAGAACCCCAGGATGCCAGAAGATCGTGGAAGCGTTCGCTGCCCTGCTCCATACTGAATAGCTGGTTAAGAGTAGTCCACGTCCTGTCCGGCAACTTCCTCTGCCGGAATATGTGATCGATAGTCTCCGTCTGGCGATCTGAGCAGCAGGAGCAAGTTGATGCTAAGCTAATCCCGATGGTGTTAAGGATGTCGTCTGTCGGCAGTCTCTTACTGAGGACTCTCCACAATAGGAAGGACCACTTCTTGGGGATGCAGGAATGCCAGTAGTGAGCCATAGGGAGGTACGACTGACCGGTGTCCCGGATAGCGGTTCTCATCGACCTCACTGAGAATGCCCCGGACATCTCAAGGGTCCATCTTAACACATCCGCATCGCTGCTGATGCGTAAACCGTGCTCACGGATGCTGTCTGCCGCATCGGTACCAGACCACTCACGAATCTTGGCCCAACGCCAGTCGTCGGTGTTGGGGTCCCACAGGTCTCTGATCCTACAGTCTCCCGGGGTCTCGGTGAGGCTCGGGATCATGCTGTCTCCAACCCATCTCTCAAGGAATGGGTTCGAATCGCCTGCTCCCAACTGGAGTCTCATCGCAGGTTCGGCAAGGTCGCGGCCGATAAGGATGCAGCGCCAGGCCGCTGAAGATCTGCAGTTGGAAATAGCCATCGAGGGGTGGATGTGTTTGAAGTATCTAGCTTTCATGAACCTGCTCCATAAGTTGTTGCTCGTGCGAAGGTTCCACCACAGTTTCATCGAGAACGCTATATATATATATATATATATATATATATATATATATATATATATATATATATATATATATATATATATATATATATATATATATATAAGAGATTGATAAGCAATAAGCAAAAGCAGCAATAAGCAGCAGCAAATAAGCAGCAGCAGCTTGCGGCAGCAACAGCCAAAGCAGCAGCAGCAGCTTCTGCAAGCTGCAGCAGCAGTTTCTGGAAGCAGTGAGCATAAGCAGTGCAATAAGCAGCAGCTTATTGACAGCTTTTTAAGCTTTTAAGCCTTTAGTTTTAATCCATTTAATCCCCTGTTTCCTTTAGAATTTAGCCCCCTTCCATTTAGCCATTTCCTATATTAGTTAGCCCTTGTTAGATAGAGTTTGCTACCAAGTTGTTAGATATTTGTTAGTTAGGATTTGTTAGTAGATGTTAGCTTATATGTTAGTATAAGTTAGGATACGAGATGTTAGATTTGAGAGTTGTGGACCTAGTGGGGTGAGTTTAGTGAGTGTACTAGATAAGTTAGTATCCTAATAGAGCTAGTATGGTTGGATAGTATTAGGAGAGTGGTATCTCAAGATACTATAGGGTGTCTCATGATATTTTAAGGTAATTTTGAGAGTGACCAACATAGGGATAAGATGGACTGGATGGGCTAGATACCTAGATTTCTGGTTTGGTAATATCTAGATAGGTTAGTGTCTAGCTACCCTAAGAAGCCTAGGTCAGTCTACCAAGGTTAGAAAGGGTTGCCTATGTATCGGAGCAAGGTATTGGGAATACTTTGTGAAGGGTAATAGGTAAGGTTAAGGTAATTACCTAGAAGGTAAAGTATGAGTCTAAAGTGTTAGGATATGGTTAAAAATTGATTGTCTTAGTTGGTAATGGTTAGGATTAGTGCTCTTAGACTAGTTTTGACCAAAAGTCAACGAAAGTCAACCGAAAGTCAAACTTAGCCTAAAAGTGACTAGAATTGACCCGAAACAAAACCAGAGTTGACCAGTTGACTGAAAGTCAACAGTTGGTCAACATTAGCCTAGTTTGACTAAAGGTTGACCTAGAGTTGACCAGGGTTGACCAGTTGACCAAAAGTCAACTGTAAATCAACCTTTGACCCAGTTTGACCTAGTTTGACTTGGATTGACTTCCTGTGACCTAGTATGACCTAGTATGATCTAGTATGACCTAGTATAACCTAGTTTGGCCTAGTATGATCTAGTTTGACTTAGACTTGTATATCATGACTTAAATTAGTTTTCCTTTCATTATTAAATCCTGTTTTGACTTATAGTATCTTATCTTTAGGTCTGTGATTACTCTGAGCATCTGTTCACCTTATCAGCTCAGGACCACAGGCGAGTACATTCACTGATAGTTTTTATTGTCTTGATATCTGCTATATCCGATTCAGTTGTAGTGTCTTACTTGATTTCCAGACACGATAGTTCACGGACTAGTATATGTTGGATCATGACATGAGATGTTGTTCCTAGATTTTCTTGATATTTGGTACATTTTCTGTCTTATTTCCTGTACTTGTATAGACACCGATTCCTAAGGGGACTTGCTACCCTCTTAGGGAATCCCGTGTCAGAGTGTCATGTCCGGATCAATTATACTATTCGGGGATGGAGAATTATTAGGGGTATGTGATCAAAGCCACCCTGTCACTATATTCTTGTGCTTGCGCCTCCCTCACTTTACGTAGGGTGTAGCGAGATCTTATTTTTGTGCTCGTTATCCAGGTGGCCGGTATGACCCTTTCTAGTAATTTCATGTGTTGTCGGGCCAAGTGGATAGCCTGTCCTGTACTTTCCCCAAGCCGATCACATAACGCTTCTAATAATTCATAGCACATTTTATATTATTTGAGTTTCTGTGATGTGTTGATATCTCTGAGCTTGTGTTG